>JAQIUQ010007354.1:0-478722 GCA_030378365.1 Hybognathus amarus | reverse complement strand
TTACGATTGCTTGGCGTCCGGCTGGAATATATAGTCCTGCTGAAAGGCCTGGAAGCAAAGCAAGGCTTGCACAGGTTTATGACACTGCAGCACACGCCGGGCCTCTTCAGCTCAAACCACTCCCTTTTCCTGCCTGTGGACAAAACACAACACACAATCTGCATTTGATTGGGTGTCTGGAAGTAGACGACGACTTTGCGAGCGTACTTGCTGCTCGGAGCCGATCATGTCTCAGCACACATGGAACGGCTTCCCATCCTCAATAAATATATAAATCTGCACCAGGTCACATCGGGGGAAAACAATATTGCAAACTTGGTTATATGTAAACCGACTGACCCATGAGCTCACAAAATAACATTCTCCTGTGCTGAATCAATTACTAATTAATCATTTTTATATTTCATAATGTAAGAATTTCAGTTAATCTCCAAATGAATGTAGAAACAACATAAAGACTATATTTAAAGGAGACACTGGAATTGGCATCAGGCAAGTGTGCGATTGAGCTAAGTAAGGATGTGAAATGGTTCGAGTAGTTTATTAATAAGCGATACAGCCTTCTCAAGTTCCTCTTCAGGAATGTCTGACATTACAGTTGGGATTGACTTAACACGTCTCCCAGATGGAAAGAAGGATCAGTGAGGGTCTCTGTGGGGGCCGGGTGGCAGCAACAGCTGCCGTGAAGTATTCAAGCCCCTTCTTGAGTTTCACGTGATTCAGAAGCACATTTTACTAATGCCAGGCAAGAAAGAAAGCCTGCAAGGGGAAGATTACTGCAACTCTTAGCAGCCTCATTTTTCATCACCACCTACTCCTGTAACAATCTTCTTGTCTTTTGTCTGTCCTGCACACATAGGCTTTCACAATCATCGACCAGAACAGGGACGGTATCATCAGCAAAGACGACCTTAGGGACGTGTTGGCCTCAATGGGTGCGTTTATGATTTGTATCAGTTGTGTACTTTGTAAATACATCCATGAATCTGTGCTGACCATCCTCATCTCTCTATATAGGCCAGCTGAACGTGAAGAATGAGGAGTTGGAGGCTATGATCAAGGAAGCCAGCGGCCCAATCAACTTCACCGTTTTCCTCACTATGTTTGGAGAGAAGCTGAAGGGTATGCAAAAGTCAATTTTTCCCTTTGGTTTTCCAATCAGTGTAAATTCATAATTCACTCTCTGCAGACTGATCTCATGAAAAGGCGCGTGTATGACACAGCAATTCGTATTTCAATTTTTGGCGTGCTATCAACACGCATAATCGCTTTTCAGCATGTGTTATGAACGCCGTTTAACTTAACGTTACATTACTGTATATAAATGTATGACCCCGTCCCTAAACCTACCCGTCACTGGGGTTAATAGCATTTAAGAGTCTTCCCCTCCCATCCTGAGGAAAAAAAATATCACTCTCCCAGATGTGAGATCTACATTTTGCTTTTGTTTCGCTCGGATATTTAACGGCGTGTACATACACGAGGAATCACTCGGACATTTAATGGCGTAGACATAGCATTTACACGCGATAGCTCAAAATGACGTATAGATAACACGCCACGTGACTTGATAGTGGCGTGTGTGGACAGCGAAAAGTCATGATGTCTTTCTGTCTCTGAAAGGTGCGGACCCCGAAGAATGTCATTGTGTCTGCCTTCAAGGTGCTGGACCCAGAGGGCACTGGCACCATCAGAGAAGGAATTGTGAGTCTATGATTCACTGACATTTTAATCCAGAAAAAAAAAGATTGCATATTCTGACTGCTACTCTATCTCTTTCATTCCAGCCTTGAGGAGCTTCTGACCACTCAGTGCGACAGGTTCACTGCAGAGGAGGTGAGATCAGATGTTGCTCGTCTTTTTAAGAAGTTTAAAGTCGGCATGAAAAGAGAATTCACCCTATTTTCTACATGCAGGTTACCCTATTGTAAACTACTGATCCATGTATGTTTTATTTTTAAAGTTCTAATTTTTAGTTGAACTTTTTTCTTTTTCTGACAATCCATTTCACTCGGATGTATGGAAAATCCATCACGCATATAGAAAACAAATATTACTTCAGGCCACGTTTCACACAAAGCCGGGGTATATTAGCAAAACAAATATTTTCCCCCTCTCTCATTTTCAAAAATAACATTGTTCACACACCCGCATAAATACGCGTAAAGACCATCATAACTATAATAATAACATTTTCATGCACTCATATAGCGCCTTTCAGCATCAGAGAGACAAGGGAATCTCCTCGATCCACCACCAGTGCGCAGCATCCACCTGGATGATGCGGACGGCTGCCATAGTGCGCCAGACGCACCCCAACACACACCAACTTACTAGTGGAGAGGAGACAGTGATGAAGCCAATTGGTATATATGGGGATGATTCAGGAGGCCATGATGGACAGAGGCCACTGGGCAAATTTGGCCAGGATGCCGGGGTTACACCCCTACTCTTTTCGAAAGTCATCCTGGGATTTTTAATGACCACAGAGAGTCAGGACTTCGGTTTAACTCGTCTCATGTCGAAGGACGGTGTCTTTGACAGTATAGTGTCCCCCGTCACTATATGAGTAGGCATATAGTGTCCCCATTACTGTACCTGAGGCGTTAGGACCCACACAGACCACAGGGTGCAGACACCCTGCTGGCCTAACTAACACCTCTTGCAGCAGCAACCTGGCCTTCTCAGAAGGTCTCCCATCCAGGTACTAACCAGGCTCAGCCCTGCTTCAGTGGGCAACCAGTCTTGGGCTACAGGGTGATATGGCTGCTGAAAACTAATAACTATGCCAAACCTATTGGCGGCAGTGTAGGGGTTAAGGATATAGCCATGCAAGCCAATCAGAATCGACAAGAGAGAACCTAAAACGCTGTTTCTCCCAGTTCACATGGCAACACATAACCACGGCGTTTTCATAAATCTCCACTTTGCCCGGAGTTCTTAGAAATAATCATTTTCCGTGATAAAAACGGCGTTTTGATGTAAATGAGAGGGCAAAACGCAGAGAAATATCTGCGTTTTCCCATCGTGTAAACAGGGCCTCTGTTTCATCGCAACTTTAATCTATTTTCATAGATTAGTTAAAATCTCTAAAAGCATTTTAATGTTTGTTTAATCCTAAATTCTTTGTTCTTCCTCCATTAGATGAAGAATCTGTTTGCCGCCTTCCCCCAGATGTGGCTGGCAATGTTGACTACAAAAACATCTGCTACGTCATCACACACGGAGAGGAGAAGGAGGAGGAGTAAACGGCTGTGGAAGCAAGACAGAAAATGAAGAGATGAACGCGTTTCTCTCTCTGCTTAACTCTCCCAGGCTGTTCTTTGTCCACCTTCTCTTTGTGTTTCTTCCCCCTTTCCATCATCTTTGTTACTTTCAAGCACTTACTCTCTCTATCTCTCCAAAGACTTGTCTCGCTGAGACTGAATTGGGAGGGTGGAGAGGCTCATGACCACAGTGTCTGTCAAGTGGGGACATGGGATTGTTTTCAATAAAATGAAAGATCATTTCTACATCTCTCACACACTCTCTCTTTCTCTCTGTTTCTCACTCATTACCCATGACCACCTCTCTTTCATTACAATCAAGCATGCATTAAAGTTGCATTTTATGCTGCTGTCTAGAGGGTTGAAATGAAGGCATCTATAGCTTTGGGCTGAAATACGTCTCTAGATATAGATCTGGAAGATAGCTCACTCTGTGTGGGGAAGAAGCAAGATGGAGTGATCGTGCTCTATAAATAGAGAAACCAATCATCATTCTCGTTTCTTCCCCTGACGGTTGACTAAAAAGAAAGAGAAAATGAGGGTTTTGTACCGAGAGAGTTGGGCCTCCTGAAAAGCGATGCCAAGCTTATCACGGAGGGAGTAAGGGAGACAGACCATCCAAGGAAGAGAGGAGAGAGGGGACTGAAAGAAAACATATCCTCTTCGCTCCCCCTCTCCTCCCTCCTCCTCACTATTTCTCTGTCCATGTTTTTTTTTTTTTTGCTTTCTGCATCTCAGCCTGCTTTGCTCTGTCAGAAACTCTTCTGTAACCAATAAAAGACACAAACTGTGAATAAAACATCTTTTTGTACTGCTATGTCTGCTGGCTGTGTGTGATAGGTGGCAAGAAACTAGACAAGTCTGTTTTAGGTGCAATTATAGAGCATAAAGATCGATGATACTGTGAGATAAGGAAGAGGAAGGCTGCATAAGACTGCAGGATAATGGTGCAGTAAATCACCAGCATAAGGTGACCAGCGCTACCTGCTGGACAATGATAGTCCTACAATGGCAGTGATAACAGAGCTGCTATGTCACAATTGCCTCTGCATTAATTGAAAGGTTTTAAATGTTTTAAGCATTAATTGCCTGTTTTCTAATTATTAAAACAGCAAAAGGCAGAAAAACGCATATTGCTGAAGAGCACTTGCTTTGGTTTAAAACTGCAAATGTCCCATTTAACAAAACTAAACGTGAATGTGATGCATGTATGGGACAGTTCACCCAACAGAAATTCTCTCCGAGCATTTTAATTAATTTGTTATGAGTGTAAAAAGTGGGAAAATGCACAGGTAGGGCTGTTCAACTCTGTTTTAGATTATTTGAAAGACCAAATTAACTTGTTCACCTAATCTCATCGTGACCACAGTTTATAAAGGTAGTAGACAGTAGCCTTCTCATAAAAAGCTTTACTTCAAAATATGATGATATATTTCTAAAAGCCAACCCAATATTGGACTAATTGTGAAAACAGAGCAACATTTTTAATAATAATAAATAAATAAATAAATAAATATGACTTTATCTTTTACATAGACTAAAATGTGTTTTCAACATCTGACTTTTGACCTTATTTAGGGTGGCTTTTTATAACTGGCTGTCCTTTTATGGAAAATAGTTTTTGGCAAACTTCACACACATTCTGATATATTTTCACTATATGAAATGCAGTGAAAATGTCTTAGTATCTCAAAAAAACATTAAAAAGCTTTAGAAACTTTCCATTTCATCATGTGCTACTATATTTCATTTGGAGCTCACATGTGTTCATAATTACACATCTGAAACTGACCCCTGCCGCCCAACACTTTCTGACCTCTTACAGCTATGAATCCGTTCTCTGTTCTCAACTCCGACTCCTCCCACCTGCTTAATCAACCCACGAATATTCATTTTAGTTGTTTGAACTTGTTTCTGCCATCATTGTTACTATTATCTTCACTGTTACTGTTATGATTACTATTTTCATTTGTATTTTTTTTCATTGATGTAATTGCTATTATTTCTATCTTTTGCTTTCACCATTGCGATCACCACTGCCATCATCATTAGCATTTATTATTAATATAAACATTATTATTATTATTATTATTATTATTACTACTATTATAATCATCAATATTGCCATTGTCAATGCTGTATTGGAATTAAGTGTCATTATCATCACTACTGCAATAATTTCCCCTATCTTTTCATGGGTTTTTAATGCACCACAACAAAGAATAGGGAACAAAATATATAAATAAATAAATAAATAAATAAATAAATAAAAAACGGAATTTGTATACATGAAAAACCTCACAAACACCAGGGCAGGCAAGACAGGCAAGAAGTGGTTTCAGCGGGATAGCATCTCTATCCCAAGTTGAGACACTCTCGCACTGTACTCCCTCTTTTAATGCACTTTAGACGCTACACATAACACACACAAAAATTAATAAATAATAATAATAATAATTAGGATAAGATAGGGACTGAAGAGATGTGGGGAATGTTATCATTTATTATATTATTTTTATCTTATTATATCATCTTATATTTTGTGCAGGGTTGACAATGGCAATTAGGAGAAAGGATGGAAATATAAATAGACATACAATATTGGCAATATGGTGGTAGTGGGGAGTAGGGGTGGTGAGGGTAATGACAATGGTAACAAAATAATAAATGGTTACTTTGTTTACGCATACACACACATACACATACACATACACATACCCACACTCACACCCACTCACATACACACTTCGATCAAACACTTAAATTACTTCTTTGTCTTATGTCACTTCTGGAATTATGGAATTACAAGATTGTTCACTATTCACTATATATATGTTGGTTTGTATGTATGTCTGAATGTTTAATAAAAAAAAGAAAAAAAGAAAAGAAAGGCCTGAAGTTACATTGATTCATGGAGATTTTTTTTTCATAATTATCTTTGAAAACGATTATTTTTTGTAAACTGCACTTAACTGACCGAAACAAACACTTTCATCGACATTCTTCCTTCCACAGAAAAAGAGAAAAAAATGTTTTAAAAGACATAAGGGTGAGAAATAATGACAGATTATCAGTAACTTTGGAAAATGTAATAAAAAACAAAATATATCAAGAGGTAAAAATGCCTTACCTCATTCCTACAAGTCTCTGCACGCGCTTCTCGGAGTCAAGTGCAAAATAAGTAAAAGTAACGTTAGGCTACATTCCCACATTAGGTTAACATATACAAGAAATTGCAAAAGATTTCTAATTGAATAAACTGAGATTTTCGATTATACAGACCCCGTGACACCCTCAATTGAAAAACAAACGAAAAAAAAAACAACCTCTGTAGCTGTCTCCCGAACCACGTGATGTACATCACGTAAACGTGACAAAAAACAAACAAAAAAACGACACATTTTGAATTAAATTTTGTCGAATGGTGACTACTTAATTCTATCAAAATGTTTAAATGACACTTAAAAAACTTATAACATAAGTAGAAAAAAAAAACACTCGAGGGAAATTTTAATATATTACGATTTATTATTCATCACACCTGCAATTATTAAATACACTGTGAACTTCCTCTTCTGCAGTTTTAGAACAGCTGTCTTCATCTATGAATTTATTTCATTCTCAACTGTAAATGGTTTCATGTAAACTTAAAAACAAGTAAGAGACATACAAAGGACAGAATGAGAGTACTAACCTAAACAAACACTAAAATTAACATGATCAAAATTAATTTTACAACAATTATATTACATACACTGGGTCGAATTTACCAATGCACAAATCCATAAGACAAACTCAAACTACTTTACACCCAGTCCCAGCTGTCTCAGAGTGTTAGTAAACCAACACTAGGTGGCCTTTCATTAATTATTGGTGAGCACAGCGTCTGAACCATTTTAAGTCCACCGGTCGTACCCTTGGTTGGCAATACAGACAGGATGGTGTTAGTGAAGATGGCCTGACAGGTGCAAAATAAGGTTTATGCCAGTGCTTAGAACGTAAAGCAAATATTAAGAATAATTAAATGCCTTAATCTAGATCACCCAGGTTATCTGAAAGTAACAGGCCATATCCACTACACCTTCAGCAGATCAAGTGCTCGTGTCAACAGAGAAGGTAGTCTATGGCCCCTGGTGGCCACAACATAAATGTCAACATCTACATTGTGCAAACAGTTAAGAACAAAGTTTGCATAGATATAATTTGCTTGCTTTTGATCTGAACAGCAGTGTCTTTAGAGGAAGCAATGACCACTGAGGTCAGTAAGGGCACCACTGATGGGTGAGGAGGAGGTTTGATCTCCTGCAGTTGGAACTGAACGATGCAACGAGTCCAGTAAACACAGGAGACACCATTAAAACATGATAGAGTATTGGCTACCATATTGCAAACCAGAAATCACTTCAGGTTTCTTCTGTTTTGACAGAAAATATGATATATTGACTAGGAGCCCTAAAAGCATAAGTATGGTCCAATCACCTAGTGAATGTATCAGAATAATTCATAATACTGAGGGGTCAGTGGATTATGGTGGAGTTAGGTTCGCCAGTGTTCATCAAGAGTAACACTTTTCGAGTTAAAGTTTTGTTAAGGACAATACTTAACATTTAATTACCACAGAAATGCCTCGCACACATTTTATTGATCCATTCCTTTTCTTTCACAACTCTTTGGGATCATTTCCCCCTTCAATGGGACATATAATGATAATATTAATAATTAAAAAAAGATCAGAACAAAAATCATCAGTATGAAATCATCCCTCATGAAACAAATACTGCAGTAAAATTAGACACGCTAGTGATTATAAAACGTCTAAAATAAATAACAACTGCTTGGTTTTGTTCTTCAGGATGTTGGGAGAAAAATGTGCAAAAATCATTTTCAGCGCCAAAAATAACAGAAAAAAAAATAAATCCTTTAAAATACAACACTCTCCTAAAGCAAATCTCTCTGCCATTCCAGTCTACCAGGCCTCCATTTACTTTCATAGAAAAATAAAAAATCTAATCCAAAATAAGACTAATAATAGCTGAAATACATATTACATGGTTTCATCCAATTAAATTAATAGTTTATACACATCAAAACATTACAGCCCGAAGAACTTCAAAAGGTCAAAGGTTAATGCTACAATGCTGCACCAAACCCTTCCCATCCAACAAGGCGCGGACTAAAGGAGTCATGTGAACTGGATTAGAGTGTCCTATATTAATGAACCCATCAAGGTTAGTGCTGAAAATCAACAGTCCTCAGTGCATAAATTTACTTAAAATCGGAGTCTGAACTCTACATCCATATCAACATCAAGATAATTAACATTAAACCACACAGATATCTGGAGTGAACGACATGCTTGGCAGAATTTTTAGGCTTTAATGCAGTTTATGTGATGCAATTTGTTCAAAAAGAGAAACAAAGAAATAAAGTAAGCGCATCTGCGGCAAGAGGAAATATTTGGTGAGGCTGACATAATGACTGGATTGAGATCTAACGGGTTTGCAGTCTTTGAGTGGAGATACAGAAGTACACTCAACCAACAACCGTTCTGATTTCCTTAGTAATTATGTTAATTCGGATATTCAAAGTTTTAAATGGATGAATGGATGTCTATTTCCACAGTTTTGAAAGAGAACATACCTTTCCCTCAGTTCAATTTTGCTCATCCACTCCCCCAACACGTATTAATTCCTCCTACCAGAGCACAACAGGAAAGAAAAGCTCTTTTGAAAGGTAGACCGAAAACAGAAAAGTAAGACAAGACCCGTGTGCTGCACGAGACACAATTCACTACACTGCCAAGGCACAGACATACAAGAACACACACTAACAAGCAACAGTACGATGAATAAATAGGTCCTCCAGAACACTAAAAACATAACTTATTATTAGACAGTGCCGCACTTTTCGCGCTGCAATGTTTTATTGGGGTATTCTGACACCTCCTCGGGTGACGGACAGAGGGGGATTGTGGGGTTGGACTGGCACAGACGGCGCTGAGAGGTCTATCTGTATGTACACCATGGCACCTAGTACACAATAATTGACTACTAATTATCCAGCTGATCTCATCAATCAGGTATCCAACTTAAAAAAAAAAAGAAGAAAAAAAGCTAAGAACCACTTCCTGTTGCAGCATTGGTTGAAAGCACTGTGCAGACGGATGAGAGCCAAGGGGCAGATGCAGAGATCCAGTTATCCTTGTGAAATGAGGACTTGAGATGAAAAGGACGTTACAGGAGACTGTTCGCTTTCCCTCTTTGTCTCTTCACCAGTCGGCAGCCATTTCCATTCCTTGTCCTCTTCTTGTTGAAGGGGCAAAATTAGGCCAAATCTTTCGCTGCTGCGGCTCCATTCTTCTCCTCAGTCTCTCCTCCTCCCCCTTTGTCTTTCTTCTTCCCCCTTCTCCTTTTTCTTCTCCTTCTCTCGGCTTTCTCCTTCTCCTTCTTCAGCCTTTCCTTCTCATTCTTGTCCTTATCTTTCTTCTCCCGCAATTTCAGCTTCTCCTCCTCTTTCTCCCGTTTTTTGTCCTCCTTGGTTTTCTTTTTCTTTTTCCCGTCTTCCTCTACTGCCGTTTTCGGAGTATCTGGGCACGGGGGTAATGGGGAGTTGTTTGCGGTGGGTGATGGGATGGTGGGGGTGATTTGCTCAGGAGACAACTTTAGGCGACGGCTGGAGCATGTGCGCGCTGGACGGCGTGTGCAGTCAGGAGCCGGTGGTGCGGTACTAGGAGATGTTGTAGCTCAGTGGACTGGGCCCAATGCGGTGCCGAGTGGACGCCCAGCGGCTCCGGCATTAGAGGCAGACGGCACTGGAGGTTTTGAGGATACTGCACTGGCACTGCCCCCAAGCGGCTGCATTGGGACGATATCCTGGCCCAAGCTGCCAGAGGTGGAGCTCTTCTTATTCTGTGAATGAAATGGCATCTTGGACTTTCTAAGACCAGGAAGTGACAGGAGGCTTGATGACGCACGCAAGGGTCCGGGGGGAGGGATATGACCACCTAGAAATGACAGGCTGCCACCAGAGCTGATCGCAGCTGCCCGGTGTTTCTGCTCGAAGATGGCCCGTGTGCCATGCAGACCGCGATTCGGTTGGTGGGTCAATTCTCCACGAGATTCCCGCCACTTACGCACCTGAATGCTGCACTCCCTCTCGATTCAGGGCCTCCGTCACAGAGAGAGAGACCACCTGAAAACAGACCAGAGAGTATGAGAAAGGACACAACGTACTGCACTGCTACTTCTCTATCTGCAAGCTTTCTTGTAAGAGTGAGTTTGTGTGCACACCTCTTGCACCAGAACTTCCTCCTTGATGCTTTCAGGGGAGATGTTCCTTAGTCGCTCCATGGTCTCGGACATGCCCTGCACCTCACGGAGCTTATCCACTGACCCCAGCATCTGCTTAAGTAGCACCAAACCCACCCGGAACACGATCTTCACTCCTGACAAACAACATGAAAAAAAAAACGCTTAAATACGCTCTTATTCTGATAATAAAAAGTGTTTCTTAAAGGTGCTATCAGCGATTGTGGTTGATGTGACTTTTGTTTGTGTTTGCATCTTCCATATTCACTGTTTCTGGTCCGTTGATAGACGCGCTGGCTTATTCTTCAGCTCAGACTTCACGTGCAGGCGCCGTGCACGAAGCGCAAAAACAAACACCCGCCCCTGTCGGTGATTGGTTGAACTCTGTTTATTTTGATTATGAGTGGTGGTTCTACCCGTTTGTTTTTGTGTGCAGATCTCAGAGCCCTAGGCTGCCTACAAGTAGGGCTGTCAACTTCAGTCGTTTAGTCGACTAATCAGTCGAATGCCGTACTTGGTCGACTGAAATTCTTATTGGTTGAACCAGTCGCATTTTTTTTTTTGCCAATAGAAATACATTTTCAATGATTTACTCCTTGATATTTATTCCTTTATAAAGCAGTTATTTATTACTGTATTCTAAATATAATTAGCCTATGTTTTATCCCCATCTTTAAATGCTTTAATTTAGGCTATTTCTTGTAACTGCGCCACAGTTTAGCGCACACACATAACACACTCGGGAACCGCACCTACTGGCTGCGCTGCTGCTCGCGCTCAGTAAGGGATGTACCGGTAGGTAGTTTTGCTGTATTAATTCAGTTCACGCTACTTTCATCGACAGAATGTCCAAGAAATCTAAATCTTTTGTCTGGCTACATTTTTGTGGAGGTAGGCGACGGTGGCGACCGCGTTGCTCCATTATGAGCGCGCACATCGCGTGCCTATTTGAAATCGAACTTGACGCGCAAAAGACGTGAGCAGCTCTTTTAACGGCTTTATCATACTGACTCAATAGATTGTTTTCTAATAGGTTTTTATTTGTACACTTGACTCATTTGAAAGTAGCCTAAATAATGTAACAAAACGAAATTAAACTTATATGCTATCTTACAACAGAGCCTAGATTTCAGATTGTTTTTTAGGCTATTTTGTCTGTTGTTTTAAAACGCCTAACAGATCGGCTGGACAAAAGTTAACCCATAGCTTTGTAAGTAAAGAAGAATACAGCCTGTAACGAGAGCTTTTGTTAGGATTTTTCATTATGTGGCAGATAGCAGTTATATTATTTTGTAGCGTGTGGTGTGATCAGGTGCGCGATTGTGACTGTCACTATAGACCAAGGACAGAGCTCCTCACTTGCAGTTAAAAAAAATCACTTAATTTTCAAAGAATTGTATTATTATTATAGTTTTATTTCTTTTCGATGTTTTTTCGTTGTTGTTTTATAAATGCTCTATGACAATTGTTTAAAAAATGTTCAATCAAAACATCCGTGTTTTTTTTTGTTTTTTGTCGACTAATTGTCGCGCAGGACAAGACCTTGGTCGACTGAGGATTTCTTTGGTTGATTACAGCCCTAGTTCCTTAAAGGTGCGTTTTCAGCGATTGTGGTTGATGTGACTTCTGTTTGCATCTTCCATATTCACTGTTTCTGGTCCGTTGATAGACGCGCTGGCTTATTCTTCAGCTCAGACTTCACGTGCAGGCGCCGTGCACGAGCGCGAAAACAAACAACACCCGCCCCTGTCGGTGATTGGTTGAACTCTATTTTTTTTGATTATGAGTGGTGGTTCTACCCGTTTGTTTTTGTGTGCAGATCTCAGACAGAGCCTAGGCTGCCTACAGAGGCGCGGTTTTTTGACAGCCTGCTTATGGGGCGGGCAGCTAGCGGATTGTTAGGAAAGATTAGATGAATGTGATCATTTTTGTTTTGGCCTGACATCGCTGATAGCACCTTTAAGCACCGATTCATCATATTAGAATGATTTCTGAAGGATGTGATTCTGAAGACTGGAGAAATGTGCTGAAAATTAAGCTTTGTCATAAAATAAAATAATTTACAGATGCTTTAATTAAAGGTCCTGTATGCGATTTTTAGCGGCCTCTAGCAGTGATGTTTCAGAATGCAACAAGAGCGCTGGTGCTCATGTGCGTGCTAGATCTCAAGAGCGAGCAGTCACTACCGGCGACACGAGAGACTTTCAACGCAATGGAGACAGCATCACACACAACATGCTGGTAACTAATGTAAACTCCCACGGCAGTTACAATAATAGCCTACTTTTATCAGCTTGACGTTGAACTAATGCTCTGTGCTCGTACCATAATAATGTTACAATAAACTGCATTTAGCCGACATGTGTTGTTATATAAGCCATTTCACTAACTATTCGTGTATCTTTCACAATCAGCAATGTCAACATAGGTGAATGTATAATATGATAAAGAAAACGGTTAGTGAACTAGAACTGAACAATTTCAGTGTAACAGTAAGATCGTAGGAAGTGACATTACTAGGGTTGTGCCGATAGACGATAGTATCGTGTATCGACGATTGTCTGAGATATCGCGATGGCAGATGCCTTTGACGATATCAAAACGATAATTAGCTTGTTTTACCATTAATGTATTAAATTATTTGGCCTGCCGCCTATTATTATTATTATTATTATAAAGCTAGTATTGTTATTAAATTAATATAAGGAACTACAATTAATTTGCCTTGCCTAAATTCATAACGTGAATGAACATAATTCATCACCACGTGTTATAACACTTGCGACAACACCGACGCGCTTATGAGGAGAATGTTTTTAAAACAGACTAAAAAACTACATCCCACATCAAAATTTAATTGCAAGGTGATCCATTCACAAACTATCAAGAGTGCTTGTTTTAACAGACACATCATTCTTATATAGATCCAAGATGAAAACGGCATCGTTGTTCGTCAGTATTTTGTTTCCATATCACATTAAAAAATGTTTAATGACACTAACACTAAAAACAATACAATTACTAAATATTAATAATAATAATAATACTATCACTAAAATAGTAGCCTATTAAAGCTACCGTTATCATCGTCGTCTCTGAAAGAACGTGGCGTTGATGCAGATGCCGAAAAGTTTTTACTTTCACTTTCAGGGAATGAGCGCGTTTACATGCACGTTCTTAATGCCTAATGCCTACTGACAATGCATGTGGTCATGTAAACGCATCAAACCCGTTTTCCTTTATCAGAGTCAAGTCATAAGTAGCCTATATAATCCGAATCGACTAGATGTTTTGCATATGTTAGATGTTTGCATATGTTTGCCCCTTGCTCTGATTTCTCCCGGCATAAAAACACATTAACCCGCGTACTTCGTGCTTACTAAGTGCGCATGTGAAGTGCATCTAAACAGACAGAGCACTGGTAGGAGGACATATATCGCAAACTCCGAATCTTTCTGACCCAATAAATTATTTGAACGCGTTTTCATCCCGTGCAGAAAGTGAAAATGCTGCATGTGGCATGAGGATAGGCTATGTGTCCGTAAATTTCCCGTTGACATGATGATTAGGATGAAAAAAATGATTAGGATCGTTTTTTTTTTTCTTACCTCACTATACCAGGAAATAACCTGATCCTATTAATAAACACTCCACCTTTGCTAGAAAAATTGAAAAAAGATACTTGTATATAAAACGAAGTAATAAAACAAGCAAATTAATGAGTAACTAATCAAGTTAATAATCAAATAAGTAAGCCCCGCCCCCTCACGATAATATCGTGTATCGCCGATCTCACAGGCTGACGATAGGACGATATGGAAATGGAGCATATCGCCCAACACTAGACATTACTGTACTGGAGCATATCGCCCAACACTAGACATTACTGTACTGAACTTGTCTGGAAATGTGTATAAACAATATGATAGAGGGATGAGTGACGTTACTCAGTAGATCTAGTAAATAAAATAAGTTACATCCTAAAGCACCTACTTTTTGTTATCCTGGAACACTCTTTTGTATTCATGTCATGTTTCATGTAGTTTAAATTACCTTGCTATTTCACTAGAGTTTAGTTTACTATGTTGATCCGCGTTTACCGAAGTCGATCAGATTCACGTTTTGCCTGACGAGCTTGAGCAGATAAAACTTTTTTTGTTTTTTTATATTTATGTGGAGTTTGTGTTGGAGTCGGTGTAGTGCTGGAGGCAGGACGTTTTGGGCTGTTATCAGACTCCGTGTCGCCAGCTGAAGTGTCGTTGGTCGCATGGTTGACTGTAAAGATAGAGAGGCTCGGGAGCGTGCATGCACGTCACATCTGAAGGATTTCGCAGGAAATCCGACCCGGAGACCTCACATATAAATATGAATATTGGCCTTCAGAGGTAATACCAAAACCCGAAAAGTGGATCATTGCAATGTGTGATTACAACCCCTTCAAACACAGGCAATAAAAAAAGGATTCATTTTATTAAAAAAATTACATATAGAACCTTTAACTAATGTGTACGACTAACCTTCACAGAAGAACATGTCCCAGACACGAAGGACACAAGACCAAGGCAGCGTACGGGAGAAAATGCACATAAACCACTCTGTCATGTACAGAATGGGGTCAATCTTAAATTTCTTTAGGTGACGGTAAGCCATGGGACACACTCTCCTCAGAAGAGAGAAAAAAATCTCTCCGTCCAGCTGGATTGCCTCCTGATGGACAAGAGAAGAGAAGAAAGAGGAGTTTTGACAGAAACACTCTCCTCTGTGGTCCTAGTAAGAGTCTCTTTTTGTTACTCACCAACCCAGCGCTGTAGTAGCCAGGCAAAAACTTCTCACAGATTTGCACAAGACACCAGAAGGCTTGCTAGAAGAAAATAACAGTGACGATGATGACAGGGTTGAATTCTGTGATATTACTCTAGTCATATATTATCTTCATCCTGGTTTTTTAAAGGGGTGATGAACTGAGAAATCAAATTTTCCTTGAGCTTTTGACATCTAAGAGGTCATCATATTATAAAAATATCCAGTAAGTTTCAAAACTGAAAACGTCATTGTTAGTCCAATAAAAGCTTTTATTGACACCGGGCTCAGCAAACGACTCGTTTTCAAAAGTGGGGAACTATGACGTCAAAGAGGATAAAACACCACCCCCGCAGAAGACGATCAACGCCTTCTTCAACACGGCCAGTTTAGCCCCGCCCACCGATTCGCGCATTACACGCATAGTTAAGTACCATACATGCCTACCTCGTGATGACAAACCAGATCGAGCAACCGAGCAATGCAGAATATTATGCAGTGCCTGGTTGTGGAAGAAGACAGTCGTTGCATAAGCTTCCTGTAGATTCCAATAGGACTGCATGGATAAACTTTATTTTTAATGACGTTCCAGCTGATGAGGTAAAACATCGTCGTCTGTTCGCTTCATTTCACTGAGGATTGTTTTGTAAACAAGACTGGATTTGCAGACCGATTAAGAGTAAAGAACGGTGCTGTGCCATCTACAGTATATTGGATCTGACAGGAATTGTGCCACACACAGACTCTTGGTCGAACATGTATGCGTGAATCCGTTGCCATTTTACAACATTGGACGTTTTCCCCACGTGCACCGACGGTTAAGTTAAACTCATTATAATATGCAAAACTGTTATCCACTCACAGCAGTGGGCGTTTACTTCCAAGTCTTCAGTGCGACACGCCCATAAAAACCGACCGTTTTTCAGGTAGGCTCAAAACTTGGGTACAAAATAGCCTATTACTTATTCATTTTGATGTTTTTGAATGCAAAATCCAAGCGAACGTCATAAGTTGACCTCAGACAACAATATAATAAAATTAAAAAGCCAGTACATGACCCCTTAAAAGAAAATCAGCCTAGAACAGCAACCTAGACCGAGCTTTGTTCAACTCTGTCTTACCTCAGCGGGCATGTGCATGAGCAGCACTGCTGCCACTGGTGCCTGGGCCTGACAGTAGCCTTCATCCGGCCGGTAGATTGTGTAGGCCTTCAGTATACGAAACAGGTCCTGCTGCCTGAACAAACACACATAAAACTTATAACTTAGACAATAAGAATTGCTGATATTTATTTTTGTGGAATGGGCAAGAATTGTATGAAATGATGGTGTTCTCCTTATTGTTGTTTTTTAAATAATTAATCATTATTATTAATAATTATTATTATTCAAGTTTAAACAAAAAAAACAACAGGCTTCATCACATTTTTGTTCACTTAATAAAAAAATATATATAAGCAATTCTCCTTCTTATTATATATAAAATAATAATAATCCTTTCCTTCCCCCTTTTAAAGTGTACTGTTTGAATTGGGAAAGATATAATCTGCTTGGCATAGATATATGAAGAGTTGCAAAAGCCTCTAAATGCCATTTGAAATTTTCTTCTAAAATGATCATTTTTATCAAGCTTGTATATTTAAGTACAGTAATTTCACTTAAATGGCAATGAAGATTACCTATTAATTGTCATTTAAGTGAAATTACTGAACTTAAATATACAAGCTTGATAAAAATGGTCATTTTAGAAGAAAATTTCAAATGGCATTTAGAGGCTTTTGCATCTGAACTCTTCATATATTCCCCAACATATAATAGATGAACTGAGAAACAACAGAGGAGAGATGTGAAAGTGTGGGGAAGTATAAAACTAAAGCCCAAAATATACTTTGTTTTTGTTTTCTAAAGCAAATGCTAGTGTATGCATGCAGTCAAACAGGTAGTCTTTTAAATTACAATCCATTTGATAGTGGTAGACGCATGCACCATATAAAGTTTAAATTTTGTCCAGTGTCTGCATTGTTTTTCTCCAGAAGTTATGACCGATAAAAATGTCTTTAAATTATTTTACCATGTGACCCACCAGAGTCAGATGCATCGCTTCACTTCCATTCATAAATCCTCTGGTGACATGATGGGGAAGGAAAGTGTCCATATGCGCACTTTAGAATCTTGCAAGAAGCAATGTCATCCGGGTACTTTTCACCTTTTTTTTTAATACTATGGAGTTGGACATACTACTCCGTTGCTGTACTGTCGCATGCTATATAGTAGGGAAGTACTTGACTTTGGATGCAGCAATGTTCTAATTATTGGGAGATATGAGGGTCAATAGCTCCACCATTGGCAAATGCGTAACGGCAAACTTGGATCACGTATGGCTTGATAACCAGTCACATTACAGCCTTGACATCACTGAATTTAGTAATTTAGTGAGTTATGCGACAGTCAGTCACTGTTTGCGGATACCAAACATGTTGAAGAATAGCTGATACTAGGCTGACAAATCATCAAATGATTAGCTATTTTCTCACAAAAGCAGTTTATTCAGTGAGGGCAGTGAACCTCTCCTCCATTGACATCCATGGCCTCTTGTTATCTTCCCTGCCTACCACAGGCGTTACGCTTTTTCCGGCAAAGGTTGCAGGCTCGACATTCAAGTGGCATCGGTTACCAAAATCAGGCAGTGCGTGTACAGTACAGAAAAAAACATAGTGTACTTTGGGCTTGAGAGAGGGTCAGTGCAGGTATCAATATGTGCACTACGCAGTGAATAAAGAACAGAAAACACAAAGCCAACAAAAAACACAACAGGAAAAATATTCCTTCCTTCAGTTTCCAGGATTGTGTAACAATCTAAATAAAACTCTTACTCTTGATAAAACCCTAATCGGAACTTACCCATGTCCTCCCCGAGCAGCAAACATCTCATGAAACGGGAACTGCCTGTGCAAATCCTTCTCTATGATGTCCAACCACTTTGGATCTCCCTGCTCTTGCTCCAACTCCTGAGAAAGAAACAAGCAAGTAAACAAATATGTCTATAATAAAAAGGTTTGTACATTAAAAACAAGTGTTTTGATCATCTTAACTAAGATATACATGACTGCTATTATAAGAACGTTAAAAAGGAAAGAAAGGGTTCCAAATTGCAACTAAATGGTTGTGTTTTGTGGTCATTTTTTGTGCCCTTTTTGTTATTAGTGCTTACAGCTTAACTGTCAAATGTGAACTGGAACAAAATATGCAATATGATGAGCAGATGCAATTAATGGTGTAATACAGTAAAAACATCATATATAATCTGATGTGTCTGTCTTTTAATTATAAGATTAGTCAGAAGCTCCTAGATCGCAAAACCTAAATAGTTAACAACTAGCCTGACTTCGTCATTCTCATATTTTAGTCTGATACTGCTCCATAGGGCTTTGATTATGAGGCGTGTCTTAACCGAACCAGGAAAAAAACCTCTGCACTCAATTGGATAGAACTTCAACCAATCAGAGCAACATTAAGTGACGTATGTTGAGCTACTCATAGTTGTCAACAGAACTCAACTGTACGCACGCTGGATGAAATAGTAAAATAATGAGTGTTGCTGCTTTTACTTGGTCCTCCATGAGTGCAACCACAGGAGAAACAACAATGACCACAGGGTTTTCATTGTGCCCCATCTTCTGAGCGACCATCAGAGTCAGCTGATAAAATTAAACTTTTGCCAAATCCCGTAGGAAGGACCGCCAACACATCTTTCCGATCGACAAATGCCTTGATTGCATTTATCTGTTCGTCTTTTAAATTTAATAAACTATTGATTTCTTTGACAACAGATGTGATAGTGGAATCTATACATCTCAATTCTCCAGATACAGTGATCTTTGAGCGAAACCAGTTAAAGGGGAAATGAAGCAGTGAATCAATGTTTACATAATTTACAAGATGGATTTCCAATATAATCAACAATTATATAAGAAACATGACAAATGTAAACATTTAGAAGAAAAGAAAAAACTTTATATCTTTCGCCGCCAGGGCACCGCCATTGTGGAGTATTCTAACATGTGACGTCACAGGGTTGGTTGGCTCAGGCTCTATCCATAGACAGTAAGTGAATATCGCGACATTAAACTGTTTACACCAGTGTTTTGACCGCGAACGACTAATGTTAGGTACAGTCATTAGACAAAAAGACGACGTCTAATGTTATATGTTGACAAACTGCACATAGAAACATTGTTCGCGATGTCTGCCATCATATTCCCGTCTCGTCAACAACATGTAAGTTACGTTGCTGTGTAGAAAAGCCAGTGGGGGTTGGGGGCGAAGAGCGGGTTAGCAACGCCACCAGGTGTCAGTGTGGCTGTTGTTCTGCGATGCCTACCGTGTCAGAGTCCATCTGCTGTCAAGAGGTTTATCTTGAGCATGTATTGCTGGTAATTCTGCATCACCGGCGCGCACGTTTACTAATATGCTGTTCCGTGAGGTAAGTTAGACGTGTTGGAAGCGGCGATGCTTTCCCTGAAGGATGTCAGAGCGGAGACACTTTTTCCTAGTACATGTAGGCTGTAGCTACGGTAGCTACTAGCACTACCAGTGCGAAAACATGGACGTTTCATTTCCCCTTAAACAAATACATGCTAACTTACATGTTGTTGACGAGACGGGAATATGATGGCAGACATCGCGAACAATGTTTCTATGTGCAGTTTGTCAACATATAACATTAGACGTCGTCTTTTTGTCTAATGACTGTACCTAACATTAGTCGTTCGCGGTCAAAACACTGGTGTAAACAGTTTAATGTCGTGATATTCACTTACTGTCTATGGATAGAGCCTGAGCCAACCAACCCCGTGACGTCACATGTTAGAATACTCCACAATGGCGGCGCCCTGGCGGCGAAAGATATAAAGTTTTTTCTTTTTTCTTCTAAATGTTTACATTTGTCATGTTTCTTATATAATTGTTGATTATATTGGAAATCCATCTTGTAAATCATGTAAACTTGATTCACTGCTTCATTTCCCCTTTAAACTCCAAACGCTCTTTGATAACCTGATGATTGCGTAACAGCAGATCATCTGTCCATCATCGTATAAAGCCCGCCCTGACAATTTGATTGCCACAATTTGATTTCTGAAACAATCATGATTACTCGTCCTCAATGGATCCAGAACTTCCCAACAAAAAAATGTTGTGGGCAGGGTTTGGGCTGGCATCCAGGCTATTAACAACAGCAATAACTTATGAACTGACTGTACAAACACCAGGTGTATCAACCTGACCGTACCTCAAACTTTCCTGGATTGGATTCGAGGAGCTCCTGGCTGTTGGAAAGCAGCTGCCAGGCTTTAGCTCTGAGAGGAAGGGATTCCTTTCCTGCAGCGGATTTTTGTCTGCATCAGAAAAGAAAACATAACTCAGCATGTATCAACATTCATAAGCACTGTATTTTCTAATCCAGTCAGGAATGTCTTCAAATAAGAAACAGACCTTTTGAAAGCGCCGGGATACCCATTTGTCCCAGTTTCTGAACATGTCCAGCCATTTCATCTCTCTCTGTCTCGCCACTGCCACAGCGATTTCCGCCTCGCTACAAGACAGAGAGGGATTCACATATATATAAACCACATACAACGCATAAACCTACAAACACCCACGCAAGCCCTGAGGTAATGTTAAGGTTTTGACAAATGGCTCAAAGTCAAAATGGTTGACTCTGAATCTGAGAGAACAGACAATTGTTGCTTTTGAATCTCTCAAAACTAATTAGACAGCCCTGAAATCTGAAAGTAATTGGTTAATTAATATGTTTTGGGGTTACACTACATTTCAAGGTGACCGTTTCATTGTACTTCATTAACTACATGTACTTCCTTTAGTTACGGTTAGGGTTAGTTACCTGTGATTATGCATAATTTACTGTTAATTATGCATTATTACTATAGTAAGAACATGTAGTAACATGTAACCATGTCACTTATAAACAAAGTGTTAACAGTTTAGTAGCTTTGTAAAGAAATAACATCTTCTAAAATGAACAAGCCAAGTATTAGCGATGCCAGACAGATAGAACACCTTGATGTCTGAGACTTTGGTCTTACTTAGTCAAAGTGTGTGATTTCTGCGGCACTAAACGGAATTGCAAAAATAATTATAGTATTATAAGGACAGACCAAAAAACAATCATCCCGCCCCAATCACACCACTGATTGAACAAATTATGCTATTTGGGGCTTGTCAAGATGCTCAAACACAAGATTGCAGAACATTTTTTTTATATTTACACTATTCAGGAAACCATCTAGAAAAAAATATGACTCAACTTACTTAAATTCAGCCTTCACTCGGTCTCTAAAGTAGAAATTTGTGAACATAGTGAACAAGTCAGTAGCTTACAGACAAGAAATAACATTTCAGAACATTGCTACACTGTTTAGATGTATTGAATTTTTAAGTTAATACCTTTAAAAATAATTTATTTATAATTTACTGTCATAATTAAATAATGTGTATAGATCATTTAATATATATGTGAAGTAAAAGAAAGTAACAAATCTGACATATTTCTATAACAGTTTCTATAAAAAAGGAAATATCCCAAAATAACATATTTTACTAAATGTAGCTACAAAATTTGTTTAAAAAATTAACCTGTAGCAAGTATGTGACTTATAAAAAATAGGCATTGAGATTTGTTTAGCCTTGGTCTAGACACCAATTCAGGTACTTGTGAACGTGTCTGACTAAGACAATAACTTGTAAACAAAAATAGCAGAGAACTAAATCTGACAGACAGCACGCTGAGACATATGAGAAAGTCTAATTTAAGACTAACCCACACTGACCATTTTTAAATAGCTGACAAAGCATGTGGCGGTTAATAAGTTAGGCTGAGCACGAAATTAAAAAAGGAAACGTTAAACGTAAAGGACAGTGTTAGTGGCTATTTAAGGTTGAATTAGTCAGTACTAGAGATAAAGCAGAGACAGTCAGGGGAAGAGAGAGACAAAAAGTGAGACAGTCAGTGCACTCTGACTCAGACGAGCCCTCTCAGCACAATCTGAGTCACTTACAACAAACACACGAAGGGCACTGTGTGAAGAGAAGCAGCGAGAGACGGACACAGGAAAAACGCACCAAATGCTCATCCTGTTCTCGGCTGTCAGGCATAAATTCTTAATACCCCAGCAGCACACTTTACATCAGGTGTGTGCTGGCAATTACCCTATCAATCTCATTTATTATTAAATGCTTATTCTGATTCATCAAACCAAGTAGAGCCAAACAGAAGTATATTCAATATATGAGTTGCAACATGAAATCAAATCCTTTCTTAACGTATGTTCATGGACTTGTTGCTGGGGTTGATCAATATATTTCTGCCTTTGACAATAATCAATATATATACACATTTTATGTATTTGTTTGGAAATGGCTTATAAACAGTTTAACGCTAGTTTAAAATCATTAATACCTGTTTTCCAAAATGCTGCACTAAATTAACAAAATTAAATTATAATTAATAATATACAATTATTATATAAATATCAATATTTACCTATTTTAAATTTTACTAAAACATTTCAAAATATAATTTAATACACTGCATATGAAAAACAAAGACTTCAAGATGACCTCAAAAAGACTTCAAAACACCCTTGACACGGCACAGCAACGTGGATGAACACAATGTTTGAGGAGACTGTGAGGCTGTTAGTCACCGCGCCGATGTCGATACTGGCATTCAGAATCACAGACTATATTTTTGGAAGTATGACTGACATAAGTATTTTCACCGGAAAATGTCATCTGAACAAGTAAGTAACATCCACTTTTGTTCTGTTCTGACATTGCAGTAAATCGCGCTGATTAAATCTAACAATTGCATATCATATCACAAAAACCGTGCCAATTATATTTTGTTCTCAAATTGTTAACGTTCAATGTCAGCATTGCGTGACTACATGTAATGTCCTTCCGATATGTATCCTTGTTTTAGCATGGGTCCGGTTGCAGTCACTTTTTTTTCTGTAGCCACTCCGAAGTCTGAATGAAGTCTTTTGTATTTTACAGCGGGTGAATCTGTTGTCACTGGTAATTGTCGTTTGAACCTTTCTGGATCCGCCATCAAATTGATACGTTTAATTACATCAAGTGCTGTGAGAAAAGGCCATAAATCTCCACCTCCAACATCCTGACACACAATATAGCTTATACTAGCCGAGAGTCCCTCTTTATGTGTACAGATGTGACGTAATGACGCAAAGACATGCTTGAATCTCTCACAGAAATCCACCAGTACCACTGGAGTTAAAAACATATGCTGCATCCGAAATCTCCACTCAAAGCACTACTCCCTACCCCGTATGTTGGTGGTAGAGAGCAGAGCACTATATAGTGAGCTCACCCGCATAATAGTAGCCACTTTCGGACACTACTCGATCGCCTCTCGACGCCGTTGATTACATCATCTGTCATTTGGTGCCGAGCCGGCTCTGGGCTAAATAGATTTTTTTAAATAAATACATTACATTATATTGAGCCTATTTCTCCAAAATTTAAAATCTAAAAGTGATTTCTGTCCGTTTTTGTTATAATGCGCTACTCCACACATGATTATGACGGGTAACACTTTACAATAAGGTTCATTAGTTAACATTAATTAATGTATTTACTAACATGAACTAACCATGAGCAATACATTTGTTACTGCATTTGTTCATCTTTGTTAATGTTAGTTCATGAAAATACAGCTGTTCATTGTTTGTTCATGTTCATTCAGGTGCATTAACTAATGTTAACAAGATTTTAATCAAGTATTAGTAATTGTTGAAAATAACATTAACAAAGATTAACAAATGCTGTATATGTGCTATTCATTATTAGTTCATATTACCTAATGTAGTTAACTAATGTTAACTAACGAACCTTATTTGTAAAGTGTTACCATTATAACTTATTTTTACAATCAGTGCAATGCATGATGGTATGTAGGGCTTAGGGTTAGTGACCATCGGTTGTACACTACTTTTCAAAATGAATTCTGGGATACATTGAGTGGACTATATAGGGTATAATAATCATCACTATACATTCGGACAGCACTACAAAATGGCAAGCTCACTATATAGTCCACTATATAGTGAGTAATGGGAGATTTTG
Source organism: Hybognathus amarus (assembly GCA_030378365.1). Classification (NCBI taxonomy): domain Eukaryota; kingdom Metazoa; phylum Chordata; class Actinopteri; order Cypriniformes; family Leuciscidae; genus Hybognathus; species Hybognathus amarus. The sequence goes on along the minus strand of JAQIUQ010007354.1, from coordinate 454,185 downwards.
GACGCAGCGATTATTACAAGCTTACCGCTTTGAATCGAGCTATGGCAAGCAGATAGTTTTGAACACTGGCTGGTTATGTATTTTCTCAAATATGTATTTTGGAACATTTTTAACCCCCCCCCCCAAAAAAAAAAACTATGGACTGCAGCTTTAAGACCTCTTTTTAAGACCTATTCACACTAAGCTCACACCACAACTATAACAATATCAATGACGAAGAATAATGAAATCATTGGAATCACTTTCAGAATGATTTTTTCCAGCTTGTGAAAGGCAAAGACATTGACAGCCAAGCATAATCCACATATAACGCATCAGATTATGAAAGCAGACATTTTTATGAAGTGTTTCAATATTACCTTAAATGTAATTATAAAATTAGTAACATTAATTATAATATAAGCAATGTAAAATTCAAATATTATCATAATAATATCAGAATATATTAATATCAGCAGCTGACAGTTAACACTCTTAAGACATTAAATGCTGAAATATGTGACATGCTTTAATAATCTGAAGTGGTTAGTCTTTACTCTATGTGCTTTTAAGAAATCCATAATAAATATGAGAATGTGATTTCGGTTCACAACCACCCACCTTCCCTCACTGTACTGCGCTCCACCGAGGAAGCCATATTTATCAGTACGCCTCACTGGACCGTTGATCTCCGAGTCTGACCCCACCGAGCTGCCGTCCTCGCCGAGCCCCGACAGAGACTCCAGAGTTCCTGACATCAGACTGGCCGACTCCAGGTAGCTGAGCGTGTCCGGGGCTGGACGCCTGTGTGTGGAGGGCAGGAACATGGACCCACCAGACTCCTGCACCAGTACAGCTGGGGGTTCAGCCCTGGTGGGTGTGCAGGGGGGCTCAGGGGTCATCTTATCGGTGCTGGGACTGTTAGGTTCAGGGTTTTGGATGTGCTTGGGCTGTGGGGCAGTTTGTGCTTCTGTTTGCCTGGAATCTTGTGAAGAGGGGGCCGGGTTGGAGACTGGAACCGGAGGAGGGTTAAACTGAGGAGGAACGTCTATGGGGGGAGCAGGACTGGAATTCTGGCTAACTTGAACGATGGGATACAGATTAGGACTGGGATTAAGTTCAGGCGACAGAGCCATCAGCTGTTCCTGCTCTGAGCCCTGTGCTTCAGTGTGCCGTTCTGTTTGGCCAATGAAATCACTTTTCCCATTAGACTCTGCATCTGTAGCAGCTAGTACCTCTACTGGTGGTTCAACAGCACTCTTTGTTGCTGTTAATGAGGAAGCTGCATTGTTTTGGCCAGGTGTGGGCTCCCAAGATGAAGAGTTTTTTCCACCTGCCTGTAACATTGGGTTACCCATTACAGCTCGAGTCCCCGTAGAGAGATGATTTTGGGATGGGAGTTTCTGACGGGAGAGGCTGTGGGCTGGAGGGAGCAGGCAATGATTGGTCGCTCATACTGGGAGGGGAGGGGTTGAGGGCGGAGATTTCAGCCATAGCTACTCCTCAATGATACACCTGATCAAAAGAGAGAAAAAACAGAGTCAGTGATAATTATTACTTAAAATACAAGATTAAAAACAAACACTGTCATTTAATTAAAGTCCCCGTGAACCGGAAGTTGCAAACGATTTTTCTCCAGTGCTGTGACGTATTTCCAAGTGAAACGGAATATTGAACAGAGGGCAGGGTTTTACTCTAGCGCTCCTCCTCTCCATCTCTCGCTCATAGCAAACTAACGGTTTGAGGGGAGTGGTTAAGCGTTTCCCCACCCAAGTTGTGAAACCTACGTCATCAGAAAAAGAAAACATTCCAGACCGGAAGAAACTTTTCAGATTTTGATTAAAGATTAACAAGGTAAAACATTTTTTTAATATATAATTACTTGCACGGATTAATTGTTCACCACAAGACTAGTAATATGCGCTAACAAAGAAAATAGGTTCAATTTTGATTTCACTGGGACTTTAAAAGAATAAGCCCCTTTTGGTCTGAGAAGTAAATGGTGTTTAAATGTGACTAAGACTTCTGGGAAAAGAGAGAAAACATTAACAAACGTATAAAAAAAGAGAACCAAATAAATCTTCTGTCAAATTCCAGGTGGATGAAATAAAGCGAAATAATAAAGTAACGACACCTCCAGTATGCTTCATCAGCACATAAAGGTGCATGTTCTGGGTACCATATTTCAAAAATGACACATCAGAAAATGTTGTAAGTAATGCAGGATTTGGATTTAAGAATGAATTTATCTATACATCTACATGTTCATTTTCTTGAGAACTTGTGAAATAATAAAGTAATGACACCTCCAGTCCAGTATGCTCTGTCGGCACATAAAGTTGAATAACATTAAACCTCAGTTGCAAACATAATGACATGTTTTTTGCATCCTTTTAAAAAGACATTTGGTAAGAAATGGAACTTAAATAAAAAATAAGCACTCAGGTTGATATTTTTTACAGTATATGAGTATATATATGCAAAAACAAAAACTACACGAAAAACTTACATGAAAAACTATAGGCTTATAATCGTCAAATATCTACGGTTTCACACATTTCTTGTTTCCTTATAAAATCTGAGACACAAGTTTAACTGACAGCATGCTTAACTTTTGGATCTTAGAGAGAACTACAACAAGTATTATTTTAACCCAGAATACACACTACCATTCAAAAGTTTGGGGTTCGGTCAGTAAGATTTTTTTAAAAATGTCTTCTGCTCACTGAGGCTGCGGTTATAGTAATACAAGTTATTTTGTGAAATAATGCTGTTGTTTTTTTTAATATTCTTTTAAATGCAATTTATCCTGAGAAATAAATATTTTGTAACATTTAAATGTCTTTACAGCATTCTTGCTGAATAAGTGTTAAAATAACAAATTGGTTTAGATTAATTATCGTTTTAACTCTAAATAAGTAACTAAAATATATTAAGGGTAACAACACATGACATAAGCATATTTAAGCATATCCTAAAGAGTAAAAGACATTCATAGACGACAGGACTGTTTAACTGTTTGGTAAAGAGTCAAGTCAACGGTGAACTGTTTCATAGAAAGTCTCAATGAATATGAAATAAACAGATGCAAACAGTGATATGATGGGCTGCACAAGTCTGTTACAGATCTAGATTAGGTACAGTGTAAAGGAACAGGTTACCACTATTTCCTCTTACATTAAGATCTGCCTCACATACTTCCGTATGATCTATAAATGTGTCCGAGTACACATGCTGACAGGACATAAAAAGGAAGTGATTCCTTGACAGAAGCACCGTGGCTGTTTTGACACACAAACCATGTGTGATTGTCAAACTATGGGGTGTGTCAGAACAAAAGGCTGATAAAACATTCACAAAAGACAGATGACTATTAAAAAATAATGTGTTATAAAGAGTTATCGCATAATAAACTATTAATAACCTAATTGTAAAACTCTAAAACTCATCAGGAAGGCTTTGTGGTAGAGATTTGTGATTCAATGATCCTTTTAAGACATGGTGTAATTAAAAATACTCATACATTAATCTTAAAAAGAACAGTCATATGGTACCTAAATATTAGGGTGTACACGATACCCTTGTGTTATCGATTCAATACATATCATGATACTGAACTACACTGATATTATTGCAATACTTTAAAACATGATAAGGTTAACAAAAATGTACTGTTGATTAAAATGGTTTAAATGAGTAGGTTTGGACTCTGGTGCTTGTAACCCAAGGACAATGGTGACAAGAATAAAAATATTCATGATTCTGAAGCTGAAAATACAGAATTATTAAGATGAATATACTTGCACTCTGACTGTCACTGACTAGATATGTTTAAAATCATGTAGGCCACTTTTTATTGGTAACATAAGACATTTGGCATTACCAGGACCCACAAATATTCCCTCATTGCATTATTATACATTATAATCAACATTATGTATAGTAGTTTAATGTAGTGCTGACTCTAAAACTCTGAAAAAATTCAATTTTCTCACTCTGTAATTCTTATTTTGGGGGAACTATTGTCCATGATTTTTGTATTGCGATATATTGTGGCACAATATATTATTACACCCTTACTAAATATATATTAGCATTTACATTAGAAAAAATACTAAAACATTTACATCTAAACGTTATTGGGTGAAAACGATTTAAACTATTTAAAACGATTTACACCATTTTAAAGCTTCAACCAACCGACTCGACCTGAAGATAAACGATCATATATCTGTCATATTTATACTGTTTGATTTAAATAATATATTTTTTCTTCCCCAAATGTCAAATCCTTCAAATACTCTTGAAGCAATTTCAATCAGTCAATCAGTTGCTGTTGGTTAAAAGCCCAAATCATACAGAAATCGTTCAAACTGATTTTGTGAATCGGTTGAAAAGATTCACTGAAATGATCCGACTCAAAAGAACAATTCGTTCAGGAAACGGACAATGCTACTTAGTCGGACTCCACCCATACACATGAACTGTGCTCATTCCGGGTGACAACAAATAATAATATCTAAACAAGTGTGAGGGCCGAGATGAGATGTAAACAAACCACACAAAATCATTTTTAGGGACAGTTTTTAAAAAGGCATTGGTGCAAAGGTGTGAGCTGTCAATCGCAGTGTGACTAAAACCACATGTGAGGTGACTGGACAATAATACAACGGTACCCGGATACCGGGAAATCTCCATTTCTAAAAGACCAACATCTATACAAAATACATCACGCTTTTAAACCATGTTTTAAACACAAGACTACAGTCATGAGACACACAAGTAAGGTCATAAAGTGATCATTTGGTACCCGAGACTAACCCGCAGGAGGAACGTTAACGTTAGCTGGATTTGTGACTGCCAAGTTTAATCTAAAGCAGTTAACGTTAATCGTGCTGTCCGATTTGACGTGCAACAGCCTCTCATCAAACGTGTCTTAATTATGCCGAGAATCACCGATCACCCCGTGATACATGTGATGTATAAATCATTATAGGTTTAATTGTAATGTACTAATGTAGTTGCTGAAACTGGCCTGCTAACTTGCTAGCTCATGCCTACAGTATCCAGTGCGGCCGATCAGCTCAACTTCCCGTTTTCGGCACAGGAAAATAGTATTATTTACTGTGTTGATCTGTTTTGCCACATCTGTCTCGTCTGAGAGAAGACAATAGAAGAGAGTTCAGACTCACCCGCAGCTGAGGGATCTGTCCGTCCACCCACACCGCTTGCCGTGACCCCCCGCCACCGCCGCCGACGTTGCGCGGATTTAAGGCGCGAGAAAGGCAGGCCGTTGATAAGCCTTTGGTCCGATAGAAAAGTTTTAATGAAACACCTAAAAGTGCGTTCAGGGGTCTGTGTGGAGGGTGGTGTGTTGAAGGGCTAACGGTTAGCTAAACACTCTCGCTCCGCACTGGGTTCCCACTCATCCGCGAGCAAACAGATCCGTATCAGTGTTGGCATTGAGTGCACTTGTGCATTGCATTTGAGAAAGTCAAGAAACCTCCCTGAAATGGGAATAAGGCCACATCGCTGGTGGAGATAAACACGGCCCTGCTGACATATCGCCGTGTCCGTATTTCCTACAACCAACTCTCTCTGAGCTGACAGCGCCGTGCGCGCACACGTCCGGCAAGACGTGAGCGCACTCAGTATCGACTGACGTAACGACGTCCAGTCCGGTCCAGTCAGCCACTGCTGAGGACCTCTGAATATCTAAGTAAAAAAGCTTTAACATTTTTTTTTTGTTTTCAATTCTTTTTAATGTTTGTAGTAATTTCTTATTTATTTATTTGTCAGTGTTTTGTATTCAATCCTCTTTTTCCCCTTTTCTCTTTGTTTTAATTTTGCTTCTCGTTGTCTAGCCTATATATTGTTTTGCGCAAAAAAGTCAATGGACTTAAAATGCCAATGGACTTTCTTTAATGGCCGACAGAATATTTAGCCTATATTATTACGAGATAACTACGATAAATTAAGATAAGAAGAAACCTTATTTCAAATAATCCTTATTTCAAATAACATTATATATATATATATATATATATATATATATATATATATATATATATATATATATATATATATATATATATATATATATATATATATATATATATATATATATATAGCTATTATATTTAAATTAAATAAAATCAAATGTTGATTGTTTTTTTTTTGGTAATGCTTTACTTTAAGTGGGCCTTGTTAAAATGTAATTACACATTCGTACTGATTGATATTAATTAACTTAGGATACTTACATAGGGTAAGTATAGTAAGATAGTATATTAGGCAGGTTTAGCTACTTTATCTGTGACATTCATGTGACAAGTAACAAAGACACCACAAAAAAGTGCTATTGTATTGTTTTTATCCAATTAAAATGAATCATAATCAATTATTTAATTAATGGGTAAATAATGAAAGAGGATTAATAAAAGGTGATCCGAAACAATATTATATCATTATACTGGTTAAATTTCACAATGTATCAACCCTAAAAAAATTATATTTTTGTATGCCATTATACAAAAGGTGTATGCCAAACGAAAGATAAAACAGTTAAAAGATTATACAAAAGCGTTACAAAGGGTATATCAAACTATTAGGCACTTATTCCTGAGCAAAATTATTATGTCAAGTGTATAAAAATAAGGGTAATTTAGAGGAAGAGGGGTCACCTATGAGGATAAATAGTTAGAAATGCCTTTAAAATATCTTATGCATTTATGTTATTTATAATAACAGACGTTTAGATAATGCTTTATATAAAAAAAATTATATACACAGATTTATCACTAGGATTTATCATCATTCCAAGAATAGGTAAGTCATTCTACAAATACAGATTCCTCAGAAGAGTCACGTCTCATGTTGATCCACTAGATGTCGCTGTTTTCCTACAGTTTGTACATGCAATGTAGATCATCTTTGTCTCAACCACAATTCCTTCAGGGGTAAACCAGACATTTAGCTGTTCATCAACATATCATGTTAAGTTGTTCATCAATTATATAAGAATAAATATTGTGACGGTCGCTATGGAAGCTGTTACGAGGTACTCCCATAAAACCAATTGCAAGGGAATGCCCCTGAACTGAAGCCAGTGGGAAACACCCTCGTGTTTTTTCTTCTGCTCTTCCGATGTTTCTAACCACACTGAAAGTTCGCCCAAAAAACACTCATCATTTACTCACCCTCATTTCGTTACAAACCTGCATGACATTATTTCTTCTGTGGAAGAACACACACACAAACGTGTTTTTATGTTTTATGGGAACTTTCCATTGGCATAATGATTTGTATATAGTACAAACTGTATGTTCTACCCCCTTACACTATCCCCACCCCAAATCCTACACATCACAGAAAACCATATGATTTAAGCTGTTTTCCTCATGGGGACCAAAAAAAAAAATGTCCCCACAAATACAAAGATTTCGGACAATGTCATCTTTGTAGGGTTTTTACCAACACACACACACACACACACAGAAGAAGAGAGATGGTACATTTTGCAATTTCTTTCTTTCTTTTGTTTCTTTAAACAGTCTACTCTATATGGGTACCATATGCAGAATGTTTGCTCTTGAAAAAGTTATATAAATTGTTACATTTTATGTTATATAATATAATATATATAAATTGTTATGGAAAAAAGGTTTAGATTATATTGTTATCTTTCCTCTAACAATAGAAGCTGATGTGGAAAACATGGCCATCTGGTAAAATCAGATGGTGTTTCTTGTCCCGACAGAGATGGAACATCTGAGTTTCCTTGCTGGCGTATGAGGGTGGTTATTGTGAGTCACAGTAATGATCCTTTAAAGAGAGTATGGAAGTCTTTACTGCCATTGAGCTACAGTATATAGCCTAGGTAACATTAACAAGTGCTTCAGCTTAATTATAGTGATTTTAAAATCATCAAGCAATAAACAGCATATCATTAAGTTTAAGTATTTCCATTTAATTAATTAAATGTAATTACTAAATGAATAATAACAATACAATTAATAATTAATTAAACAATACAATGTATTTAAATCTAAATATTTCCATATAATATTTACACAAATATTTTTCAGTTGAATAATTTGGACAAATAACATTTATAAATACACAGGTATATGTGGTTGATTGTATAACACATTAATACATTACATATATCCAGATATTTATTTATTTTTATTTATTTTACTATAAAAATACTTTTAGTTGTGCATTTTGCATGAAAGTGCTTGTAATGTAAAGTTGATCTCAGTTATTAATACTAATGTCAATAATTACATGACATTTCATTCATCTAAATGTCTGATAGATCATCTCAACTGTGATTATACGATTAAGTGGTTCATTTAATGTTTAAATGTACTTAATGCAAAAGCGCATCCTAAATACTGAAGTACAACATATAAAAGAATGTTGTGCTGTCCATCATTAGATAAGAGGTCATTCTCAAGCCCCAAAAAATACCATTCATATTTGGCCACAGATTTCAAAGCATGTTTCTGTCCTCATGATATTAAAGCAGCTGTTAGGTGTCCTTAGTGCTGGTTTCTAAAGGGAACGTGTTGACCCAGCTCTGCGTACGTGCCAGGCACTGCTCCCAGCTGTAGAGCGGTCGGTACTGAAAGTGGCGAAACGCTTTGTCTGTGCCGACAGTGAAGGATGTGCAGGCCACGGCGATTGTGTATCTATTGAGCAGTGGTGTGTAGTTGTAGAACGGCTTGAGGAGCCAGCGCATCAGGTCGTTCATCCACGCTATGAACCACAGCACCCACACTGGCACATGCACTGGGCGAAAGTTGAAGGTCGACAGGAACTGCATGTTGAAGTCTTCGTAGCTCTTGTATGGAGAGTCAGTCGTAGCAGAAATAAAACTCCCCACCCAGCCGTTCGAGATGTTCCCGCAGAGCACGTGCCGCTAGCAGGTGCATCCAGGCCACATTACCTGCGTGCAAAATAACACACCCAATGTATTTAAGAGATTACACAGTGACTGAAGCAAATTAATTATAGCATTTTTAAAACCATTACATAAATATAAAAACAGCATAGATACATTCACATTCTATCCATGTACTGACATTTTTCCTACTTATTTAATAGTCAAGAGTTCTAGGGGGAACATAAAGAGTTACATAAGAGTTACAGAAAAAAACATAAATGTATTATATCAAATAAAATAGAGTTAAAATGTACTAAATTAGAAATGATTCAATTCCATCACAAGTTTCAATCCCTTATGGAGGAGTGATCCAGCTCTCACATGAGGGTGAGTAATTACTGACATCATTTTTAATTTTGGGCCTGAAATTAACACCCGACCACCTGCCAAATGCAGGTGAATTTTGCTATTGGCGGGTAACACTGTCAATCTACCTGCCACATTGGCAGGTAGCCAATGAGAATTGAGTGATTCGTTAGGATTTTTACATTTCAACGAAGTCCGCAATTGCATTAGACTTTAGCTAAAATGTGGCGGCACATTACTGGGGTAAAGAGGCCAGCTGAAACAAACAACCAACAAAAAGATGAGGATGAGAAAAAGAAAAGTAAAAGAAGACATTTTAATACAAAGTGGACAATTGGCGGCAATGGCAAGGTTCGTGAGCGGCTGATTTATGACAGCGACTGTTGTTTCGCAACGTTCATGTGATCATTTGGATGTGCGTGCAACTGTGCATGTTGAGAGTTGGGTCGGGAACCGATGAGAAAATGTCCGGTAGCTGGTAACTCTACCAGTAATAACAATGTTAATTTAGTTCATAGTTAACGGTTCCTGAACGCTGTAACTAAAAGCTGTTAAGACCTGTCTACGTGACTAAATCAGCCATCAACACAGCCGCATGTGATTTGTTTACATATGAGCTGCGGTAGGTCTTTCTGCTTATACTATATAGCCTATACTATATTGTGTTTGTGTGTGTGTTTGTCAAAATCAATGAATTTGATTGATAAGCTTTTTAAAAAGTATGTTCTTAGAGTTATTATTACTTGACAGCACTTAAATGTGTATTCTTACAAGTTAAAGAACAATACTGTGAAATTCCCTTTTTTTTCACCTTTATGAGACAAAAAAAATGGCTGGTAAAAAGTCTCTGTGGCAGGTGATTTTTTAAATCTACCTGCCACAGTGGCCGGTGGCCGGAAAAGTTAACTTCAGGCCCTGGGGTGAACTATAAACAACTCTAGTTGAATAACAGAGTATTAATTTAGTTTGTTTGTGTTAAATAAAAGGTGAACTGAGCTGAAATGTATTGCTTTTGAAATCATGCTTTGCTCGCTGTTGCTGCTGTCAGTTTATTGGCAAGCAGTTTCTCTAAATAAAGCATTGTCTCTCCCATTAGAACCCCTTTCATTTCTCTTCCTTCTCCATATCTTCCAAAGAAAACTGCGGCGATATCGCTAAAATGTAAACAAATACTAAACGGCGCCTGTCTCTCTTTCGCTAATTCTGGAATGTTTAGTCGCGCCTCTGTGAGGTTCTGAAGGTGTTGCCACTGGCAAACGAAAGCGTCTTCTATCATCATTGCCGACCGGCTCAGACCCCGCCCGAATCGGCACGTGCATCCTCACTCTCAGTAGAATCTACGTTTTTATCTAAGTATAAATGGACATTCTCAGATTCCGAAGGAGTGTATAAAGTGACATCAAATCAATCAAGATTCTATTATTTTTTCTCAGTTCCTCTGTTGTCGTAGTTACTGTGTTTATGGTAAATCAGAATCATCACACACTGAAGCAAGAGTCTGTTGGTTAACCTGCATAAACCCGTCCATGCTCCGTTTCCCGTGGAACTCCTCTGATCACCCAACCCCCTGTACGGACCGCGTTCCGGTAGAAGTCCTTCATCAGCTGGTGTTCCTCCCCATAGATACCTGTTGGCCGCAGACAGCATGTGTAGAGAATGTTCCCTCCCTTTACCTAAACATAGAGAGTGGGAGAAAGGAGAGAGAAAGAAATCAATCATTTTTTGCAGCAGAAAAGCAAACAACTTATCTTTCCATATTCCATTACAAAACAAATCACTCAGATGCAGTAGACACCAACAATGTTAGGAAGATTTATAGTGTTTAGAAACGCCAGTAAACACATGGCACACTGAAACACCAAGAGCAAAGGCGTGACGATAATGAAAACATATGTATTGATTTAAGGATTCCAGCTATGCCTTATTTGTTTCCCTTGGGTTTGGGAGGGTGCAGTATTGTGCAAAGCTGGAAAATAGCAACTAGGATGTGATTGAGAAGTAAGAGTTTCAATTCCATCAAAATGTTAGTAGATTTGAATAATGTTTTGGGTGATATTTGTAAATCTCTCCTGAATATGACACATGCAAGTACTAAGTAGAAAACTAAATAAAAAAAATACAATAATTATTTTTAAATGGCATTAATTACTTGCAGAAAAGTTGATAAAACTGCAAACATGTGCAGTATATCCCTCAAAATGCATGTAAACAGCAATTTAAACTAATGGGCTGTTTACATGACACTGCTTTCAACTAAAAACGGAAGACTTTTTATACGTCTTGGCCATTCATTTAGACCACAACAGCGTTTAGGTCGCCTGAAAAAGCAAACTTTGGAAAACGTGTTTCAAGGTGCAAGTTTTTGAAAACTACACTCTTATCAACCTCTGTGTAAACTACAAAAAAGTGAATCTGGGGAAACGAATCACGTCATGCACATGCGTACTATGGGTGGTTAATCTGTCTGATTTCCGATTTGAATTCGAATTACGATTATTGAAGTCACGATTCGATTACATCGATTTTCGATTATAACGATTCTCGATTATTGATTTTCCATTTTACAACAGTAAACAAAAATACACTAGACTAGACCAACATATGATTATTTTAGCAGCAGCAACATTTTGGTATTAATTGCACTTTTTATTTGTTTGATATTCAATGAAAATGTAATGATGAAGACATGCAAACATGCTTGTTGTCTACTACTTAGGCAAACCATTATCTTTAAATAATTTTTTGAACAATTGTGTTGCATTATAATGCAAAGGCACCTGGTTCTATTAATTGACAGCATTAAAATGCATTTTTGATTTCCTTCAATTGAAAATCTTTGAAGCAAGTTTGGGGGGCTTGAAGGGCACCCGATTCAGAGAATCACCCAGAAATTTAAAAGAACAGCATTTATCTGAAATAGAAAGCTTTTGTAACATTAAACAATACAGTTCAAAAGTTTGGAGTTGGTAAGAATTTTTCTTACATTTTTTGGGAGAAAGAAAAAAGAAATCTATACTTTTATTCATCAAGGATAAATTAAATTAAGTTGATCAAAAGTTACAGTGAAGACATTTATAATGTTACAAATCGATTATCTGAATCTTTTGTGTGTGTGACTATAAATACTTTCCTTTAAATGTACAAAGTAATGACCCATAAAGAATTAACGTACAATATATTTATTAGCATTCCAAAGAACCAACAGGAAAATAAACGTGTGCCTGAACTAGGAGCATAACTTTAACTTACTTGTAGTAAATTAATATTATAACGACCGGTACAGCCGAGTGTTTTTCCTCCTCTGGCTGGAAACGTGTCATATGGCTTCTCATATTTGTCGTGTTTCCGTCGTTAGTTTTATTCTACAAAGCTTACAACTAGCGTGGCTCTTGCCCAGTTCCTTTCCCCTTCAACTTCAGAAGCCAAAATATTTCCACACCTCAGCTTTTAACAAGGAGGGTGTTTGGATCTCAGTGCGCCATCGCGTCTCTGCTTATGTGCACGCGTCAGACGGTCCGGTCACTGCACTACCGTCTTTTCACGTTCCGTCAATATTACGTTATTATAAATATATATACTTTTTTTTTTTTTGGAAAATCGATTTTGGGATATTCGTGAATCAATTTAGGATCGATCCACGTACCGCATCGCAATGCATGGAAGAATCGAATTTTCCCCACCCCCTAATGCGTAGGCTATTATGTGTTTGGTCTATAGGCTTTTTTGTTGCAAATGAAAGGATACAGATACTAACAGTAAGAACCCAGCAAGCACAGAACGTTTCCCTAACGTTCCTGAATGGTCCCATGAGGTTATTTTTTGGGAACCAAACAAGAACGTTATAGAAATGTTCCATGTAGGTTATTTTTAGGTTTCATTTTTTTAACGTAAGGAGAATGTTCCGGGAACGTTTAAGATCTAAGAACATTCTGGGAACCAAAAGGCGAATAATGAGCACTTTTTTTAATGTAAAACGATTTTTATTTTATTTATTGTGGCCACCCTAAGGCACCTGTGCAATAATCACGCTGTCTAATCATTATCTCGGCAAAGCATTATCTCGGCAAAGGAAAAGTGAGCACTAACACAGATTTAGACAGATTTGTGAGCAATATTTGAGAGAAATAAGCCTTTTGTGTACACAGAAAAAGTCTTAGATCTTTGAGTTGAGCTCATGAAAATGGGGGCAAAAACAAAAGTGTTGTGTTTATAATTTTGTTAATTGTACATCTGGCATGCATAATACATCGTTATTAGTTATTTTCACAGATCTGTGTGAACAGAAATTGTTTTGATAACATTGCCATCTGTACAAAGAAAAAAGCTTTCCGTTTTCAGGACATCGTTGTTGTGTAAACATACTCTAACTTCCTACATGTGAATTAAAGATAGCAAAATGTATCAGTTCCTGTTTCCTGTTTTTAAGTCTGTTTATAAATAGTGATTGTGACGTGAAGTGATTAAACACTAAAAATAGAAAAGTGAGGGTCATTTCTAAATCGGTGTGATTGCTGTACTAAGTTGGATTGTGCAGTACCTTTGTGCCATTGGCTCCCAACACCATTTTCTCAGCTGCAGCTTTGGTCTTTGGGTAGGGCATGTCATGAAATATATTATATGGAGTATCCTCATTCCCTCTGTGTCAAGGAAGAAGAACACAAAGAGTCTGAGATTAGTTTTTAAATGTTGTTAAGTAATAGGTAGCAGAGCTACACTAAGTTGAAGCCTCAAATCAAGTCTGAAACTAAAATTATGTGGCACAACACGACCAATACTGTCATCTCCACAAAGCTCCCTCTCTTTGTATACCCTCTCTGAATGAGTAGACACAGATGCATTCTTACAGCTTGCACAGATGGAATGTGTGTGCAAGCACAAAATGACGCTACATCCCGAGGATGGCTGGAACATCACTGTCTGTCACTGCACATATAAAATAAAATTTTTGGTAAAATTAAACAATATTTTTATACATAATTGTCACTTAAAGGTGCGCTGTGTAATTTTTAGGGCATCTAGTGGTGAGGTTGCAAATTGCAACCAACAGAATTTAAGGTGGCCGACAGGAAAAGATGTCGGGGCAGCAGACATCTGCAAATAGGCACGTTTCTTTACAAAGATAAATTAAGAAATTAGGTTTACTTAATTATTCAGTAAAACAATATTATTGCGAATATTATTGTTACTTGTTCATCATTGTGTCAGTGTTTTATTCACTGACTTCTTTCGCTAGCTTCTTTGCACGAAGAACATAGTGACCAAAACGCGTTTGTCCATTGAGGGCCACTGTAGAAACATGTCAACGCATTTCAATGTAAGGGGACCCGCGGTGTATGTAGATAGAAATGGCTCATTCTAATGTAATAAAAACACTATGGTTCATTAAGTAAGGTCTTTATATGCTTTTAAATAATTGAATTAATGTGTGTGGATGTGTGTATGTTTGAATGAAAATATCTCAAAACTGATGATCTGTGTGTTAGTCACTCAGGAAAACATTCATGTTTCCAGCACATGGCATTAATGGAAAGACTTCAAGGTTTTCTCTGTGTGCTTTTTTATTTGAAGTTGGTGGCAAGACTTAAGATAAAAACGTTTGTTGTGCTTAAAAGTCATCCTAAAGTTGTCATTTGGGTCACTGATAAGACTCCATGACACATTTTCTTTCATTTGGTTGATTACAAGGCCAAACCACAATCTGATTGTGGAGCATTCACAATTCCCAATGTTTTTACACACATTTTCCTTTCTTTTTACATATTGTAGCTAAATGGTTTGTGTCTTTAGTACTCCCAGCTCACATTCTAACATGTTTACAAGCAGAATTCATAAGTTTCCTGCAAAATCAGCACAGAACATGTGGAAAAAAACATAAGATTCCTTTAAAGCTGAATAATTACAGAGCCGTAAATTGCTACTTTAGACTTCCTAACATTAGAACATGATACATAAGAACACGATGCACAACACCACAAGTGTTTTGAGACATGCGAGCGTCACTTGCTTCAGGTGACCAGTAGAAAAACTGCAGTGGCAGAGATACAGTGCATTACTTTTTGAATGTTAAAAAAGTGTAAATAGCATTCCCAAACTATCCATCAAAACTGTGGCCTGTAATTATTCAGCTTGACAGATATTTCAAGATGGAATGTTAAGAACGTTGTGGATTTTCGGCTATGTCATTCTCTCCTTCAGTCTCCCAGACATTCTCTTCATTACACCCAAATCCTTTTAACTCTTTTTATTCCAGTGAATATTTTGAATCTGAACACACAACACTATGTAAAGTCATCTTACATATATCAAAAACACTATTTAAATAAATACACTTACCTGATGAATGTATCTCCTTTTACATTTGGACCAACCACCTCCATGGAGCTTGTATAGATCAAATGCTGAATACCAATTTCAATACAAGCATTTATTACATTCTCTGTCCCTGATGGAAAAAAAGCATCCAGAAAGAAAAAAGCATTAAATAAAAATACATTAAAAACAACTAAGGGGTGAAGAAAAAGGAACATTACTGCTGTATAAAAACAAATGAAGTAGCTAAAACAAACTGTTTGTGTTTCTTACAGTGACATTAACAAGACTCAGACTTAAGCTGGAAGAGATGAAACGATCCCTAAATTCCAAGTAATGCTTTCATGCACTTGGAAGCACCAGATAGTCTAACGAGAAACCCATCAGCTATGTAAATGCTTTCTGAAGTATCAGGCATTTAGTGATAGGTGGAAAAATAAGGTAATCACTTGTCCAGATAGCTTTTAAGTATCCAGCCTCTTTCAGTGACATTTAAAGAGGACATTTCTGGGGAATGAATGTGGAATGCAGATATGAGAGACCAAAACAAGCACATGATATGGTAGGGCAGGATCCAAACCAATGGAACATTCCGGTACGATAGCACATTCATCATCTCTTGGCTCTTGTTTTTATCTATATTCCCTGGGTTTGTCTATATCAATGAGTGCTAAACTGACACAGTCCTAAACACATGTTAGGAACACTAAAACCAATAAGGTCTACCACAAACAGTCAAACTAAAAACAGGCTGATGAATAAGTGTAAAATCGTGAAAGGGCCGAGACAGATCTGAACACATATATAAGGACATCATATCTGAAAATATAGTCATGTTTTCCCTCATGCAAATGGTGATGCTGAATGCATTTCCAACATCAGACATCTTTATGTAATGTTTGTAAATGAAGATTTTGATCTTTCTGGTGAGTTTAATGAGATGCAAGTAAATACATATATGTTCTATTTCTCATAAAGCCACATGATCCAGCCTAGCTCACTCATATGCGGAAAGAAAACAATGCAAATTCTCGCCGTGTGAGAGTAAATGATGCATTTCCGGACCAAACTGATCGTAAAGTTTTGGAGTTACTGGAAATGTCACCCAAGAAAAACTGTGGGTGTAACCAAAACCTACATAACACACACTGACAAAAAAAACACTACTCTTTAAAAGTGTCACGTTTTGGGTTTTGTTTCATGTTCTTGTCATTGTCATGTTTCTATTGCTGCGTTCCAATTCGCATACTATCTGTCCTAAATAGTATTCGAAAATAGAATTAGAACGTCCCAAATCTTAGTATGTTGAAATGAGTGTTCCAAAGAGACCCGGATGGTCTACTATATCCGGTCAGAATCCGAAGTGCAGATCGATGCACACTCTAACGGCTGATATTGCCCACAACCCATCGCGCATCGGACGAGGATTCGGTTAGAACTACAAACACAAAGGAAAGTGTTCAAAAACTACAGACATGGAGGACGCACGAGTCCGGCGGTTATGTAGAGAGGTTTAGATAAAGGGGTTTAATTATCAGTATCTAACCTGACGTATTTTATTCAATGTTGGCTACATTATTCTATTGCATCTGCATTAGCATTGTGAACTTTTGTAAAGATACGTTTAGACATTAACTTTTAAATGCATCAATTCAATTCATATTGCAAACACATTCGGAAAGTCTCCGCATAAAAGACCCACAACTAGCAGGTGAACGTGCGACAACATTTCCCTCTGAAGCGGAAAGAAATTAAAGATAGATTGAATGGAGGATTTAACTGTGATGAGATGATTGACAGGTCAGTTTACGGTGATAGGATGTACGCGACAGAGCTGTCTGTTAAAGATGACAGAAGTAGTATGTCCCAAAGCTTGCCTACTCTTTTGCTACACACTCAAAAGTATGTATTTTTTCTTAACAAAAAGAGTACATACTTTTAGGGCGTAGTATGAGTAAGCGAATTGGGACACAGGGTATGTCTTTCCATGTGATTCGCTGTTTGTCATGTGATCCTGCCATGTGT
This sequence comes from Hybognathus amarus, assembly GCA_030378365.1. Taxonomy (NCBI): domain Eukaryota; kingdom Metazoa; phylum Chordata; class Actinopteri; order Cypriniformes; family Leuciscidae; genus Hybognathus; species Hybognathus amarus. The sequence goes on along the minus strand of JAQIUQ010007354.1, from coordinate 436,616 downwards.
TTTATGATGGTTAATCATCTGATCATTGTTCAGAGGTGTTCCTTGTCTTGTAATTATTCTGTGTATTTTAGTCCTCATGTTTGCCATGTGTCTTTGTCAATTATTGAATTTCAGTTTTGAGTTGATTGACAGTTCTTGTTTTTGTTTTGAGTTCCCAGTTTCATGCCTTTGTTTTATGTTTGATTATGTTTTGGAATTAAAGTTGCATTTAGGTTCACTTCAACTTGCCTTCAGAGAACTAAATCATTACAAAAAGTATTTTTAAAGAAATTAATACTTATTCAGCAAAGATGCATGAAATAAAAAGTGAGGGTAAAGACTTGCATGGTTAAAAAAGTAAATCTATCATGGTTTCCAAGAAAATTAAGCAGCACAACTGTATTCAACATTGACAATAATACAAAAGTGTTTCTTGAGCAGCAAATCATCATATTAGAATGATTTCTGAAGGATCATGTGACCCTGAAGACTGGAAGTAATGATAATGAAAATCCAGATTTGGCAAAAATATATTCCATTAAACATAAGTAGGGGTGTAACAATATATCGTGCCATAATATATCGCAATACAAAAATGCAACAATACATATCATAGATAGTGACAATATGTATCGAATGGATGGTTCCCCCAAAATTAAAATTACTGTGAGAAAAAAATCAAGTTTTCAGAGTTTTAGTGTCAGTACTACATTAAACTACTGTAACGTTGATTATGTATAATAATGCAATGGGGGAATATTTGTGGGTCCTGATTAGGGTTGGGTATCGAGAAATAAGTATCGATTGGAACCGGGACTAACTTTCGTTTTCCCGGAATCGTTCAAAAGTAAAAATTTCGATTCCTAGTTTCAATATTCACAGTCCGCCGACCGGAAGAAGAAACCGCTGAACACCACCAATGAAGAAGCATCTACCGGAAGTGTTGGCATAACCGCGCGAGTCGAACATGAGTAGCTTACGTCGACGGTCCAAAGTGTGGCTTCACTTTTCTAAAAATAAAGAAATCTCGGCAAAATGCAAAATTTGGGACATAAGGAGTATTTGTGACAGAAGGAGTATTTCCTTCAGAAAGACTGTTGGTTAACAAGGTTAGCTAAACTTTTTTGACCCTGCCTCTTAAAAGAATCAGAATCGGAGAATCGAAATTGGAATCGTTCAAATTCAAACGATACCCAACCCTAGGCCTGATAATGCCAAAAGTCTTATGTTACCAGTAAAAAGTGGCTGACATTATTTTAAATATATATAGTCGGTGAAAGCGTGCAAGCATATTCATCTACAATAAATAATTTCAGCTTCAGAATCATGTCCATTGTCCTTGGGTTACAATCACTAAGTCCAAGCCTATTCATTTCATTCTATTCATTCATTATTTCACAATATTATTCTTTGAACAGACATTACAAACCCTAAACATTTAAACAGTAGTCCATCTTCGAAGCTGGCAACATTCAGTGTTTTCTCAGCCAACTTCTAAACCCGTTCAAAATGCAAAACATTGGCATCACTTCTACAGTGAAGTCATTACTATCCTTTTGTTCCTCAATCTTATACTTCACTCACCTTGTACATTGACAGCATAGATGGCCTTCTCGGGGACTTTATACCACACATCAACCAAACTAGCTGCCGTGGATAACCAGGTCTGCTCCCTGAAAGGCATCACGCACGCTCTCATAATTTGTTATATCTCCCTGCACCACTACCACCTTCACATGCTCTGCGAATAAAAGAGAAAGAGAGAAGATACCTTGTTAAAAAGCAAATGTATTGTTAGTGTTTTAATACAAGTCATGAATTTTTATTAAAAAAAAGGCATTTTATCTAGATTTTTTTACAGCTTTACAGAGGAGAAACCTTTGTCCACCCAAACATAAGTTTGAGAGACAGGGAGACTTCAGTGGTTGATCCAGCAGGATCAAGTAAACCTTCAAAAATTCCACCAACAGTCTATTACTGTGTCTGAGGAGCTGGTGACATCTCTTTCTGGTCTTGCATCAAGTGCAGAATAAAGGAACGTTCGTCACCGGATTAAACCGATACGGTGCATTTAGAAAGAAAAATAAGCAGACCCACAAAAGAATGTAAAACAACAGAGAAGAAAAGAGGTTTCCGTTTGCAAAAAGAAAAGGAAGCAAGGATAAAGCAGAAGCCGTTCCAGTAGGGTCGTTACATCACCTTAAAACAGTGCAACAACTTACTGTACCAATAGCAATACAATTATATATAATTACACACAATAACCCTCAACAAACCCTATTCCTTAACCCTATAGTATAAGCACATGTTGTTAATTAATATTACTCAATACTTAACTGTAAAATTACACATTAACAAGGAAACTTAAAATAAAGTGTAACCAGTATTTTTATACAATAAAAAAGGCTTCTATAGTACCAGTGGAAAAAAGTCTGCCTATGAACAAAATCTTTGCAAGCAGTCACAAAGTTTATATAGAATCAGCCACATACAAAAATAAAAACTACTAGTTCACTGTGCAAGTAGGTCAATGTTCAGTTCTGATAACCAATGCTTATCTAACGTTTTTCTGTTGCCATTTAGACTTTGATCACATGTTGTCAATTCCAAGCATCTCTGAGGAAGTAATACAATCTTTCCCTCATAGCCCCAGGTATAAAAACTAGGAAAATATGTGAGAGAGGAGTAGTAGAATACATTAAGGCAGGACAACGGACACTGTAATGTATGAGATCAACTTGTTGAATGAGCCAAGAAACTCTGGCTTTAGTGGCTTATAGAAAACATTTGACATAAATTAGAAGCAGCTAACTGAATTCAAAACCAAATTGCCTTGTGCTTCTATTTCTCAGGCAGATGTTGCATAATGATAGCAGCAAAAGGACACTGTGATTCAGCTATGCAGAGCTACACACTTACTGAAAAAAAAATATAACATGATCCGTGAGGGTTGGTCAATACACTGAATAAGATCCCTCGGACATCAGATTCAGTGGAGCAGGAAAGGTGATATGAGGACACTGGTTTGGATGGAAGTGACTGGTGTGGCCTGACCTCAACAACTTTACCAAGCCAGAATATACACAATGACATGAATGACATTTCCATTTCCTCAGTCTTTTCAATGTCCTCCTTTCCCATTATTGAAGTCATAAAACACAACAGATGTTTCCCTGGGCACTTTCAGAAACTACACCCTAAACAGTGCTCATCACGAATGTCAAAAACAACCTATAAATAAATTACATTTTTAAAACTATGATCATCTAAACATTTTGTTTTCCTGTGTAATTCCCATACAATATCGCTTTCATTTTTTTCAAGGTATGCCACAATAAAAAAGCTAGAAAGGAGTATAAAATAGAAAGGAAGACAAAATGTTTCTATTTTTAAATCCCATTATAGAACATTATAAAACGCAAGGTTACACCTTATTTCGATAGTCACCTTAGGCGTTGTACTAATTATAAGTAACTTTTCAACTACAGTGTCAACTCTCATTAGATTTGTATATTATAGTAGACTGTCAGTTGACTGTTAGGTTATGGGTTAGGTGTTAGGCTTTGGGTTCAGAGAATAAGTTTACTTGTAGTCGCCAAGTTACTTATAGTCAGTTAAATGTCTGTTGGGGGACCAACAAAATAAAGTGTTAGCAGATATTAAGCTGACAGTCTACTAATACTCTAATGACAGTTAGTTGACATGTAGTTGAAAAGTTACTTACAGTTAGTAGAATGTCTAAAGTGGACTATCACAATAAAGTGTTACCAAAACGCAATGCATAATTTGAGATGTGATGAACATGTTAGTTACTTTTAAAACATGACAAAAATACGGTGATGATGTAGGCTCCTTAACATCAACCGTCTGAAAACTAAAACGAACGTATTGTGAACGTTACTAATAATATGACGGGACGCACCGACACAACCATAAACGTATATTCAACAAATGAGTATATATATAACCATATTCAATATTCAATAACAATATTCAAACCATTGTGGAAACCAATAAGCTTGTTTGTTTCATGTGTTTCTTACCTGTACTGATGACTTTGTAGATTATGGTAAACGGTTTTATCGAAAAGCCTGATCTCTTTGATGTTTTCTTCCTTCTCCAACAAAACCCTCAACAGGTGCTGCCCAAGAAAACCGCATCCTCCAGTTATCAAATAAGTTAACTTCGATTTTTCATTAGACATAACTCCGTTGAATCCTGTCCCGTTATTGACTTAAGTTAAGTGTTTACCGACGACAGCCGGGAGATTCACTCTGCAAAAAGAAACAAAAGGAGGGCGTCAATCAGCCTGAAGCTTCACAACAAGCAATACAGGCTACAGATCAACGTGACAGAGAATGAACAACTAATTTCTGCTGTTCACTCCTTATGATCTCCTCCAGTAGTACCTTATTGTATTACATGAGATCCAGGGGACGGAGTTCGATCCAGATCTAAGGGGTGGAGATGGGTAGGATTTGGGGTGGGGTTAGGGATCAGGGGGCGGAGCCCTGAAGCTTAAAACTGCACGCTGTTTTACTATGGTTTTACTTCAAAAATGTAATTTTTCGAAAAATACTTCATTTACCCATTCCTTCAGACTTTATAATTGAATTAATAATAAAATAATTATGTAATCCTTGCAAATCTGAAAAACAATAAATATTGGTACTTTTAAAAAATAAATAATTTGTTACATCAGTGGCGATGTTACACCATTATTTCACCCAAAAAATAATAATTTTGTCATTACTGACTCATGTCATACTAAACCCGTAAGACTTTCGTTCATCTTTGGAACACAAATTAGTATATATTTTAATGAGCTTTCTGTTCCTTTATAGACAGCTACACAAATGACACTTGACGCTTCAAAATGTTCAGTAGCCCTCAAACCGTATTCACTTTATAGCCCTTAATCCTGTAATTGTGGACAAATGTGGGCACAGAGAACTCAGGTGTGATCCTAATTTTTATTTATTATAAATGTTATATCACTGTCTTCAATAAAGTTTTGTCTATCCATTTATGGTGTTTTTTTTTTATTTTGGGGGTATTTTTTAATTTATTTACTTCAAAAAGTACCATATTTTCTATGTAAATTATTTCTATGTAAATTAATTACTATGTAGTTTTATTTTATTTTAAACTACATTAAAATATCATTCCAATAAGTTCTTAGAGCTAAAACCTAAAGATGAAGTGACTGTGTCTTATTTTGGCTTATTTTAGAATGCTCTAAATTACAGTTTTTCCCATTCATTTCTATGGGTACACATTTTTGACCCAAATACAAGATTAAAGAGTTTTTTTCACCCACATAACATTGTAGAATTGAGTAAAAAAAAATTGTGTGTGTTCAGGAGGCAAACTTCAGGAAAAGTAGCCAAGTCTTGTACCGCTCAGATCAAGGGAAGTATATATATTTTTTTAAATAAATCAAAATTATTTTGCCCACATTTGTCCAGAATACAGATTTAGGGTTAAGTGGTCTGTAAAATGAGAATGAACCATTGGCTCAAAGTGCTCCGTAACACAAGAATTAATACTCATTGCTTCTTGCACGTCAAGCAAATATGGAGAAGAATGCGCGATCACTCATCCACTAACACTGCAATACTAACTTTTGTCTACTACTGCACAAATATCAAAACTTACAAGCCCTATCAAGACATGAATTCAAAGGCCACAACCTATTTGCTAAATCCCTGAGTGTGTGAGTAGTTAAAAATTAACAGTGATCATAACTGTAATCACAAGCCCAATTTCATGTCAAGGACAATGCCATTTAGCTCATATCAAATACAATTTAATCTGTTAAAACAGAACATGTGAAAACATGTGGATAGAAAAAAGTGTAAACTTTATAAATCGCATCAAATAACACAACCAGCACTTTCAGTTGGGCACTAAAATGGCTTCTTTTTTGCATAATCTTCAACATTGCGTGGAGAAAAAAAACTGTATAGGAAATTAAGCAAGAGAATTTGCGTAGCAAAACGTTTAGCAGACTATATTACCAAACCAGTTACATCAGAACAACATTTCTTAACTTGACTGAAGAACTGAAACATTATAAACATATAAGATTAAAGAGATAGTCTGTATTCTCAGTATCTATTCTAATATTACTCACCCTCATGTTTTTTACAAACCTGTTTGAGTTGAACTTAAAAGAAGATGTTTTTTATAGTATTGCATGCAATAAGTGCACCTATTGTCTGGATGCCAAACATTCTTCAAAATTTCTTTCATTTTGTGTTCTACAGAAAAAAGAAACTCATACAAGTTTGGAACAACATGAGGTTGAGTATACTTCATAATAATACCAATTTCAGATGACAGGTTCTTAGTTCATAGCACTGTAAGCAGAAAGAGGGGCATTATATTGAAATAAACAAGGCAACAGTGCAATTTTATAGTTTGAGCCAGGATTTTTTTAGCAAATATTTTAATTCAGTAGTTTTGCAAATTAACAAGAAATCATTGAAGTATTCTTATGTATCTAAAGTTTACCAATGACCAGATTAACTGCAGTTATTTTTGCTTCTCTATTTCATTTCACATAAATATTAAATGAACTGAATATGCGGTTTTTGTGTTACATTACTGAAGTGTTGGCTGCATGCCATGTGGCTCAATAATAACATTTCAGAAATCCCTTCACGACTGACTGCAGATGGGTCAACAATGTAATGCATTTTTGGATTTAAAGATGGATCAATAAAGCAATTTATTAAACAAATGACTTGAACACACCTCTTCTATGATAAACATGTTGAAAAACCTTTGTCCACCAAATTACGTGGTAATAATCAACATGCAAGAAGCCAAGATTAAAGGATGAAGTGCTCTGAAACATGCAGTTTTTTGCGTGTTAATATGGTAATGTATTTTCCACTGAAACAGGAAACAGGGCGGACAATTCGAGCAGCTCCTCCCCTTTTTAAAATAGTCAATTACATGTTGCTTAGATCACAGCTAGGCCTGAGCTGTTGAACTTGGTAAAGCCGTATTTGACAGCTACAGTCAATTAGACTCCCCTTTAGATTTAATATTAAACTGTTACTAAAGCAAAACAGTGATCATTATCATGCTGAGGATGTGTAGTTTGAAAAGTGTAGTAGTTTGTGTAGATGTAAAAATCATGTCTCTGGACCAGAGCAGACTGTGCGCGCTGCAGCGGTTCAGCGTGACAAACACGAAACCAGACTTGGAAAGCATATTTGCAATGTCTGAATCATTTCCTATCGCTATAGTGAGCTATGCGCCATTCACCATGTATAAAATAGTAATACTGTGAACTGAACAAGTGATCGATGGCAGCCGCAGCCTCAGCATCTTTTTGGGGGCGGGACACTTAAGGTACATGTCATCACAAAAAAAAAAAAAAAACATTGATCCATTTTGGTGGAACTGAGAGACTGCGTTTTGAAAGCTTATATCTTTAAAAAAAACAGCTCAAAATGTGATATTAATATTTGGAAAAAAAAATGTTAAAAAGGAATAATGACAACCTCACTTAACTATTCAAGGTGACGGTATTTTAGTTATTTTTGCTCGGATACCACATTTTAATTCTGTAGGCTAGAAGGAAATAACAATGTATAAAACTCAAATACAAAATTGGAACATACCCTTAAACTACATAACAGTTCAAATTTTTACACTCATCAGATATCCTGACATGACATTGACACATATGATTATATCGAAATTATTTATTTATTTATTTATTTATTTATTTATTTTTTTTCATTTTGTACCTTACGTAGCCTACGCAATGCGGCTTGATAGGATGGTCCTCCAGATTCCGGACACTAAAATGAATCATTATCCGCCGTAGCGGTTCGCCACCGCCGGTGATTTGGAAACGTCACGCTGATAGCAGTAACTGGTAGATTAGGCTAATCTAAAATATAGTTAACGCGGTGCAGCGTGTTAACTAGCAGCAACTTAACAGGCGTTCAGCAAGATTGATATTCAAAACGGTATAAAGCTTTGTTTACGGTTTGTGTAGCTGCAGCCTTCCCTGTAGCGGCGGTTTCCATTTTTAAATGACGAATATATGCCGAAGACAGTATCACTGTTTACACGCAAGCGCATTTGCGTCCTCACAAGTTCGCATTTGTCACCCCCGGCCGAATACCGTTTAATTTCAATAAACTGACCACAACATACAAAAGTCATTCATAAATTACAACAGTGTACGTTTCACATGGAATAACAGTCAATTGTTAATGTTTTGAAATAAGACATTTTTTATGACGAATGCTGCTGACAAATGTGACCTCCGGAGGACGCAGCCTTCAAAAGGAGACGTCATCAGGATGAATGAATGATATGTCCTGTCATTTAACGTCAAAACTGTACTCGAGGTCTCGAAACACTTTAACATGGTTTCCGCTCAGATTTCCTCTGCAGAATGAATGAGTAACTTACTGTGTTTCAGTTCAATGGTATAGTGTTTCTAAAGAGTTTCTGCGAAACCTTATCCAGTCTCCTTTGTGTCCATGGCCCACAACAAAACGAGGTTATCGCAAAGTCAGATTACTGCCGTCAGTTGATGCTTCGTGTTCCTCAACATCTCTTTCAATATTTTACCAAGAACTTCACAGGTAGTTTAGGCTATACAAAAACACATCTATTTTTATCTTTGGATTTCCCCACTTACCTCTGTAACTCCCATTATTTTCTTCAATGAATCCAGTGAGCTCAACATTGATGTTTCTATTTCCTGTGCAATCTTTTTAACGGAGGTGCATCTTCCTCTCTGCAAGCCGCATGCTTCCGCCTCACATTTTGCAGCTCACAAGAGGAACATGGTAAAGGAGAGCAAGAGGTTAACAAAAATAACAAAACACAGAAGCATTCAGACACAGAGTCCATTATTTACATTTGTAACAATAGCCCAGATCTCCAACAATATGAAGACAAAGTTTGGAAATGCCAGTCAACCTTTGTCGAAATATCTACTATTGCCTCTCAACTGAAGAAAAGATGATGCTCATCCAACTCAGTCCTGGTGGCCTTCTGCCATGATGCAGTCTAAAAGCTTGTCGGCATTTCCAGAGCTTTGGGAAATATCTATTCTAATTCTAATAATTTCTTGTCTTGACTATAACAATGACTATAATCCGGTGAAATCTAAAAACATGAAATAAATGGACAAGCGTATTATATAAGAGCAGCGGAGCGCATGTGGAGCCATCTTTATATCACTATCAGTTTCAAGAGTAATCAGGGTGCTAATAATGCTGTATTTCTACACTAATTTACCTAGTTTTGAAGCATCTGGAAAGCCCTGTTGCCAATGCTAGGCTGGTTTTATTGATTTTAGTTCTGCGTTTACCACATACATTGCTGGAGAAATTTGTTAATTCAAAGATTAATCCTTTAACAAACAGTACACAAGTGAAATTTAATTCAGTGTTGTCTGCTGTTGCAGTAAGCAGCACAGGGAGGTCAAGGAGGTCTTCATGTTTTGATAATTTTATACACAAATGACTGCACTAGTCATCAACTAAATCAACTTGTAATTAAATTTTCAGATGATACTGTAATTATGAATCTGTTTATGTGGGTTGATGTTGCAGCAGTTTTCTCAACCAAGACAAATGTGGCTGTCAAGAACCCATGCCACTCTAATGCTGTTAACTATGATGTGGCAGGTAATTCTGGAAATGCAATTATGTTACATAATACAAAGTTGAACAATTATTTGATTCTTACAGGAGGGGCTTACTCCCTCTAAGGGAAATATATATTGCTAAAATGGGATTCCAGATTCATTTCCACACAGCAGTGACTGCTTTTCTCATGCCTTAACTGCACATGTTGTAGTTCATAATCTGAAAAATAGGAAAAGAAAAACTGAACCGCAATTATTTTTTAAAAAATATTTTAATGCACCATTAATAAAGGGTCCAACGCATTAATACAAGAGAAATATTGCAAATAATATTAAAACTTTAAATCAAATTAAAAGAAAAAAACCCTGAATGATAGGTATGTACAATTATTTTCTTGCAATGGGAAGTAGGAAAAGGATGAACATATTTACATACTAGAACCAGTGTGTTTCTACGAGAAACAAACACCTCTACAATATTTACATGTAATTCTTTTTAACTTTTTTGTCCTTTTTTTATGGTTACACTTCAGTGGATCAGTTTTTACTGAAAGACTGCAATAAATCTACATAGTTTACAAGTCTTCCTCTCAAAGGAACAGAGTGCTGGCAAGGCCCTCAGACAAAGGGGGGGTGTGGGTGAGGGGAAGTAAATAAGTAATGTCAACATGTCAACTTATGGCAGAGCAGAGAGAGAGAGACAGATGACCAGTAATACGAAAGGAAACAACAGTAGGAACAGACGTTTTAGCGACTCTTTGCACATCTTTCAGGGGACTTGGGACATCAATTTTGTGTTCAAATATGCACACGCAAACTCTGATCTTTCAACTCTTAGAAAATCCGCTCTCTATGTGTGCGTATATATATACATATTTGTGCAAGCATGTTCTCTTTAGCAGAGAGGAGTTACTAGCCCCAAAGTAGAGTGCTTAATCTCAAAACATATACCCCATTCATTTTTCAGTGGTCCACTAAAATATCAATGGCCAAAGAAAATCCAAAGAATAATGCTATCCTTCAGCTAAAATATCAATGTGCGTTTAATTCAGCACACCAAAAGACGACCACATCTGTCCTGTCCTTATATTGCTAAAAACTATTGATAAAAGGGTAATGACTTCATGTAAGGGGTGTTTTAAAATGATGGGAGGTAGATATAAACCTCTACAATAATGGTGTTGTTACAGTGTACTGGCATTGTAACAACTCATTTATGAAAATAAAATGGCAATGTACAATGTCACTTACAATACTATATAATTTATAAAGTTATAGAATACCAGCATGTCATGCTGGAAAAGGGGATATTTTTAATTAAGGTTGAGCTCAGAGGAAGTTTCAAAAAGAAACGTGCATCAAAACAGCTTCATATTAAAATAAAAAGAGGCAGAGGTGATTCTACGCAAGTAATCTAAAAGAAGGAAGAGTGCTAGATCTGACCTAAATGAATGACAAGAAAGGACAGGCATCAGAACATGGATAATAATAAATAAACTAAAATTAATACTCTCTCTCACAACAGGGGTGCAGCATTACACAAGTCTTAAATCCACGTCTTTAGGTAGGTTTTTAAAGTTGCCCTTGAAAAAAAGACCCAGCACTTTAAGGGTGCCGCACTGTCATGTGCTGTGCAGAAGTGAGCGGAATATGTGTGTGTGTGCAGTCGATTAATAGCGGTATTTCAAAGCATAGACCTTGGCAAAAACAACACCACCACGCACAGCTGCAACAGGAGGAACGGAATTAGATAAGGATCTTGTGACACGAGAGAAAGAAATTTACAGGTGGAACTCAGGGTGTTGAGGCAGTGCTGAGATCCCAATGGCCCAGGACTAAACATCGACACTGTGTCTCTGTATAGAAGCTTTTCAAAGAGTCTGACCAAACGTTCTCCCTTCACACACAACCTACGTTTTTGTGCGCTCTGAGAAAAATAGCTTATGTGCCAGGAAAGCTGATTGGCAAGTCTTGTATTGGGGAAGGACTAGGACACTTTTAGTTGAGGGTTCCTCTGCAGTTCTCCGTGCCACACAAACATGGGATTTTGTTCTCTTCAATGGGAAACTTGTAATCATACGTGATCTCCTCGTTCACACCAATAGGCTGCTTGGAGTATATGACGATCTTCTTCTGGGATTCAATGGTAATCACTTTGGCATAGCAGTTGGGCTGTGAGAGAGAAGTACAGGAAATCACGGATAAATATGGGTTTTAGTGGGCGACCGATATATCACCAAGGCCGATACATCGGCCATTATTTGGCCTTTTTAAAGTTTTTAATAAGTTTTTCTGATTGGGGCGATGTGTTGAAAGGAGGACTTATTTTGATGGTCCTCTGGACTTTTTTTTGACGGGCCTGATCACACAGTGCTCCCTCACATTCTCCGTCTTCAGTAGTTTACGATCTCTGTCAGTCAAATCTAATACTTTGTTAGACAGAACTGGTAAACGAAGAAAGTAAAGGGTTGCGAAAAGTAGTGTTTGCTTTTATATTATATGTAACAGAAAAGGCAAAAAATCGGGCTAAAGTACTTGTGAAGTGTGCATTTGTAGCCTGCTAAACTTGTTCTTGCGAGTGACGGTCGGTCGGTCTGTGTGAAGTGAGTGAATGCGAACAGAAGATCAGCTTCACAAGAGATGCAATCGAAAAACTTTAAAAACCTTCATTTTCAAATATGCTGTGCTATATCCAGTTGCCCACTGTGTCTCATTCATATAGTTACCTTGTCTTTATTTGATTACCAGTGATTTGATTACCAGATTACTGAGTGCCCTGTTACAGCGTTTACTTTTTATTCATATATTTAAAAAAAATTACTTTATTTATGAAAAATACTAGGGTTGCAGAATCAGGAAGTTGCCATCTAAAGTTTAAGCAAGTTTATTTTAAAGATTTGTCAAATTTATTCAATATTGATTAAACAAATACAGCCTAAAGTGTGTATAAATACATATATAACCACATATATACATATACATATATATATATATATATATATATATATATATATATATATATATATATATACTTTATTAGGTACACCTGTACCTGTCCAACTGCTCATTAACACTTAATTTCTAAGCAGCCAAATCACATGGCGGCAACTCAGTGCATTTAGGCATGTAGACATGGTCAAGACAATCTCCTGCAGTTCAAACCGAGCATCAGTATGGGGAAGAAAGGTGATTTGAGTGACTTTGAATGTGGCATGATTGTTGGTGCCAGAAGGGCTGGTCTGAGTATTTCAGAAACTGCTAATCTACTGGGATTTTCACGCACAACCATCTCTAGGGTTTACAGAGAATGGTCCGAAAAAGAAAAAACATCCAGTGAGCGGCAGTTCTGTGGGCGGAAATGCCTTGTTGATGCCAGAGGTCAGAGGAGAATGGCCAGACTGGTTCGAGCTGATAGAAGGGCAACAGTGACTCAAATAACCACCCGTTACAACCAAGGTGGGCAGAAGAGCATCTCTGAACGCACAGTACGTCGAACTTTGAGGCAGATGGGCTACAGCAGCAGAAGACCACACCGGGTGCCACTCCTTTCAGCTAAGAACAGGAAACTGAGGCTACAATTTGCACAAGCTCATCGAAATTGGACAATAGAAGATTGGAAAAACGTTGCCTGGTCTGATGAGTCTCGATTTCTGCTGCGACATTCGGATGGTAGGGTCAGAATTTGGCGTCTACAACATGAACGCATGGATCCATCCTGCCTTGTACCAACAGTCCAGGCTGGTGGTGGTGGTGGTGTCATGGTGTGGGGAATATTTTCTTGGCACTCTTTGGGCCCCTTGGTACCAATTGAGCATCGTTCAACGCCACAGCCTACCTGAGTATTGTTGCTGACCATGTCCATCCCTTTATGACCACAATGTACCAAACTTCTGATGGCTACTTTCAGCAGGATAATGCGCCATGTCATAAAGCTGGAATCATCTCAGACTGGTTTCTTGAACATGACAATGAGTTCGCTATACTCAAATGGCCTCCACAGTCACCAGATCTCAATCCAATAGAGCATCTTTGGGATGTGGTGGAACGGGAGATCGCATCATGGATGTGCAGCCGACAAATCTGCGGCAACTGTGTGATGCCATCATGTCAATATGGACCAAACTCCCTGAGGAATGCTTCCAGCACCTTGTTGAATCTATGCCACGAAGAATTGAGGCAGTTCTGAAGGCAAAAGGGGGTCCAACCCGTTACTAGCATGGGGTACCTAATAAAGTGGCCGGTGAGTGTATGTATAATAACTTCTGTAACTTCTGAGAGTTTGTTCCACTGCATAGCTCTATGGGGTATGTGCTTAACAAAATCTATGAGCTCATTTTGAGTTGCTGGAGGGGATGATCACCATGGAGCAAACACAAATTCCATTGACAGATGGAGCAAGAAAAAAACATGCATTTTTCTTGGCTTTTACAGACCATGTAAAGACCAGATGCAACTTTAAGCAAGTCTGATCAAGCAATAAATAAGCATAGGATAAGATAGGGGACAAAAATCTGCTATACTGTAACCATTTATAACAGTGTGAAAGACACTTGGAACAGTCAACATAATTATTACTGGCACAAAAGTTATCATTTGCATGTGTTTTAAAAAGGTACACTAAGTAACTTTTTTTGTTCAAAATTAACAATTTAAAAGATCAATCAATCTTTCATTCAAAATGTGTTTTTGTCTTACCCTCATTCACTATGCTAAGCCTATTTAAGAGTTTTAGACTTGCTGAGACCTGTCGGATGGTTTTTAGTGGAAATTGCATAAATACGGTCACTCGACACGTGCGCGGTCTCAACATATCCGAATATATATATATATATATATATATATATATATATATATCACTAGGAGGGTACTTACCGTGCAGCAGTGGTTAATAAACCGAGCTAAGTTGCCACACTTGGTGGCGTCAATGATAGTGTCATGGTCGACACGGAATAAGTAGCTGCTCCCGATGCCTTCCTGGGCATATCGCTTCTCTCGATTATCAGCCACCATCTACAATTTAAGCAACAAACACAATCTATTAAAACCCATTCATCAACAAGCAAGTATTCCTCATAAAGAACCGAACTCACTTCCTAGTATAAATAATTTTCATAGCTGTTAGTTATGCTCCAGCTAGAAGGCTCACCTGTCTGATATTCTGTCCCACATATTCAATGACCATCTCATCTGCAGCAATGGGTTCCATGGCAAACAAGCCCCATTCATGGATTCGGCTGCGGCCAAACCTCAGCTTCTTCTTACCGAAACTGCAAGCAGAATTCAATCATAAACTTGAAGTAAAGATGTATACGATAGACTATACTTGCAGGCACAAGAATATATTTATGCGCATTATCTAGAATTTAGCCATATACAGATTGAGGTAACTCAACAATATTTTGACTATTAAATTAATTAAAATAGATGCTGGAATTAATCACATGCAGAGCTTTTAAGGCCCTGATTTACTTCGAAATCAAAAAATGAACTGATGTGATGTAATTTTTAACAAAATCAGGCCAAATGAAGATTGTAAGAAGTTTGTTTTGGGAGTTTGAATGAAACTGCGCACCAAAAACTTTCCAGAAAAGTTTGCTACGGCTGGTAAAAACCTTTGTCTTACCATTGGTGTGTGACGATTATTTTATAGGTCAGACATCCGTGAGTGAACACACAGGAGAGATGATTTATAGCAGAAAATGTTTTACTTTCGGTTAAACGAGACACTGACACTATTGTCATGTTTATTATGGTAAAGCTGCTTGATTTTTTAGCTGCTCTAAGCTATCTATTGTATAAAGTGCTATATATATATATATATATATATATATATATATATATATATATATATGAAGAGTTCAGATGCAAAAGCCTCTAAGTGTCATTTGAAATTTTCTTCTAAAATAATCATTTTTATCAAACTTGTATATTTAAGTTCAGTAATTTCACTTAAATGGCAATGAAGATTACCTATTAATTGTCATTTAAGTGAAATTACTGAACTTAAATATACAAGCTTGATAAAAATGATCATTTTAGAAGAAAATTTCAAATGGCATTTAGAGGCTTTTGCATCTGAACTCTTCATATATATATATATATATATATATATATATATATATATATAGGTATGCCATTATATATATATATATAATGGCATATATATATATATATATATATATATATATATATATATATATATATATATATATATATAGGTATGGGAGATAAATTGATTAACTCAAATGTGTAGTTTATGTTGATTTGTTTGAATGAAAAGCGGTTTTCTATTTAACATCCGCTCTCCTCTGTGCTCCCATAGTTCAGAACGGGCTTAGCGTTTGCCATAGAGATAGACAAACAACATGGCAAATGAACCGCGGCAAAAAAAAACGGCAAAAGGTATCAATATTGAATCAAGATCTGATCTGAATCAAATCACTAGAATTGAATTTGTGAAATTTGTCAAGCAATAATAAAATCAGTGCATACCAGTTATTGTACCAAGTAAACATTGTGTTGTCACTGAACTTGTGTTTAGTTACCAAATGTTTTGACAATCACAATACACTTTTTGTGATGCAAGTTTTTTTTTTTTTCCAAAACAAACAGATAGAAATAAACATTTGATAAATGGACTGGAAAATGCCTTTTACAACAGAAAGCAAATAAATCCAGCTGGCCGATTATAACCCAGCTTCCCAGTGAAAAATAACATTTACAGTTTTTCTCCATTGGTTTGGCTCATTTCTTGAAACAGAAATTACATTCTCACAACTCTAAGATCATTTGGCAAAACAGTCTTACGGTTCAGCACAACACTATAGGTCACTTGCAAAAGCTCATATCTCTCCCAAAACAGTTCACTCATGCTTCAAAACTGAATTCATTTCTCATATAAAGAGTCAGTGCCACCAAAATGGCAAAGATCCTTCTCAATTGCTTTGGCTCATTTCTCAAAACAGACCAGACGTTCTCAACACTCTTGGTGCTTTTGCCAAAATAACTTGGATGGTTTGGCACAACACCATGGTTCATCTGCAAAAGCTCATACCTCTTCCAAAACAGTTCACTCATGTGTCAAAACTAAATTTCCTTCTCATTTAACCAGTCAGTGCCCCCAAAATGCTTAGTCCCTTTGGCATTGTGTAAGCACTGCATGCCAACATGTTTAGATGTTTTGTCACTATGGCAGAGGACCATTGAAATATCCCTCATGTCCACCTTTCAGTCTTTCATTGCACTCATTCTGCCAAGGAATTGTAACAATTATCATTCACACACATAAAGTAACTTCCATACATCAGAGGTAAAAGAAAATACACTCTCAAAACAACATGGACACACCTCCATGTTACTACTCTACATAGGAATGTTCTATGTTCTCCACAAGTTCAATATACTGCTGGACACTACTCCAGTGGTTCCAAACCTGGGGTACATGTACCCCTATGCAGAGGTACTACAGGGGGTATTTGACAGAAAGGGGAGAGGGAAATCATCAATGACTAGACTTACTGAAATGTTACAGTAAAACCCACAGTTTTAGATAGATTAGATAGATATTATCTAAAGATAGATATTACTGTAGATAGATTTACATGGGAGGCACTAATTGCAGCTCTTTGACCAAACATATGGTTTGATTGGTCATCATTGGGAGATGTGTGAATCTCCTCTTTCGTTAGTCAAGTTCAGTCAATTGCTGTAATAAATGTATCAAATGTTCCAAGGGATTCATTTATGGTATTCATGGTATTATGTTCTTGACTAATTTTGACACTTGAACAGACTATTGTGCATGTGATGACTTATACAATGAAATGACGCTGACACGTTTTGGAGTGAACAACCATTAGACTGAGAATGAACAATCAGTTTAGATCAACAAGATCTATTCACTTGGAAATTGTGCTAAATGTAGGCTACCTGTACTTAATCATTTGCAAAGATGTACCGAGACATTGAGACATGTACTTAGGCATTTGCAATTTGATGAACTGAATGAGAAATTCAATTCTGTTGTGAACAATTGCCAAGTAGTTTGGAGGTTTGTCCATGTTGTTTTGAGAATGTAATTTCTGTTTCAAGAAATGAGCCAAACCAATGGAGAAAAACTGTAAGACCCATAGGGGATCCTTTTTGAGAAGTACCTCCATATCAGCTGTACAATAAACCAACAATGTCCGCCCTTTCAAAAACATACAAAGTGCATTCATTAATGCTTTCCTCAAAGAACATGCAGTACAGGAGGGTCCTAAGATAAGAAATGCTTTTAAAAGGAACACCTTTTAACTTTGAACACATAAACTCAACGTCAAAGAGCATTACAACAGCCAAAACATCTGATAAGGAGCTTGCAGGGTGAATGACACAGGAGTCAGCAGACTTTATAAAGCTGTTTGGATGGTATGAATTATTCTACAAAGGGTAGTCACTGACCTACCGGTGAACCTACCAGGCTATCATCCATTATACGGGCATTACACTTACTGCAAGTCAAACATTAAATGGAATGCTATGAATTAAGCACTGAAATGCTAAAGGGGGTTTCTGGAATAGGAGATGTGAGGTCATTGTAATCAAAGTGTTGATAGTATGATCAAGGTCATGGTCGTGTCAACGAACTAAGAGAACTTTACCTTCAGCTGGTTCAGTTTCAGCAGGTCTGAGTCCATCACTGCTTGAGTGCCGATAGCACTGAGAGAGCGCCGCTGCTCGAGAGCGCCTTTCAGACAGCAGACGATTCAGAGCCCTGTACGGACAGAGAGAGTGAGTGAAAGCTGCTCAGATGGATAAAAACTACTGACCCAAACTGTCTGCCATACACATGCTGAAGAAAGAAATTAGTCATTTAGAACAAAATGTATTTGCATTAACACAACAACAATTTATACGTTTAAATTAAAATATCTTCACACAACAAACCCCACAAAAATGACAATTTTAATTACAAGTTTAACACATTGGAGTTGTTAAAAAAGTGAACCTACTGCAGTGTCATAGTCCCCAACTTCCTGCACAGTCACTGGCTGGTCTAGCTCAAGGTAGACGTCTTTTCCTTGCGGCTGATGGCATAGTAGCCTTCACTGCGAGCACAGCCAGTGACATGCTCTCTTAGCTGCCCATCTGGGGTCTTCTTCTTCCGACGGGGTTCGGGATGTTGGTGAGTGCAGGCAAGAGGTTAAGGGACAAACCTTGAGCAAAATCAACTGAGAAGGCAGTATCAGAGTTCCCCTTACTAGGAATTCACACTCCTAGCTCATATATCAAACTCAAATTTGGTATACTGGTACTGATAACAATGTTGGCTGATGTATGACCAATAAAAGCTCCTGACTTTGCTTGTATAAACTACAAATTTTGTTTTTAGGCAGGTGTAAGGATATTGGTATGAGGGACCCAGTGTGTGTCATTGAGCCAGTCGGTGCCATGGTCATCTTGTAGCAGTTTTTCATAGGTGCTCTTCAGGAGTCTCAAATCTTCCTGGTCCAGGCCAGTGTTCCAGATGTCATACAGGATGGTCATCTGCTCAAACTCGCTGCGGTTCTTGTAAGAGGACGGAGTAGAAGGATCTGCCGGGCACGTGTTTGGGCCGCCGCTGAGTAGAGGGGGTCAAGCCGGCTTCCTGAAGAAAAAGTCGTTCGCTCTTTCTAACCTCTTCCTTTTTCAAACTCCAGTGATCTCTCTAAACCAAATTCAGAGTCTCCAGAGTCAGAGCTGGAGCTGGAGAGCTCACCAGACTCCAACTGCTCCACATCCACATCTTCTTCAAAATCCTGACAAAAGAGTATGAAATGTTAGGAAACAGACAAATCCACACAAAAGGGGGACATGCAGACACTATTTGGCAAACTTATAGGTATTACCCAACAAAGCAGAACAGTGGAAAGCAGTTCAAATTCTGTGGGTTTATAGGACAAACTGTTATATCGCAACAGCCTGAAACATGTTGAAATTCTCGGAACAGTTACATCCTAACAAACCTAAGTGCCTTTTAACCAGGATGTATAACATTGAGAAAATATGTATACAAAATATGCAAGATGTTGCAAAGTTCCTCACACAAGGACTAATGTTGAAACTAATTCAGGCGGCTTTTCAGAGCTTCAAGCTATTTAAATTTAAAATTAAGTGTTACACCATAGGGAATAGTTATATTACAAGCAACAAAAAACATGCATAAACATACATGCACAAACTATTATTGTTGTTTCACAACTCTAAAACAATGGGAGCATCTATTTGAGTGAAAGCGTTAAAAAGCAGGGGCCGGTTACACTAGCTGGTCTATGCTGGGCACAGTTGAGACTTGTCGTAGTATTAGTTGGTGCAAGAGGTGTAAATATAAGAAGGCTGTATGTACCTAAACCCAGCAATGAGCTTGTGATTACAAGTTGGCAAGTCGTAATTACGAGCTTGTCTCATTCGAGTGCTTTGTCATCAGAAATAACAGTAATCATGGAGGTCTTGCCTATTTGGGGGGAAATCTAATTTAAAGGGTTCGTTCACCCAAAAATGAAAATTCTTTCAGCATTTACTAACCCTCAAGTTGTTCCAAACCTCTGTGTGTTTATTTGTTCTGCTGAACACAAAGGAAGATATTTGGAAGAATGTTTTAATCAAACAGATCTCATTCCCTTTGACTACCATAGTATGTATTTTTTCCTACTATGGTAGTCAATGGAGATTGAGATCTGTTTGATTAAAACATTCTTCCAAATATCTTCCTTTGTGTTCAGCAGAACAAATAAACACATAGAGGTTTGGAATAACATGAGGGTGAGTAAATACTGACAGAATTTTCATTTTTGGGTGACAAACCCTTAAGTCAAAATTATAAGATCCCATTCATTGACAACCATATAAACATTCACCGCTCAGCAAGAATCACCTGCATTTTATCCAGGCCTATTGAAAACTGTTTGATTGTATCAGTTGTTAATGCAATACAATGTGACTAAAACAACATGAATGTAAAAAATAATTATGCTACATATAATAGGGATGTGCAAAACTAGTCAACCAAATATAAAAGTCGATTTAGAGATACTAGTCATTTACACGTCAAGCTTTTCTTGCGAATTCGACGCCCGTACATGTGTACATACTTTCATACCCGAAGCGTTAAAGGATTAGTTCACCCAAAAATTTAAATGATGTCATTAACGACTCACCCTCATGTCGTTCCAAGTCAGTAAGACCTCCGTTCATCTTCGGAACACAGTTTAAGATATTTTTTGGACCAAAATGTATTTTCAATGCTTCAAAACATTCTAACTAACCCACTGATGTCACATGGACTACTTTGATGAGCTCTTTATTTCCTTTCTGGACAAGGAAACTATATCATAAATACATTTTCAATTGAGGGATAGAAAGCTTTCAGACTAAATCTAAAATATCTTAAACTGGTCTTACAGGCTTGGAACGACATGAGGGTGAGTCATTAATGACATAATTTTAATTTTTTGGGTGAACTAACCCTTTAAAACCTGGTTGCCGTGGTAACAAACAATACCATGACATGCTTATTTGAGGAAATCTATTCATAATATGCTATTATTTTTTAACTTATTGGTCCTGCCTATTGAATCAGTTGATTTGAATAAAGACGTCTGTAACAGTCATCGTTGATTAATGAATAACAATAATAACATAGACTATAAAAAAAAAATAATGGACAAAGCGTCTGTGACGTCACCCATAGACTCTCTGAAGAACGCGTTTGAGGCTGTTTATGGGGGGTATGGGCAGCGCCATACTGGAAAATACAAAATACAAAAGTTTCAGAAAGGATACAGAGGTGGTATGATGTGTTGTGTCAGATCATGGCCGAGACGTCAAATTCACTCTGCGCAGCCCGTTATCAGCTGTCAATCAAAGTTAACCGCCCTTATTTACATACATTTTATATCTAAATACATGATCTAAACTAAAGAGTTAGAAAAAAATTCACCCCTCACAGTTGTCAGGCACGCAGAACATATTGAAGATTACAATAAAAGTCCATGGGACCAAACTGTAAACATATGAATTTATGCTGTGAAAACGGAGATTTTAACATGACGTCTATGGATATTTGCTCCCTTTTGGACCGGCCTCTTGTGGATTTGAGATGTATTGCAGTTTAGCGCACTTCCGGGTAGGCTTCATCTTTCAGATTAGAATGTTGCCACTTGGTCCTGCCTATTGAATCAGTTGATTTGAATAAACACGTCTGTAACCGCCATTGTTGATTAATGAATAACAATAATAACCATTAATGAAATTAACGAGGGTTGCACACATCCCTAATATATAGAGAGGTTGTATATATATACATTTTATGTATATGTAGTTTGTTGCTGGAAATGTTTTAATGTGTCTAGCAGAATCCTTACACAACAATTACAGTAACTGATGTTTAAATGTTAATTCTCCACTCAAGTTCTGTAATGATAACCAGACAGAATCACAAACCTCTAACTTCCGCTTCCTCTGTTTCTTAATCTGTTTCTCCTTTTGTTTCTTAGAGATCTGGAGTTCCTCATTTTCTTTGTCCTTCCTACTTCTCTTCTTGCTCTTCGCTTTCCCCCTCTCTTCCATCTCCATCTCTTTGCTAATTGATCCTTTCCTCTTGTATGGTGGGCCGAGACTCTTGCTCTGTTTCTCAGCCGCGTCCTTGGCTTCGCACAGCAGGCCCAATCCGGAAAGATCCTCGGTACAGCTCCGGAGCTTCTCCCCTGGCGGCAAGAGCTTCCCCAATGACCTCTTCGGGTGCTTCCTGAACACCGTGCTGGTTGAGGTCTGCAGGAAGCAGGACGGTGGGGTCCTGTTTCGTCCTCTTTTGTGGAGATGTGAGGTGTGGAGGCGCATGAATTTTAGAATAGTTGTGCTCCTGCAGGACGAACAGACCCTCTGGATCCTGAGAGTGGTTGACGTGGGTGCGCGGGCAAAGAAGCTCGCCCTCTTCCTCCTCCAGCTTATGCTCCTCTGCCTCATCTGAGGTCTCAGTCTCTTCGGAGCTCGATATCTGCCTCCGGGTCCATCTTCAGCGCCACGTCAGCCAGCACAGACAGGTCAGGCTTAGGGCAGAGGCCAGCTGCAGCAGGCTGGACACTCCCAGCTGCTCCCTGAGTTTCAGTCGCTGCTCCAGCTCCTCTTCATCCTCTTCCTCCACAGCGGGATGCAGATGAGGGCCAGAAACTGATTGGCTGAGTGTCCGAGGGCGGCCACGCATGTGCGACCCTTTTGTGTGGTTGGAACAGGGACGGGGTCCTCATAGGCCATTTTGACCAAGGAGGCATGGTCCAGCGGGAGGTTCTGGACCGTGAGACAGACGGGCACAGGGGGAGTTCTAGGGGAGTCTTTGCCACGTTCAGAGGAGTTTTTGGCAGTGGGAGTTTGTGGAGATGGAGGGGTACCTGGACTCCTTTTAGGCTCATCAGGCCGCAGGGAACGCACTGGTGGAGGGACAGTAAGAACAGCGGAAGGAGAAGCAGGGGAAGTCAGGGCGTTACTTTCACTGGGACGAGAAGCAAATGGAAGGAGCATTGGGGTGGGTTTGGAGGCGACGGGTGGAGCAGCTGCTGTGGGTGTGCTTCCGGGAGAAGTGGAAGTAGGAATGTCTGAAGCTTGTGAGACAGGAGTGGGAGATGGAGAGGCAGCAGAAGATGACAGAATGGGGGGCTTGACCTCACTTTCTTCCATTGAGAAAGAAACTGTTTTGCGCCGTTTCTTGAGTGGGGGGAGGAGGAGGATAGGCGAAGAAGGCCGGGGATGTGGAGATGATGAAGGCACAGCAGTAGGCGTTTTCTCTTCTTCTGGTAGTTAAAGAAAGAAATAATAAAGTAAAAATTTCAAACTATTATATATTTGCTCATTAATGAGATACACCAACTTTTTTTTAATTCTATCATACTTTACACACTCCCATGTCACTCCAAACCAGTATTGACTTGAATACAATTACAATGTTGTTAACTGTTTCCAACATATTTCAAATTATGTTTTGTGTTCAGAAAAAAGTCATACAGAAATGGAATGACATAATGATGAATTAATGCTGACAATGTATTCTTTCCCTTTAATTCCCTAAAAAACAAAGTGATCTTTAACTGACCAAGTTTGACCTCCGCAGCAGGAACTGATGATTGGTCAATGCTGGCTTTGTCCCTGTAAAAAACAGACACAAGTCATGTCAACTTTTCAGTCCAACGACACAACACTCTTCATTAGAGATTAAGTTTATTTATCCTCTCGGAAAATTGTTCTGCCCCTACAGTATGTCTGATACATTATACAAAGACAATTTTACAAACAGAATAGAAAGTACACAGAATTTCCCTCACCCCAACCACCCCCCTCACTCATCCCCACCACACCACTACACATCAGCATCAGGATCAAAACTCAAAGAAACCTATTTGAAGTGCTATTAGTGCTATTAAAGTGCTAAATAGTGCTATTTAAAGTGCTGTCCTGCAGGTAACTTCTTGTTCATCAAAGTGATGCTAGTTGGAATAAATGACTTAATGGCTCGATTTGTCTGGAAATAAGGTAACCTAAACCTTCTCCCTGATGGCAACACCTCATATGCCCGGTGTAAGGGATGTGACGCATCTTTATTAATAGCTAAACCTTTCCTCAACATGGAAATGTTCCTCATTCATTCCATCGATTCTCACAGAGGGACATACCTTTCACCCTTTTCTTTGTCCATAGCTATGCTGTCCATTGTAGACTCATCCATTGTATCCAATGACTCGCTCTCTGCAGCCTGCTCACCTTCCTCTTCATCTTCCTCATCAGAGGAGGAAGACGATGCCGAGGAGGATGATGATGAACTCTCAGAAGAAGAGGAAGAAACACTCTCATCATCACTGTCTGCACTGAAGGCTTCATCTGAAAAACAAGAGCAATAGAGAAAATAGTTGGAAATCAAAAAACATTGATCTACAAGATATGCTCAGAAATACATATAAAAGCCTAAAATTGTTGTGATAATGTGCAAATAGCAACATGAGCACAGAATGAAAGAAAAACAAGGTGGCTTCATACCTTCAGACTCATCCACTTTGTCGCTGTCTTCATCTTCCTCCTAAACACAAAACATGAGACGTCACCAGTCACAATAGTAACAATAACATGTCTGAACTCATCTGATTGAAATTTGTCCACAGCACATGTAGAAAAGAAGAAATGCTGCCATCTAGCCATTATTTAATGAAAAAAACAAATAAGTAGAGTATAATATACTCACAGAAGGGGAGAAATTCTTTCATATGTAAAACCATGAGTTTATGTCAATGATGCTCTAAGTAAAAAGCTACATAACATATTGACCTAGTTTGTGGAGATGGAGGGGTATCGGAATGTTGTGTTTACAAGAACGCTAAACAAGTGAACAAGTGATTTCTGCGTAAAAATTATTAGAACAAATATATAATATATTATAATATATATATATACACACACACACACGAAATATGAAAATGTAGGGCTTAATCGAATTTTAATCACGATCATCGATTTTGGCTTCCCACGATCACATTTGCGTGATCGAGCGATATTTAAAATGCGTCATTCCATTCAAAGAACACTCCGTATATCAAAGGTTTTTTTTTATTTTTTCAAAGCCCATCTAGCGCTCCGTAAACCACTGTCTGATCACGTGCCTCCACGAGCTCCAGTGCGCAAGAGAACCGAAGCTGTGTCCCAATGTGAAGGCTGCATCCTCCGAAGGCCGTATTTGAAGGCTTGCGTCTTCAAAACTTTTGAATTTTTGCGTCACAGCCGCGCGAGTGTGTCTGCGTGTGAGCTACAGTGAACAAGAGAGACGAGTGTCCAAGCGCGCAGCTGCGCGAGGAATAGCATCCTCTAAATGAATTCCGGCTTCCGAAGATCCTTCCTTGACATTGAGAAACACCTCGAGTGTGTCTGCGTGCGTGCGACACGGAGCGACAGCACGCGAGCGATACCGGTTGTGTCTGGGACTGAGTGACAGTGCGCGTGAGAGACCGAGTGTGAGCATTAGTAAATTGGTACATTCATACTACATAGTAATATATAATTTCTATATAAGAGGAATGAAAGTTCGATTAATGGACTCCAATAATAAGTAGGCTAATACAAACATCTTGTTTTTTACTATTGTTTAATAAACAGAAATAATTCGACCACATAAACTTTCAGATGGAGGATTAAATAGATTAAAATGTATGCAGTAAGATTTCACAACTAATCACTGATACATTTTACATTTCTTAAGTGTCAGATAACAATGACTCTGAATTTCATCCATTAATCGAACTATTGCATAGTTCTGCCTTGACATGTTCTCATTTGGTTACATTCTGTTATGGAATATTTGTTTTTTTATTAATTGTATATTTTGGGCGTTTTATTCACATCCATTATGCAGGTACAATGCAAGTTTATATTTTGCTTCCTAAAATATATTTACACAAGTTTTGCTACATTTTATTTAGTTTACTTTATTTTTATTTATTCTTTAAAGAGATGCACTGAATTTTGGTGAATGAGAGCACCTGTTTTATTTTAATGCACATAGTTGTACATTAGCAGGAATGTAGCACAATATGGATGTGAAAGCAGTTATAATTAGCCTATGTGACAATAAAATTAGTTTTGGTTAAAATCAACAAATAATCGTGATAATTAATCGTGATCACAATATTGATCAAAATAATCGTGATTATCATTTTGGCCCAAATCGTGCAGCCCTAATGAAATGTATGATATTCAATTTGTATTTTATGTTTTAATCCAGTCTGTGTCGACTACTACACACAAAAAGGACAGACTTAATGACATACAAACCAACCTTCTCAGAGGAACCATCTGATGTTTCTTCTCCCTCGCTGTCTAGGTCATATGGCTTACGCGCCTTGGCTCTGCTCCTCCTTCTGGCTGCTCCTCTGTCTGCCACACGCCTCTCCTCTATTCTTCCTGTAGCAGCGTCTGCAGATTTCCCCTGATAGGAGTCTGAAAGAGAGAGAAAAAACATTTATTTAGAAGTATATAGATGGATGGATAGAAGCTCTAAAACAGCCTGAGGACCATACCTTCATCTTCCTCATCGGCTGGAGTGGAAGGCCTGGCCTTCAGCTCATCACCCTCAACAAGCTCCTGAGGCTCCTTCCTCTTAACCTGAAGAACACATTAATAACATCATTAATAACATCATTTTATATAGGAATATTTTAAAGTCATGGTAATGAAGTGTGCCGGCCTTGTTAAACCATTCAATTTTAAGTATGCTTAAGTATCTGCTTAAGTCAGGAAGGATGTACTGATTGTTGTTTTTATTTATTTATAGCGCACATATAAACTTATCATATTTACGTTTATAAAAACTGAGATGTACACTAGTCTCACACAGCGTCCCGGAAACAATATTTTAACAATTCAGAAAAGATGAATCACTGACTAGCCAACAGAGATTTTGCTATGGATATAAAGGCTTAGATTATGATTTCAATCAGTATGTGTAACAATATCGATGTCACGATATCGTGATACATATCACTGTTGATTGAAATGCTAAATTTGATTTTACGTTGTGGGTGTAAATGAATAGGCTTTGACTTGGTTCTGAAACCCAATGCACAGGACAATCATGACACCAGAATAAAAATATTCATGATTCTGAAGCTGAAAATACAGAATTATTTTAGACGAACATACTAGCACTCTGTGAGTGACCAGATATATTTAAGAAAAAACTAGGCCACTTTTTATTGGTAACATAAGCACCCACAAACCCACAAATTAGTATACATTTTATTCATCAATATATGTAGTAGTTTAATGTAGTACTGAACTTTTTTTTTTTCCTCACACATTTTGGGTGAATTATATACAATATATATGGTCACAATCCATGACACATTTTGATGCATTTTTGTATTGCGATATATTGTGACACAATATACTGGTCACACCACTAGTACAGACTAATATAATTTGTTGTTTGATTTTGTGATTGATAAAGCGTTTGGGCCGTGGTGATGTCAGACTTAACTGGATGCTGGCAGCTGAATCGGAATCAGGCAATAAATGTGTCATTCAAATATTTTTGGTATTACTTTAATAACCCAACAATTATTATTATCATTTTATGTATTTATTTAAAAAAATAAATTAGTCAAATGATCATACGACACATTATTTTTGTCGCCTTACCAATAAAATAATGATCTCTGTTGTTTGCAAATATTGACCGGATTTAAGCTTGGACTAAACATTTGACTAAACATTTGTTCTTTTGCAGCTAAACTTTATGCAACCATTAGTGTTGTATTGACCATGAGGAGAGAATTATTAATGTATGTCTGCACTATTTCTGTCAAATGGACGATTATGAATAACTTAGGCTTGCCAGGGTAGTCGGTGTTACCGGTGTTCAGTCACAACACGGTTTCATGACATGCCCACCGCGGTTGGCATGTGAAAAAAAAAAAGTTTAAAGCCTTAAAAATATTGAACGGAATTACGCAGTAGTCGTTAAATCCTGCCTATTAACACACACACACGACCCACAGAAAAGACGCGCGTCGGTATCTACGTTCTCTTTCGGGCTTGAACAAACCATAACACACAAATTATGCCAAAATGTCCATAAGAGCAGTCTTAAACGAACGTAGAGTTTTGTGAGAAAATGGGACGCGTGTCAGATCGCGTCTCTGTCAGCAACGGCTGTCCGAATTCGCTCACTCGTTTTTACTTACTCCTTCTCATTCACTCCTTCAAGTGAACAGTATTAGTGGACTAATGTAGGGAATAGGCCTAGTAAATGAGCGGTTTTGGGGGCGATTTCGGATTCAACCCATGTTCTCAAGCAGTGAAAAATAGAGGACACTGACAACGCGTTGACAGACAGGACCGAGCAGGTAATATTTAATATGAAACAGTCTCAACTTTCAAATTTAGTCAGTCAGAGAAAATCAAACAATAAATAGGCCTACCGTTTTGTGGCTTTTTAATGTGTCGTGGCAGATTGCCTGATAAAGCCCACCGACGTTAATCTACTCCTGACTGCTTTCTGACTGATCCTGTCAGATCATGTCTGTCAATCAAACTCCAAGCGAAGGATGAATTGACGCTAATTTAAAAGTGAAAGTTAGTTTCGTTTTCAAACTAGCGCATATTCAGGGCACAATAACAAAACAGTTCTTTCCCGCACTACCGCATCCTAATGTATGCCCGTGAAACATGCGCATTTTACGTTTGCCTTTAAATTAGCGATTTAAAAGCCCCGCCGGTGAAACACCGGTATTACCGGTGTTGTCACGCGTCGATTAACCGGTGAGAAAATATCACTGTCACAACACTAGAATAACTAAGTACAAAATAATCATTTTTTTAAATTATTTACATAATATTAGCCCTTCAAAACATGTTGAAAAAAATTATTGGAGGTAATTTGTTTTGTGTGGATATATTTATTCATTTTAAATGGTGATTAAATAAAGGGTAAGGACTGCTTCAAGACGAATTTGAAAGTTCCATTTGACGGCCGGCCACTAAATTCGATGAATATCAGATGTATGTGAATATAAGAAAGTAGAGAGGCAATTTAATTTTTAGATGTTAAAGAGGTGGTAAAGTCAGGCACCTTAAAAGAAGGCAAGCGCAAGGCTCCCCGCAGGGAGAAACCCTCCATGCCTCCACTCTTGGCCCAGTCTACCAGAGACATAAGTGGCTCTCGAGGTCGGTTGCTGGTCTTCTCATCCTTCTTGTCTTCCTCGCGCACCACCGCAACTCCCCGCATGGCTGTCTGGAATGGCTATGCAAACGAGAGCAAGAGGAGGCATGGTTGAGCAGTGTAGGTCATTCAAAACAAATATGAAGAAAACTCTCTGATGTTACCTTAGCTTTTCTTTCCTTGCGGTCCCACCACTCATCAAAGGTGCCAAAGGCGACGTTTCTCCACCATCTTGCGGTTCAGGTCCCTCTGCATGATGTTCTTCATCTCCTCAATCAAAGCTGCCAGTACCTGCTGCACTACAGCCTCGCAGGGGTTGTGGCCCATTATGGCCATCTGGTCACCTGCCGCTGCGTACAGCTCTCCATCCACACCAGGCACTGTGCCGAAGCCAGGTGGAGGATCAGTGGGAAGGAAACTGCTGGGGTGGTAGGTGAGGAGGCCATGGGCTGTGGGGAGGCGGGATGGCATGATGATGCGGAAGCTGGGCGGCATGAGGGTCCGGGTAGGCGTACGGTAAGTGAGGAGGGATGTAGCGGTGGTCCTGGTCGTAGTGGGAGGCAACATTCCCATCTTGGTCCATGTATGGGTGGTGCGGATGTACATGTGGAGGGGGAATTGAATGGAGGTGATATGACGGGGGATATTCCGAGGCAGGGGGACTTCTCCAGGTGGTGCCGTAGTGCTGTTGGAGGAGGCCATTCGCATCTGGTGGAAGACGACTGAGCATGTGCGTCTGCATCTGGAATGACATGGGCACTCCGCCACAATACTGGCTCATGAGCTCCATGGAGCTGGCATAGTCGTACATATGGTGCGGCAGCGGAGGAGGGTACTCTGGGTGCAGCTCCATGTGAGGAAGCGGAGGAGGTATCCCAGGTGGCGGAGGTGGCTGCAGGGAGAAGCCGGGCAGAGGTGGGGGAGGGAGGTGGGGAGGGTAAGACGGGATGGGGGGAGGTGGCATGGTGGCGCTGAAGTGCTGGCTGTTGTCTGGAGCGGGGCTTGCAGAGGGGTCTGGAGTTTGTGAGGGGAGGGCAGATTGCGAGGAGGTGGCTGGTGAAGAGGACGAAGAGGCAGCGGGATGGGGTGTCGCTGTGGTGATGGCATTGTCATCTTCATCGGATATTTCCATATCCTCCCCAGAGGAGTGAGGAGATGGCTGAGGAGAAGAGATTATGAATATTACAGTTTAAACACAGGAGGACATTTTCAAACTTGATTCAAATGTATTGCTACACCGAAACTGAGAAATAATACTCAGACACTCAGAAAGGAACATGACAGACACAACCAGAGCACAAAAAAGTGTCAGTTTCATTTCTGTTAGCTTACAGGTTCATTTACATCATGTCAGAATTACTATAGTTGTGAAAATAAAATGTCAGCAACTTCAACAGATAAAAGGATAGTTCAACAAAATTGAAAATTCTTTATTTCCTCACGTTCATGTAATTCTAAACTTTTTTTTTTCATCTTTTTTTTTCATCTTTGAAACACAAACAAAGATATTTTTAAATATCTACAATACTCAAACAAGAACGGATGAGCTTCTTTTTAGCATATTTGTTGCATATTTGTCAAAAGCTATTCTAAGACAATTCTAAGAAAATTAAGTAAAAACTCAAAACAGTATATAGGCCTCTGGAGATTAAACGACTAATACACCATTTCACCCATTGTTCGGCGAGTAAACCAATTTTCTGCTGTGGTTTAGCCTGTTATCTTATTTTTAGGCAACTCCAACCAGTTGAGATCCACATCACAATATAATCAATGCTACCTGTGTTTTAGTTTAATGTACTGACTCAATATTTTCCTGCAGCCTGCTATCAAAAAAAAAGAAGCTCATAGATCCATCATCCATCCAAATGTAACTGGGGGACTCACCTGTGTCTCTCCATTGTATGTGGGTGGAGTATGTGGAGCCCTGTGTGCATCAGAGGTTGTGTGCTCCTCCTGAGGTGGCGGCATTTGGCCCTGAAGAGACTCGGACACTAAACCGTGCATGGCAGGAGTGGAGGAGGCCACCTCTGGAGGAGTTTTCCTGCCTTCACTTATTCCACCACCGTGCCTCTTGCTCCTGCTGCGACGTCCATCTTTCTCTCCTCTCCTCCTCTGTTGGCTTCCCTCCGTCTCTCCTTGTCTCTTGTGACTAGGCCGTTCTCCATTCTCCTCTCGAAGTTTGTTCCCCCCTCCATCTGTGTTCTCTGTTTGTTTTTCCTTTGTCCTCCTTCTCGTCCTCATCATCTGAGGCAAGAAAGGAAAACTTGGCCTTTTGCTCCTTCAGCAACATCTCAATACGTGAGTCCAAGCTGCTGCTGTGGTGCATGAACGGCAGGCTCTCATTAGTGGAGTCTGGTTCCGAGGGAGGAGTCACGTTGTGGAGGCGGCGGAGAGAGAGGGATGCTGTGGAAGAGGGGAGGTGGTGAGGCAGGGACGTTGAAGATGGGGAGGTGGAGGATGACGGTACAGCGGCGTGGGGGAGGCGAGGAGGTCGGAGGCGGATGGGGTGGTGTGCTGGGATGGCGTTTAGGTTTGGACCACTGTTCTTCTCGAATGGGACTGTCCTGGCCGAAATCAAGGGAGCCAAGGGTTTCGGCCACAGCGGCCGCGACCACCGGAGGCCGGCGGAAGGGGAGGAGGTGGAGGAGGCTGCGCCAGGGGTGTGTGGTGAGAATGAGCACGATAGTCATTGTCTATACTACCTCCCATTCCAAAACCCCTATCGCCGGCACCTTGCTGAGGATGGAAGGCCGGCGAGGGTTCCAGCCGGGAGGAGGAGGGTGTGTCGTAGGGGGAGAGGTCTTTAGATGACGAGTATCCTCCATAAGAGGAGGTGGCAGAGGGAGGGGAGAGGCTATTGGATGAGTTGTGGCTGGAGTTTGAGTGGCTTCCGTAACGCGGATCAGAGCTGTTATAGTCTCCTTCTCGGTCTCGCTCCCATTCACGGTCTCTGCTACTCCTCCGTCGACTCGACCCACCTCCACTGCTGCTGTGGTGGTTGTGGGAGTGATGGTGGTTCCGATGCCTTCCGTGATCTCCTGAGCGGGAGCCTGAACTGTTCCCGCCCGGTAGCCCCTGCCGTCTCTCGTCCTCTCGCCGGTCGGGATGATGCGAGTGATGCGAATGGTAGGATTTAGAGGTGGACGAAGAGTTAGTATCCTGTTGATAGTGGTAAGAGGAACGACGGGAGCTTATACCACCTCCATAGCGCCCTCCTGAGTCTCTCTCCGATCCCTGTCCCTGTGACCCCTTTCTCTGTCTCTCTCTCTGTCAGACAGAGGAGATGGCTCAAACTGAGGCCCTGGAGGTGGCATGGGTGGATGTAGCGGCATGTGCATCCCTGAACCTCCAACATTGGGATACGGATAGGGAGGTTCATTAGGTCTGAAAGGTGCAGATGAAGGATATCCCGGCCGACCTCTGTGGAACACGGAGGGTTCTTGTGGAGGTTGAGCATGTAGGTCATCATGAAAGCGAGGGGGCTTGAATCCTGATGATGAAGAGACTGCTGACGAGGAGCAGGAGGAAGATGGAAGCATATCCTGCTGGGGATAACTCTGAGTGCTGGTATATCCACCATGCCTGAAAGAAAAAAACAGGGGATGTTTTATTTTCTTTCAATTTGCTAAAGAAGCTTAACCAAGGAAATATTCGCTTTAAATGTAAATTAGGAACCAACCTGCCCACAGAGTAGCCCGAGTCCTGGGAGAAAGGGGTCCCAGAGCGAAGGGTATAAGGTGTGCCCCCACCCTGTGAAGAAGCAGAAGAACCTGGTGTATAGGGCCCCCCCATTGAGGATGGAGGGGTATCTAGCCGCTGGTCTCCAGACCTAGTTTCAACAGAACAGGGGTGGTGTTGCCAGAGTTGAGAGGCGCAGGAGCAGCAGCAGGAGCTGCCGTCTGCTCTGTGGAGAGTCTCCGTCGGATATCAGACGACTAATAAAAGACAAGAAATAACAACATTTAGAGAGGATAAAAATAAAATGAGTGATGCATATTATTGGTTATTGTTAAATGTATTGGTTGATATTGTCCATATGTGATTTTTACATTTATGATAAAACACACTAAACGTCATTCACCACACTCAAAAGTCAAAATTGTATAACTCTTTAAAAACACTAATAAATTATTCTCAAATTGATATTTCAGACTCCAATTGTTTGTCGTGTTTTACTTTTCACTTACGTTACTGAGCAAATGTAAGAGTCAGTAGGAAATGTACACTTTTATTCAGCTTTTGCATTCATCAAAAGTGACAAGACATGTATAATGTTAAACAATATTTTTATTTAAAATAAATGCTTTTTTACTTTCTAAAAAAAAAAGAATCATGATAGCTATTTGTCTTTCACACATTTTTTGGTCCACCCATGACCATGATAAGAACACAGGTATGAGTATTTGATTGACTGTAAACTACTAAGCCAACTCAATCCAATGCAGGCCACTGCGCTTCAAGGATGGCAAGAAATGTTGGCTGGTAACTGCACACAGTAGCATCAATTATGGGAAAGCCAAAGCATTCTTTCCAGAGTAGCCGAGCTAAGATTTGTTTGTGTACTCACCGTATCTGGCTGTGTTGGGGCTGGGGGCTGAAATTTGTCCGTGAGAGCTTTGCCTCCAGTCGGCACTGTCTGAGGGGTGTATGAGCCACTCACTATCAAGTCATAGTACTTCATCCTCTGTTGGCCTAGAAAAACATGCACACATTTAAATTCAACAACAGACCGGTGCCATTTTTCATCATGCAATGTTTGACTTTCCCACCGTTTCATATTTTCATGAAATGACAAGATGGCAGGACATGAACAAGCATTATTCTACACACATTCCAATTTTATGTAAATACTTGTACAATAAATACAATCAAACATTTTACAAATAAATTGACAATTACAAATAAATACTTCTGAGATCAGAACACAAACAAATAAGTAACATGATATAAAAAACAGCTTTAGAAAGAGCACGAGTGTGTCCAAGTTATCAGTGATGAGTGCACTTCGTGACTTGGTCACAATGTAGCCGGCC
The DNA here is from genome assembly GCA_030378365.1 of Hybognathus amarus. Lineage (NCBI taxonomy): Eukaryota > Metazoa > Chordata > Actinopteri > Cypriniformes > Leuciscidae > Hybognathus > Hybognathus amarus. The sequence continues at coordinate 402,259 of JAQIUQ010007354.1, read as the reverse complement.
AGTGAGAAAATCCTCTCCGATGGAGAGGATGTGAAAGTTAAATTAGACATTTCGTGCAGTAAACAGAGTAATAATTTAGCTTCTACAGTCCGCATGAACACTTGGATATGGCCTAATATTAGCGCACATTTAATTAAGTTATCATTAACATTAGAGCAAGCAGCCAAGTAAAGTAGCTAACATTAGGCTACTACATACAATTTTTAAATGATAAGTTTGAGGTCACGTCACCTTTTTGTGGTTATTCTTTACCGTCAAAACGTTCCCACTTTGGATTTTCTGCCCGACAAATTACCGCATGGACCAGCCGTGTAAATGATCTGTCACTGCATGACTTCGCCAAATCCTTGGAGTATTTTCTTCGACTACCCGACTAATTAAAATCGAGTCTACCAAGCCTCTTCTCATTGACTAAAGTTTAGTTGACTATTAGGAAGCACTGGAGTAGCCTTATTTTTAAGTGAGCATTCGATGACAGAAAAGGTCATCTAAATGTGAAAAGGGGTGAAATGAGTATGCAGAATTAAATATCCAATATTGATTCGATACCAGTAAGTAAAGCAAGATTTTTTTTATCTGGCAAGTGACAACACATTGTTTTACTATCAGTGTTTTTGAAATTTACTCAACATCTAAGTAGACACTTGTATAATATTTTTTTTCAAAGACTCGATTCAAATAAACTGAAACCTGGTAAGCACAATTTAATAAGTCAGTAATTTCTTCTACATTTTAGTAAGCAGAGGATATATACTACCGTCCAAAAGCTTAAACAGAAATATTGTAAAATATAATACATTTAAAATAATCATTTTCTGTTCTAATATAATTTAAAAATATATAATTTATTACTGTGATGTTGTAAATGCTGAATTTTCAGCATCATTACTCTTCAGAGTGACATGACCCCACAAAAATCATTGGAACATGCTGATTTGATGCTCAAGAAACTATTACTATTATAAATGTTGAAAACAGTCATGCTGCTTAAAATGTTTGTGCAAACCGGGATTAATATTTCAAGTTCAAAAGAACAGCATTTATAACATTATAAATGGCTAAACTGTCACTTCTAATTAATTGATTGTATTCTTGCTAAATAAAAGTTCATTTCATTCGAAAATTAAATCTTACCAACCCCAAACTGTTGAACGGTAGCATATACTGAAAGTAGGCTACTTACAGAATAATTATGATCAAAGACAATAATTTAAAGAGAGAGGCGCACCTTTGATATCCAGCTGGACATGAACAATATTTCCCATGACAGAAGTATTGTGCAGGTGTTTGACAGTGTCTTTTGCCCCTCTAGTGCTGGTGAAGAGGACGCGGGCCAAGCCCAAGTGCTTCCGGGTCTTGGGATGAAACAGAATCTCCATCTCCTCAACCTCACCAAACTTAGCGCACATCTCCGCCAGGAACGGCTCCTTAATGTTATCATTCAATCTTGCAAATGTCACTTCCTTAAGTGGTATAGGGCCTACGTAATACTCATCCAACTATAATAAAAAAAGAGAAATGAAGTAATGAATTTCACCCACTGTTTCCAAGAATTTCACCCAGTGTTGCACTTGTGTATATGGTTGTGTGAGAATAAAATGATTTGATTTTGATAATGTGTTAGCATGCAGAATACCAAAAAAAGACAAGAACAAAGATCTCACCAGAAAAGCAGCATAATACATTGAAATGATAAAAGAAAAGCATACCTTAAATTTGGGCACTGGCAGCGACAGCTCTGTGTGTCTAGACCAGATTCTCCGGGGTCTTGGATCACGCAAGTCCCCCACAGGTGGGAATCCGGAATCCTAAAAATAGGCAGAACACACAATCTTTACATAAACAAATATCCATACATAAAATGTAAAAATAAAATAAAGAAGCATAAGTGTATTTTTTTTAATGAACATGCCAGTCAGAGGAGAATTATAGGCTGACTCCTTGCTCTGTTTTTTTTTTTCCCCAGCTAAAAGTATATATGCATGTCCATACCGGTACACTAAAGTGAATCCCATCATATCTGTAGATTTTCTGAGTAACCCGTCGGAGAGCGGGGTCTTGTACAAGCTTATAGCTCTTCCATTGCAGACTGAGAGTTCGCTGAGTGTCCGTCCCACTGTCCGGATCCATGCTATCACTGCAGAGACAGAGAGGAGACTGAAGATGTTGTGTAGATGCTCACATCACTCAATGATTCATGTTGAAGTCGAAGTGAGAAAAGCTTTTTACTTATGGCTCATTTACTTCACCAGGCAACCAATCTGACCGTGTTCCACATGCAGAACAGCCACTAACACTTTAATCTTGATGACTTGACAGTGTAATTATAGAACAATAAAGCAAACAATGTAAAAAAGCTAAATATTTGTGTATATGTAATACAGTTACACATTAAAAGTTTTCACTTTCTAAAAAACAAACACAAAGAGGTCTCCTTTTAGGGAGCTATAATTCGTCACCTCTTTATTATGATATTCTCTTAATATTTTGTTTTCAACCTGACAAGCTGATCTGACATCCCTTAAGTTATATCACAGTTAAAATGTTACATTTCGTATATATTAAAGTGTAGACAATAAAAATACGACTTACTGCTGTCTATTACAGAGTAATAAGCAGAAGCACTGCGGTTATAATGTAAAACGTATTATCTGACATATCGACTAGCAACAACAACAAGCTAACATAATAAACACTGAAGCTGCTAGCTGCTCACAGCGCGAGCTAGCTAAAGCTCAACTTAAAAATGATGTGTCAGGGCAAATGCCAATAACTTATAGCAAACGAATAGACACACATTTCCGTTACCAAAATGAATTATTCCTACACGGTGTGCCAAAACACTCACACAACGCAGCGCGCGTCTTGAGGTTTGCCCGCTCCGACAGCCGCTAAGTTAGCTCGCTACAGCTAGGCCTGTGTCGGACGGGGAAAAACAGACAATCCTTGGTTAAAATCTTAGCTCCGTTTTGATGTGTGTGCCCTAAATCTGATATAAAACGGTGTCGCTAGTATTCCGGTGCAATATCGATGAGTCAAAATTCTTTAAATTCCGCCAGAAAATGAAATGTACTAAAAAGAATAACATAATACAGTAAGCGGCCATCGCGTAACTAACCTGAGAGCCTCGCCTGCTCGCCATCAGTCACTAGAAATATGTAGCCGTTGCATTGGCACTGGTACTTTCCACATAATTCATGACTATGTGGCTATGTTATATATTATTTATTCAATAATTTTAAATATATTGCGACTATATGTTTTCATTAAAAGTAAAACTGTACTATACATTAACATGGAGTACAAAATTCTGCTTTTACCTTTCTTCGATCACCTCAAAATAATTCTGACCGTTGTAAGCATAACTTCTTTGAGGCGAATCTGCATTTTCGTTTTTACGTCATCGAAGTACGAACTTGATACAGCTGCGTGGCTCTGCGTGAGTTCTTCTTTACATAGGCTAGGAACAATCGCACAACTTCAAAACAATGTTACTTGGATAAATAGTTAAACCAACATATTGGAAGTTGGGTGCAGCAGATGATCTATGTGCAGAAATAAGAGACAAATGAACGGCTAAAATAATATACATTTATTAAATAATTAAATAACAACGTAGCTTATATTCCTAAAGAAATCTTAGATATCAAAAGCAAGGCAAATAAATCAATATTTTTGAGCTACAGTTAAAACTGTTGTTTTTTTTTTTGTTTTTTGTTTTTGCACTACGGGAGGTTGATGAGATTCACTGACACATTTTCCACCATGCATATTGTACTGACTTCACGTTTCAAACTAAACTTTTAGTCATAAGTGTTCATTTATTTTTATAGATTTTATTTTATTCTGTTTACAAGTTCAGAACCCACTACACTTTAGTGAACAGCAGGTGGGGCTACAACAATCTTAAAGGTTATTTACTGAACAATATGGTAACTGCTACTGTTATTTTTATTTATTTTTTAAGTTTTTTTTTCACTATTATTAGTGGGACATAATGTAGTAAATATAATGGTACAAGCGTATTTTTTTTATTTCACCTGCTCTTTTGTTGACTAAGTTATTCCTGGGCTGGAGGTTGAATGTCTGATTTTGTATCCTCACATATTGAGGATCACAAAATCAGTTGAGTTTGCTTCTGTTGCAGTTTGTTCAAGGTTGACCCCCATTTTGGCTTAAAATGACTGGACTACACGTGGAGACAGTGACTTTGAACTAACAGTGATTTGTAGTTGATGAGCACAAGATCATTCAGGCATGTATCTCTGCAGAACACTAGTGGGTGTTTCTCAGTTAGTGGGGCGTTTAACCACAATGGGCATTTTCAACCACTTTACCCAATTTGCTCTAATCCACTGGTGGCCTGGTTTAGGGGTGGACCTTCAGGATTTTAGCAAGTCTGTTGAAAAAAAAATGGTTGAAAAACATTTATTGTTTAGAATTGGCCACTGATTGGTAAATGCCCATTCTAGTTTTGCATGTGAACTTCTCAGTAGTCTAATGCTTCCTCATTAGAGAGAAATCATGTGCAACCTATACAGACCTCTTGTTTGTTGAAGAATCTGACATATTTACATGACTTCTCTAGCATAGTTTCAAACAATGGTGCATCAACCTTAGTCATGTTCCTTTGTTGTACGTGTTTTATACTCACTGTAATTTGATTTAAAATAAAAACTGTTCGCATTTTTCTACATTCTTAAAAGATGCATCTTGCTTTAGTAAAGTTTATTAGGAATTTCTTGAATAAAGTTTAAACATCATTTAACAGATTTCTTGAAGTGCAGGAGACATGAACTTATTTCATTTCTTGAAATAAAATAAATGTTTACTGAAATTATATATATATATGTGTGTGTGTGTGTATATATGTTTATGTATATGAGTATATATATATATATATATATATATATATATATATATATCATTTCAGTAAACATTTATTTTATTTCAAGAAATGAAACTTGAACTAGAAACTTGTTTTTAGTTAACTATAATAATAACCTTTCTTAAAATTTAAGAAATATATTTATAAGTAAAGATAAGCAGTTAGGGTAAGACATATAACTCTCATAAGTCAATGAGATCGACAAATGCAAAGTACTTGGAAATTAAATGTTAATAGTTGAGATAATAAAGTAACGCCACATCACAATTTACCATTTTTCAGATATTTTTAATTTTAAACCACAATAAAAAAAAGTAAAGTCAACACACAATTATTACTACTGTGATCTAAGCACCAAGTTCAAAGAGCGAAAAATAATTCATAATTAATAATTATGTTATAAATAATTAACAATATCAGAGTCTAGAGAGAATAGTACAAAAAGTTATATTACTAGAAATCAAACAAAAACACTAATTTTAACAACATACAACACAAAACATATGGAAGAAGGTAACAAATGTTAAAGTGGAGTGAATACTGGTCCCACGCGGAATTAAAGTCTTATTTGGACAAAAGAGAATTTCCCATTAGTAAGGCCGGTCTCTGCGTTCATGCCTGTGATCTCCCCTGAAAAACACACAAAAGAGACACTAAGATACATTTGTCACTTACTGATGAATAGTGTATATTAAAAATCAGTTTTCTACCAATTAACATTTTAAGATGTGCACCAGTGTGAATCATGAGAGCATTCACCTTGAGTCCATCTTGCCAGGTCCGAATCCACCCCGGTCACCCCCCTTCCCTCCTCTGAAGCCCCCTCGATCACCACCACGACTGCGGAAACCACCTCGATCGAAACCGCCTCTGCCCCTGTCTCCACCAAAACCACCTACAAACATAGGTGCATTTAAGCAGCAATCCCCTATCTCTAGTAAGTCAGATACTGCCACAAAATCTAGTTCCTCTTTACCTCCAATGGGTGACATTCCACCTCCACTTCCTTCCGGTTTGGGAGCTTTGCACTGATTACACTCATTTCGCCATGAGAAGTTTAAATTACCACATGTTCTGCATTCGTACAAGAGAAAAGCCCAGAAAATATGAATTTATCAAGCCAAGGGAAAATTATTTATACAGACATTTTTGGTTTGACAAAACATTTGCTTCAAGCCTTCCAGATAATATTTACATTTTGCTACAAAATAATTTGTTAAAAGTAAGTGCAAACGGATTACTTACGGATTTGAACATTTCCAGTCTCCTGCTCTTTGCTGGCCACCACCACCATTACCCCCGCCGCCATTACCACCACCACCATTGCCACCACCACCATTGCCGCCACCACCACCGCCGCCATTGTTACCTGGGAAGCAACCACCACCTCTGCCTCCCCCAAATCCCCCACGGCCCATTGGCCCTGCAAAAAGAGAGAGAAACCCAAGTCAGAAAAACAAAACAGAGACTAGGAGAAAGAGAGAACCTAAAATACCTCCTCGACCACCTCTCATGCTGCCACCGCCGCGTCCAAATTCAGCTCTGCGAGTGGCGAAGGACACCTTGATTGGATTTCCATTAAAATCTTTACCTGAGGGGAAAAGATGAATGTGACTTAGACAAAAACTCTTGAACAAAAGACACTTGTGTGGTTCTCTTTCAACATACCATCAAACCAATCAATGGCTGCTTTTGCTGAAGGGGGGTCATCAAATGAAACCGTAGCCTCCCCTTTAAGCTTCCCTGACTCTCTGTCTGTATATAGATTTATCATGGGTAATCCTGTCTTCTTATTGATCTGTGTAAAAAATAGATATTATGACAAGGAGAACTATAAAGGTAGCTGCAGCACAATAGAACTTTTTGCTTTTCCACCTTGATGATGCCGATCTGTTTAAAGAAGTCTGCAACCGAGTCCACAGTATAGTTGTCTCCAAGCCCTTGCACAAAGATGGTGTTGTTGTCAGAGTTATCCTGCTCCTGCACTGTAACAAAAATGTGAAATTTACAATCATGTTTGAAAATAGTCTAATAATGCAAGTAGCTATTGTAAGCAGTTGCCGTATACTTACTATTTGGCCCACCAGCTCCATGATCCCTGGGCCCTTTGAAGTGAAAGGAACAGTTATTAATATTACGCATGTGCACAAACACATGATTTACAAACACTTATTTGACTTTTCTTTAATGGGCTCATATACATCTGTGCAATCAATTATAATTTATGCTCCAGACACATAAAGCGGAACCTGATGGAAATCTGTAGCAGCATATTTGACTAAATGAGAGTGCCAAGCACCAACCAACATCTAAACATTGTTTCTCATCAACCAACTTGTTTTCAGAATTGACGAAACTGGCCAAAATTTTAATAAGTACAAGGACTCAATTAGGAGAATCTGTAGCTTGATTTATCCTCATACGTAAACCGAAATACATGTCGGACAACTTCATGTACTTGCTTTTATATCACAAATCTCTCATTTTCTGGAAAGCTGTAAACCATGCAATAACCATCTGATTCAAACCCCTGCAAAACCATCCGACCATAGGTTTACAGTCTGCTTTGCAATGAGTAGCTGTTGGGTCTTTTGTTGTTCATTGGTTGTATGTAAAACATGCATAGCTAATAAGGACAACTTTTAGCTCAATTCCATTTTGCAACCAGTCACATGTCATTCACCTTTTTTATTAAGAACCCAGTAACTCCATTAGCACTGAACACCACAGCAATCTGTGACATTACGACCCATTACATCAATGACAATATGTTCATAGGCCACGTGATAAGGTTCTCATTCTCCATCCCACAAAAGATGATTTCCAAACAGACAATGTCTCAGACACTGCTCAATGCTTTTTGTCTGAGTGAATCAAGACATTGCATTTCCCAGCAATATGCAACCATTTTCCACTTTTATTCAACCACAATAATGGTTACCAACACCACTGATGTTTAAAAGAGATTTCAATGATGAACCACAATCTTACACATTATACCAGTCTAATCGAAAGAATAATATTGAAACCCAAATGGTATTCTTTCAGTATTAGTAAATATGACCATGACTTAAACAGACATTCCTAAACCCTGAAAGCTTAACAGCCTTGAAGACCACCTTTAAGTTCACGATTCATCATCTTCAGCAAATATTCCTTCCACATGAAACCCATGACCATTTTTACTGGATCTGGCTTCATATCAAATTGTATTTGAGCTAGCCAGATGAGCAAGTCTCCACCACTTGTTATACCTTTAGATTCCTTTGAGGAAGTTACCAGTTAGAAACAGTGTAGTGATGCATGTTGGTTTCCGGCTGGTTTTCAAACAATTATGAACATGATATTCATATAGCAAACTGTGTGTTACATTGTGGAAAAAAAAACCAGATGTGTATTTTAAATCCTTCCATCTCGAGGCCCCCATTCCTGTTGTTTTAAATAACTTTTTCATGTACGTTTTTGAGTGTAGAATTATTCCATTAGGAATAGACCAGTACATCCTTCATCAGACCCCAAACAACCCTAAAACAATCGGACACAAATTAATTTGAACAACCAGAACAAAAGAATCCAGCTGTTTCCCATTAGAAACCTTTTGAAAAGCAAAAGTGCTCAAAGTATAAAATGGGTGCTCCAAAAAGTGAAATTCCAAAAAAAAAAAAAAAAAACACATATGGGAAAAAAAATTTGACCAAATGAAAACCATTTTTTTAATTCAAGTTTGAATAATTTGAATGTTCTCCCAGACATTTAAAGACATGCCATACCACACTGTACGGCTGATAAAGGTATGTGCATATCGCCGTTACTGTCCAGCCACTAAAAAACAATACTGCCACAAGCATTGAATTCTTTTTTTACCACAACTGACTTCATGGCACATCAGCTGGAGCACGGTGCGAGGGTCGTGGGATTTATTCCCAGGAAGTTCATACTGATAAACAAAAATATTAACCTTGAGTGCATTGTAAGCTGCTTTTCGATTAAACCGTCTGATGAATGCATTAATGTAAAAAATAAAATCAAAAAGATTTTGGACTTTCAGATACCTGCCCAAACACGTATTAACAACCTTTTTTTCATGTTTCAGTGTCTGATCATTAGATTCTACTTCATTTCAAATCCCAGATCTCCAATTCCAGCAATCGCCTGTGAAAATCCATCTAAAATAAATGAATAAAAATTTAATTTTAACTCTGAAGATTACATTGTATACCTTCTCTTTTGTATAGTGACACTAATAAGAGAATGTATTTGTTGAAAAATTTCACTTACAGGGATAATTCACCGAAAAGAAAAAAAAGTTTTCTCTTATGTCGTCCATTGTGAGATTTGGAACTACATAAGACAAGTCAATCCTTTAAGTGAACAATCCCAAAATAAAAGGTCTTTTACTATAACGGTTTACAGACGACTTTGTTTCTACCTTAACCAATGAGAAAGCTGTTGCTAAATGTATTAAAGCGTAGTTGTTTACCATTTAACACACACACACAAGTTGGTTATCGCATTCATTTCAGTGTATTCTTTTAAAAATATACTGCAAATTTCTATGTGACATGACCAGACACCCACTCCTCCCTCTTAGACCAGGCTCTCTTTAACCCCCTGAAGTTCCTTGTTTGAAGAGTTTGTCACTTACCACCAAACTTATTGAATCCTCCACGATCACCCATTCTGACGGAGAAGGAGAGAGAAGACGAATTGAAGGTTGATGAGGGTGGTGCCCCATTTCGCTGTAGAGGCTGGAAAGGACCCACCCATCTCCATCATCCTTTCTACAAGTTCCCCGTTGCCCTCTTTCTTTTATGCTCCCTCTCACTAGGTCCATCTTTCCTCATAACCCATAATAGAATTTTGGAAACCCATTTGATATTCCTTCCCCAAGTCATGCAGGCCCTCTATTCATAACCATTTGGCCTATTTTGCTCAAAATAATTACCATATATATTTTTTACCATGCAGCTTTGCAGTGCATTTGTGAACTCAATCATTCTTTCACCAAATCAAGTATTTTCTTTTATCAGATCGAAGGTACATCTTTAGTCCAGGACCTTCACCCATTATAAACCATACGATATCCGTGTTCTGTTTCTTTGGACAGAAACTGCATACACTGCATTCAGTTTTGCATTTAATTAATAGACATAACTGATGTGACCACTCTCCCCCTTTTGGATTAATCCAGCTGTTCCATACTGTTTTGGGATCCTTTTAAGATTCGAAAGGATCCTTAATTTATTCTTGACTAATCTTCACTTCCCCAGTAGTCTATAGCCTGTGTTTCTGTTCTATCTTCTTCAATAGGAAAAGCCTAAATCGCTGAACCTTGTAGAAAACAGCCTAGGAGGAGATTTAAAAATTCATTAAAGCATTGCAACACACAATAATCCTGTAGGAGAGGATGGAGAAGGTTTAGAGAACAGGTGAGATCACAGCCAGATGGGATTGATCTGCTGCTTCAAATAATTATGCTAATGTAACATTTTAACCTTAACTTGCATGGGTTTATTGTTTTGGGGGGGTTGTAAAAGACTGTATGTTCTTGAAACTACGGATGCACCAATACTTTACTTGGCCGATACCTGTGAGACTTTTTTCCAAGCACATTAGTGTTGAATGTTTAAACTCTTCCTAACCTGTTAACCTTGCTTAACTTTGGTGATCACCAGGGCATCTTGGGATGACAAAATGGAGCACAAGCAGAGACAAGCAAGAGTTTTAGCACTCTCTCACTTAAGCCCCTTTCACACAGAGATTTCGTAAAATTCACAGATAATGTGACCCGGCATTTGTCCCAGGTTTGTTTGATTTCGACTCATTCACACTGCCAGTGATTTGCTGGCAGATTTGGGATCTGTGAGTGCATTCACCCACAACCAGTAAAGATCCAGGAAAGACACATGATGTCAAGATGAGATGTGTAACATATGCATCGAAAACGTACACGCGCATAGTCGTTCCACAAAGCTGATGAACGATCAGCTTCAGTGTGGATGGTAAGGGGCTCCTGGTCTCTGCTTCGTTCCAGTTTGCAGACATTTGTTCATCCTTTCTTTGTTGAAGACGAACACAAACTTTCTTCTAAGTCCAACAGAGTCGCGCGATCGCACGAGCGTCATCACTATGACACACCCCTTACGGCATTGGTCCTGGCTTTTGTTCACACAGCGCGCGTTCTGGGACTGATTCCGGCAATGTTACTAGGTCCGATTGGCATCGATGCCGGTATCAATCCCGGGTCGTGCTTGCGTTCACACAGAAGGCGTTCTGGCAATTTGCTGGCAATTACACGGGATCAACGTGCTCTGTGAAAGGGGCTTTATGTTCTCACTTTTGCCCATTAAAAACATCTGACCGAATGAATCCACTCAAACAAGTCAATTTGACAATTGATACCTCAACAATTAACACCTTAACGTTAATTTTGAGATTCTAGAAAATTCTAGGAAAGCATTGATTGTCATTCACAATATGCTTCATGTTAACGTTTTTAACGGCATCAGAACATTTGAATATTGTATCCAACCTGATTACTAGTATCGGTGCATCCCTACTTAAAACTAATTGCATACTAACACATAAAAGCATTACTAAAAAAATGGGAAATCACAATGAAAACAATGTACTATTCTGCTAACACTAGGGATGGGCATTTTTCAAAAATATTGCATTCGAATATTCGGGCTCATAAAAATCGAATATTCGTTTATTTAAATTATGTTTAACGAAAAAGACGTTATTTTACGTTTTTTTTTTACTTTTTTTTTCACCATTTCTGGACAAGCTTACAATTAGGCAATACACAACCAGCTTACAATAGTAGTTTAAGTTTTCTTTTAGTTGAAAACATTAAACAGTAGGCCTATGTGTAAACAATATATATATATATATATATATATATATATAAACGGTGTTTCTAACAGCACTTTGCATTTTCTGTTCTTAAACCGGTCTTCCTTAACGAAAACTTAAAGGAAGTGTGTCTCAAAATCATTTTGCTATTAGATAAGTTATCATCTCTGTCTGATCACGCGGGTCCAGCTGCGCTTACCTGCAGTTGTGATGCAATGATGGACAGCTGTCTTTCCCCACTCAACTGTTTGGATTCATGTGATTTCTCATGGTGATGATATCATAACTCAGATTAATTAATTAATTTGATCAAAAGTAATTCCGTTTAGTAAGATCCTTTTCAAGTAACGTTAATTCCAAAATTCGTGAGGCAGACGACAACATTATGTGATCAAATACAGACAACTTGTTAACACACTCCACAGCGCCATCCAGTGCATTTAATTATAATTGCGAGTTAGTTCTTAGGATTTATCATGGACTCACTGCATTTACGGCCAGCAGAAGCAACGTATTCAAAATTCGAATAGTATTTTATTTTTCGAATAATAATTACATATCGAATATTCGAAAAATTCGAATATTTGTGCACATCCCTAGCTAACACTATATGTAAACAAAACGTAAATAAAACCTAAAAATACAATGAATTATAATAATAGTAAACTCCTGTCCTGGTCACAATGTTGAAACTCTGAAGGAGAACGTGATGCGATGCACTCCCATAGGCAACTAGTAAAATTATCAACTTTTTGCCACAGGACAGTCCACCCATAATTTTGTTTTTGTTTTTTGCCGATAAGTCAATGATTAACAGATTCTTGTTTTAAAAAAATAAAAAACACCTGGTCATTCATTGCAACTTCTGATTAGTTTCTGTTCAATATTATGTGAACCTTTGGCTGGGTTCCATCTTGTGAAGGGTGTAGACACGGAAATATTCAGCACACTGGCACCGACATCATGCATCATTTTAGGTAAATACATGAATATGAGGATAATATAAACCATTAACCATTAATAAACCATTCTGGCTCCTGATTGGACACATTTTCTGTATTCAGTTTCACTTTTTGTCCATGTTGCTGTTTTAAGTAGATCAGAAACATTACACCCCAAATCAAAACACTTTATCTGTAGTTTACCGTGGTCTAGGCCACCATTTACTTTCAGCCCAGCCAGTCGATGTGGTGCAACACCTTTGGCTCTATTTTACCCTTTTACCTGAAGGTGTTATTTTTTCCCTAAATGACACACTGATGCATACATGTGGACTTTATGTGGTGAAGGAGATGGAAGAAGTGCGTGATATGACTGTTTGCTTACCCCATTCCTCCTCTGCCACGGGGTCCTCCACGACCACCTCTGTCAAACCCACTCGCTCCTCGACCTCCAAAGCCACCTCCACCTCCACGACCACGTCCACCTCTACCATCCAGGCTATATCCGCCATCCTGACCACCATAGCCTCTTCCTCCTCCATCCCCACCACTCAATGGTGGGGAATCCTGGTTGTAACCTAGAAATGAAATGCAATAAATGGAAATACATTACATGTCTACCTTCAACATTTAAGCCTTTCAGTTGAAATCGGCTTTAAGATTTAATCGCTTTAAATTATAAAAATTAAAAGACTATTTTCAAGAGTATTACCCTCTTTGGCTAATGTACTTTCAAGATGGAGGGGCAACATGCCGACCGACATTAGAACCCCTTACCCGTATGTATTTTCAATGGCATATTATACACTCACGAGAATACTTTATTACTTGTACGAAGTAAATATACATTAATGAGCACATATATTTTTGAAAGAACTAAGTGTTTTTAGCTAAGAATAAACTAAAAGAGTTACACAGTGTAGCTTTAAATGTAAATGTAAAATTTTATCTTAATAAAATGTTAAAATTGAATATCCATTTTTCATACTCCATATAATAATGTTGTGATGCCTAAATTCACTGGGAATTTCTAATAGGTTTTTAGAATTGGATTTAATAGTGAATACGTGTCTGTGGTTACAATTACGTGTTTTGTTCTACAACATAAACATGAATTCAGACCATTGAACTTTTTTAAAAAGCAAGTTGCTAACAAGTTTCTAAATATAGTAAATGCCAATTCTCTCAGTCTTAGAATTAGAGACCAAAACGATTTATTTTCTATTACCAAGATCGTTATATAGCGAATCAAAGCAAACTTCTATTGTTAACTTGCTGAAGGAATCTCTCAAGCTCACCTCCCTGTCCGTGCTGATTTTGTTGCCCATAGTTTTGAGGTGGAGGAGAGCAGTAATTGGAAGATTGATTATAAGGACTTTCTCCATGCTGAGAGGACTGGTGTTGGCCCCCGCTACCCCATATCCTCCGCTCTGTCCTCCACTACTCCCATATCCTCCAGACTGACCCCATTGCCACCATAACCACCTCCATCCTGCTGCTGTTGCTGCTGACCGTAGCCAGATGACTGGGAGCTGTTCCCATAGTTACTGAAACACACAATAGGTTTAACATGTTCTTATCAATAATGCCATATTCTGGGCATACATAAAAACTTAGAATTCAGACACACTGGGTCTCATTCATGAAAAATTCGTAAATATACGAGTAAATATGAGAGTGATTTGCGCATAAAGAGATCTTACCGAAAACTCTTCTCCTGATTCACAAATAATTCGTAAACATAAGATGTGATGGTGAAATGTGTGTGTGTGTTAGTTTACATCTCGCAATTCTGACTTTATTTCTCAGAATTGCGAGATGTAAAGTCAGAATTGCGAGATATAAATTCAGAATTGCGTGACATAAAGTCGCAATTGCGTGATATAAAGTCAGAAATGCATGATATAAAGTAAGAATTGTGAGATTTAAACTATTCTGAGGGGTAAGGGGAAAGTTAGGATTTTTTTCCCCCTTAGAATTAGCCTGATAACTCGCAATTCTGACTTTATATCTCGCAATTACATTGTGTGTTAAAAAGTCGCAATTATTCTTATTTTTTTTATTCAGTGGCGGAAACAAGCTTCCATAAATTACTGACTCTCATAATAGAAGTAAAAAAAAAAAAAGAAAAGTTTTATATATAAAATACTATACTATATAATATAGGCTACTATATAAAATATTTTTTTCAAAATGCTGTTTAAATATGTAGCCTACCCGATTAAGGTGAATTAAAATGCAGCCTTATTAATGAGTAAAACGTTACGAATGTTAAGCGGCACCATTTCACGCGTGGCTGGGAGCAGGTGTAGATTTCTTGCGTACCAACTAACATTTGGAAAATCCAAACATTTAATGAATTCGAAAATTTACGCCAGAACCACTTTACACACGATTTACACAAAAATTCGTTCTGCTCGTGTTTCATGAATGAGACCCACTGACAAAAAGATTCACCAATTAAATCTCACCTGGAGACAGATGAAGTAGCAGATTGATGCTGGTTGTATCCTGAGTAAGAAGACTGCTGGTTGTATCCTCCACTTTGAGCTGCTGGAGGCTGGCTGCTGTTATTGTAGCCTCCAGAGCTGTACGACTGACTGGATTGAGTATAGGCCTGAGAGGGGGGCTGAGACCCATATCCTCCTAAAAAAGATAAAATCGGCATGAAATGGAAGTTGTGAATAGTCTTTTCTTGCCTATTGTGACAGATACGCCGAGTTAAACTGCTTCTTGAAGATGAAAAAAAATGAAGGGCAGGATTGGTTCATTGTGGTTTGCTACTGCTGTGATCTCATTGTGAGTGATAGGTTGCCCTGCCTCAGTAAACAAATCAATGTTGCCAAATCCGTAGTTTTCCCACGCAATTGGACTACTTTTACTTGTTGCTGCGGGTTGTTATTTTGAGTTTGTTGGTTTAAGCAACCCTCTATTGGTCCAAGAATAGCATTGCACTGTTTTTTTAGGCACACCTTGGCAACCTGAAACTTCATTTGAAAAGAAGTTGTTGCAATTGGTATGTGAAGTTATTGAAAGAATACGAGGTAACATGAAAACTTATAAATCATTTATATTAAATACTGCATTATTCCATAAGAAAAAGAGAATTGTTCATTTTGATTTCATGTTAACTTTCACAGCATTTGCAGTATAATACCTGACTGGGACTGTCCATAATTGGAGCCGTATCCACTCTGATTATAAGGAGCAGAGCTGCTCTCTAAGTCTTGGCTGTATCCTCCTGAACTCTGCTGGCTGTAGTTTTGGCCAGGGGGTTGACTGTATCTCTGGTTCGACTGTCCTCCATAGACACCATAACTGGGCACAACAAAATACATTTATTATTTTAATGATAAACAGTGAGAAAATCTTATGTTAAATGCAATTTGATAAGACTTTGGAAAGGATGCATTTAACTTACCCATGGCTTGAGGTCTGAGCATAATCTAAAGGGAAAAACCAATGTACATTATACATGGTGTTTATTTGTTTGTTTTTTAGTAATGTATATATACTGGCAAGATCATGAATCTGCATCAAAATACTGCATTGACTTTGGGAAGATAGAGTACTAGTCTGGGGATAGTTAATTCACCAACGAACATTATGTAATATAATTATTTTAGAATCGTGACATTTTACCTGTATGAGTTACGTTTGTGGAACAAACAAAAAATATATTTTGAGAAATTAGGCTAAAGTCAATGGTGACCAAAACTATATTTGGTATATTTGGGGGCATTAAATTTTTTGTCGCGTCGCTACCAGTGTGATGTACAGGATGCCTGAATGTAACTTCAGAGATCAAACTGAATTTTAATCGAAAAGATATTCAGTATGGGCTCAGGTTAAATTAGGTCAGTAATATAACAAACTAGCTCAAATTTAAAGAGCTGCAAACAAAATGGCGGATGCCGACATGTTCTATATTTCACCTTTTCACAAATAAAATAAATGCTCCAAATGGGTTCATCACTTCGTCATGAGTGAGTGGACGAGAAAATGGAAATGACTAGGGACGTTTTGCATTAGATACTAGGTTTCGTCATAATCTAACGATTAACGTTATAATAATAAGACAAGTAATACTAGGCCTAATAAATACGTTGACCTCTCTTACCATTTGACGCCATGATAGCGATTGAAATCCTTTTAGAAGCTGATGCAGAAGCCTAATTTGAGCTCAGTCACCTTTTGGTTACCAATACCAACTGCGTAACTGTGCGGAGAGTGAGCGAGTGAGTGAGAGACTGGTGATGTTGACGCTATGTTGTGTCAGTATGAGGAATGAACCTGCAGGCGGCGCAGGGTAGGGTCATTTCTAAAATTCGGCAATATTTCACCTTTTTAAGGTGGTGATTCACCAAAATGATTATAATGAACATACTCTGGTATGTTCATTATAATGCTTAAAAAATATTGCATTTAAATCATTTTTATCATAAAATAATGTCTTATATATGTGTAGGCCACTAAGCATGTTGTCCCTGAGGCACTTCATTCATTCTTACCAAAATCATAACTCAATTATTTTGTTATAAATAGAATAATTGATTGATGTAATGTGTCTACTTAAAAAGCATGACAGAAATGGCAGCAACAGCAAAGACAGTGTTGTGCATGTAAATAATGTTGACCCAAAAGGATAATTAAAAACATAATTTGATATGTGCCTAATGACATGGGGAATTTAGAACATTAATTAAATGTAAAAAAAAAATAATTAAATTATAAAAACAATATTTTTGTTGTAAAACAAAAATTTAAGTTGAAATATTACAGAATCCCCAAATGACTTAATATTTTACTTAATATGACAAAATATTTACACACTACAATCAATTATGCTGTAAAATTATGCTGCAATTTAAAACCACTTAAAACCTACTCTAAAAGGGTCTTTTAAAAAATTAATTTTCTTGAAATTAAAAGAATCTTTAGTTACGTGTGATTCTTGAAGGGATTGTTCATCCAAAAATAAAAATGTTGTACACCCTTGAGTACACCCTGTATCGAGTTTCTTTCTTCTGCTAAGCACAAAAGAAGATATTTTGAAGAATGTTGGTAACCAGAGAGTTGACAGGACCCATTGTCATTCATAATATGAAAAAATAAACACTACGGAGGTTGATGGGTCCCGATCAAACTGTATCAGTTAACAACATTCTTCAAAATGTCTATTGCGTTCAACAGAAAAAACTTATACAGGTTTGGAACAACATGAGGATGAATAAATGATTTTTTTTTTTTTTTGGATGAACTATCTTTAAAAGTGTATATTGTATGAAAAAAATCAAGATCAAATTGCTTTGCAATGACTATTAAGTGCAAATCATTAAAAAATAAAAAACAAGCAAAATAGAAAACACAGGTGACTCTAATTTAATATAAATTCTAAAATTATAAAAGTTGTTATAACACTGATATATAATGAATGAGTAAAATCAGTATTTATAATGTGCAATAATATGCCTTATGCAGTCAAATCAATTTGATTTTTCATTACAAATATTCAGAACAAGAAATACAAAATCATACTGAATTTATCCTACATAGGATATTGGCATTTTAAAATGTTTTGAGATCTTGGTGACATTACTGCAATTGCATAAAATATATCTAATACACAATAAGAACAGTATATAACAACTATATAAACATGGTGCATATTACATTATTAAAAATTCTTCTGCAACACCTCTGAAGCTTTTCATTGATTAAATTTTTGCACCACAACAGCATTCAAAAACCTGGTGGTGTAAAAAAATGTAAGACTGTGTTTAACTTGTACATTGCATCTACTTAAGGAATCTACTATCTCCAAAAGACTACTAACGCAATAGAGAGGCCTAGAACCAGAGTTGTTTGACTTTCACTCCTCAAGGCATGACCAAAAAAGGGAGCTTCTGGAACTGTGGTGCGGATGAGGCTCGCAAAGCTTGAGACTCTGGAGTAGATACCTGGTCGGTTCTTCTGAGCACACCCAAGTCCAAAACTCACAACTCCTGCCTGAATCCACAGTCCCATTGCCAACAGGACAAACCAGAGGCCCTCCAGAGTCCCCCTGAAAGAGAAAAAATTATGTTATTTACATGGTAGGATGTCAGTGCATCAGCAGTATAGTAGTAACATACCTGACAGGAATCCTTGCCTCCCTCCATATATCCGGCACAGATCATGTCTGATAGGACGTCAACTGTAACTAAATCAGATGACAAAATCTGATACATTGATTGGCAGGAAGACTGGTCGATAATGGGCACTTCCACTTCCCGTCAGCGCTCCAACTCCAGTGAGGGAGACTATTTGACAAGACAGGGAAAGCAATTTACAAAATGGAAATTATTATTATTATTGTAACAGACATAACATGCAATGGTAATAGAAGTGTGATATCTATAATGCATTGTCCAGACATTTTTTGTTAGGCAGCTATAGCACACATAAATGTGTTACTGTCACAAAGCAGACTTATCTCTTATCTATCATTTCTGTCTTTTTCATACAGCAGCAACAATGGCTACTTTGCATGAATGCTTGATAATAGACAGATAGAAACTTTGTTTCTCACATTGCAGGACGATGAAAAAATCTCTTAGATCTTATGTTGCGGGTCAATTTCCATTTTATGTTGTCAGAAATACTATCCCGTTTGCAATGATGCACCTCAATACCAGGACAGATGTTTGCTTTTGCACCTGTCGCTGGTGAAAGTCTGGTTGGTCCCTTTCATCTTTGGGACTGAGAACTCGATTCCATTTTCTCCAAAAACAAGCTGAAACATGGACTCATCTGACCACAACAGACATTCCCACTTTCTTCTAGACCATCTGAGATGAGCTCAGGCCCAGAGAACTCACCGGCATCTCCACATAGAACTGATGTAAAGCTTTCTCCTTGCGTAACAGAGATTCAAGTGGCATTTCTTGATGCAGCGTCAGACTGTGTTCAGTGAAAATGGTTTTCCAAATTACTCCTGAGTATGTGGCTTTATTTGACAGAGTAGCATGATGGTATCTTGTGCAATGCCATCTGAGCGGTTAAAGGACACGCACATTCAACAGAGGTCTACTGCCTAGCCAACACGGACCAAGATTTCTCTGGATTCCCTGAATCTTATGAAAGTATTATATGGAAGATGATGAAAGGCATAATGCTTTGCAATCTTGCATTGAGAAATGTGATTTTTTTTAGTCTCTCAAGATATTTGGCACAAAGTGATGAGCCATGACCCATCTTTTACACCCAAAGAAGATACCCTCAACTATTACCAATTCACCAGCTCATTGTGGACTGTTTCAAAATAGTTGGATAATCTAATTTGGATAATCTTTTCACTTTTATTTGGTCTCTGTCCCAACATTTTTGGGGCGTGTTTCAGCCATCAAAATCAAAATTTGTTCATATTTACAAAATACAATTATTTTGGTCATTGAAAACAAGTACTTTTGTCATTTAATACTGCTTAACTGTCTTGAAATGTTGTGACTCTCATTTAGGGTCATGAACATGCCTGCAAAGTGTCAACACTGATGTGTTTTGGAAGGTGTGTAAAAAAGTTTTTACAAATCTGTAAAGAAGTTTGTTAGCATTAAAGGGTTAGTTCACCCAAAAATGAAATTTCTGTCAGTATTGACTCACCCTCATGTTGTTCCAACCCCGTAAGACCTTCGTTCATCTTCGGAACACAAATTAAGATATTTTTGCTGAAATCTGAGAGCTGGATCACTCCTGCATACTAGTCCATGGCTTCATGAGGAATTGAAACTTGCCGGCCTCGGAAAAGTTATTAAACACATCGTTAAAATAGTCCAAGTGACTTCAGTGGCTCAATCTTAAGTTTATCAGAGCGACGAGAACACTTTTTGTGCGCAAAAACAAACAAAAATAACGACTTTATTTCAACTATTCGTTTACTTCTCTCTCTGCCTCCGAGTCAGGTTATAGCGTAAGCATCACACACATGACCAGCGTCAGTCAATAGTGAGCCTACGTGTGACGTAGCTGTACGCTATCTCACTACGTTAACTGACTAGAGGCCCATAGAGAAGGAAGTGAAAAGTTGAAATAAAGTCGTTATTTTTGTTTGTTTTTTGTGCACAAAAAGTGTTCTCATCATTTGATAAAGTTAAGATTGAGCCACTGTAGTCACTTGGACTATGTTAACGATGTCTTTAATAACTTTCAAGGCCAGCAAGTTTCAGTTCCTCAAGAAGCCTATGGACTAGTATACAGGAGTGATCCAGCTCTCAGATTTCATCAAAAATATCTTAATTTGTGTTCTGAAGATGAACGAAGGTCTACAGGGTTGGAACAACATGAGGGTGAGTAAATACTGACAGAATATTCATTTTTGAGTGAACTAACCCTTTAAGTAAATCCATCCACTTTTTTATCCTCCTTTACCACACACATTTCCTGGCTAACTCAATGCTGCTACATATTTTCACAATTAAGCCATTACTTAAATGTCTATAATTGCTTCTCCTTCTTCTTTCACTTTATCCACTGTAACTACCACTACTGAAATAGTAAGAAATCCAGCTGTCCCTCCCAAGGCAACATCACATCCAGAAAACATTTGCCACATGTTTAAAGAGTAAAATCTCTGTTATTTGCTGTGGCTACCCCTTATTTTCTTGTTGATGCACTTACCGCCCTCTTGAGTGTGTCCCCAGCCTGTAACGTAGCATAATGTCCCACTGTTAAACTGGAAACCAGCATATGGCAGACACACAGGTTGAATCCTGTCTGACCAGGTGACCGGAGAGCGCAGCTGCACTAAGGCCACATCTCTGCCCTCCTGAGGACTTGAGTATCCTTCTGGAAGAACCACCCGCTGCACCTGACTGACCACCTCAAACTGGTTATAGCCATTAACCAGATGGCGTCCCATGTACAGGCGATAAGAAGACAATTCTGAGGGGCTAAGGGTAGGGAGAACATTAACTTCTCTATAATCAACACAGGTACTAATAATATTACTATAAAAATACTTACTTGGGAAAGCAGTGCGCAGCAGAGAGGACCCAATTTTTTGCAATTATGGATCCACCGCAAACATGACCATTGGGTCCCATCTGAATGTCCACTTGCCATGGCCACGCACCTGCTGATGCTTCAACTCCTCCCACAATGCGTTTACCTAGCGGAGGCCTGCCGCAGACTTACGTGAACAGGTCAGAGGAGATATAGAGTACATACACAGTGGAGGTTTTCTTACCAGTTCACACCTGCCCTATCTCTCCCCCAGAGTATCATTACATCTCACTAATAAGGAGTCACACAAACAGAGGCATGAGACACAAGTAAAGGCTGTTGCAGGTAAGGTTACAAATTTAAAGAGAAAGGGAGGAGAAACTACTTAGAATGATACAAAGTACAAAGAAAGGTTTTCCAATGTTTTCACTGACCACATAATTGTATTGTGTAAATATGAACAAATTTTGATTTTGATGGCTGCAACATATTTGCCCAATCTTGTCTGATGCAAGACAGCCGCTCAACAGTCTGTGGCATCATTGCCTGATTGCATACATTTTCCATAAGAGATGTATCTGGACTGCAGAAAAAAACTCAGGCACATCCCTTCTAGAAACCACTCAGTTGTAGCATGTGCAGAATGAGGCCTGTCAATGTCCTGCTTCCCTGGAAAGATGACATCTTGATGGCAGTTTATGTCTCTGTACAATCCAAATATATGCCTCCATGTCAATGGTACCTTCACAATAATGCAAGTTACCCATCCCATTTGCAATGATGCACCTCAATACCAGGACAGATGTTTGCTTTTGCACCTGTCGCTGGTGAAAGTCTGGTTGGTCCCTTTCATCTTTGGGACTGAGAACTTGATTCCATTTTCTCCAAAAACAAGCTGAAACATGGACTCATCTGACCACAACAGACATTCCCACTTTCTTCTAGACCATCTGAGATGAGCTCAGGCCCAGAGAACTCGCCGGCATCTCCACATAGAACTGATGTAAAGCTTTCTCCTTGCGTAACAGAGATTCAAGTGGCATTTCTTGAAGCAGCGTCAGACTGTGTTCAGTGAAAATGGTTTTCCAAATTACTCCTGAGTATGTGGCTGTATTTGACAGAGTAGCATGATGGTATCTTGTGCAATGCCATCTGAGCGGTTAAAGGACAGAGGTCTACTGCCTAGCCAACACGGACCAAGATTTCACTGGATTCCCTGAATCTTACGAAAGTATTATATGGAAGATGATGAAAGGCATAATGCTTTGCAATCTTGCATTGAGAAATGTGATTTTTTTTTAGTCTCTCAAGATATTTGGCACAAAGTGATGAGCCATGACCCAACTACTACCAATTCACCAGCTCATTGTGGACTGTTTCAAAATAGTTGGATAATCTAATTTGGATAATCTTTTCACTTTTATTTGGTCTCTATCCAAACATTTTTGGGGCGTGTTTCAGCCATCAAAATCAAAATTTGTTCATATTTACAAAATACTATTATTTTGGTCAGTAAAAACATTCTTTTTGTACTTTTGTCAGTTAATAAAAAGTTAAATAGAATGAACACATCACAGAGTCTTGATTTTATTGAATTTGTACAAAATGTCCCAACTTTTTTGATTTGGGGTTGTAAATAAAAATGTATTTCTGAATCCAAAGACAATGTGATATGTAATGTTTCAAAATTTTGGATAAAACATCTGTCAAATGCATACATGTAAATTAAAAAGAAATGTTGTTTAGCATATTTTATTAGTAATTTAAAAGTAAAAATAAGCAACAAATCAATATGTTTTAAATTATTATTAAAAGAAAAATAGGTAGTAGGAAGGACACTTTTGTGATCATGCAGTCAAGAAAATATAAAATAGAAGACCCAGATAGACCCAGAACATCATGATATATAATATCAAATATTTGGGTCTTTTAGAAGAAAATTATACTTTGTTCAAATTAATGGGTAGCCTTAATTTTGTTTAACATGATCTAGTATTTTATTACTACATTCAGACCATTTCTTCATAGATTCCTATATGATTTCCCTATAATCTCAGACACACTGTCACTGACCCATAAACTGAAAAATAATTACCTTGTGCCACACACGTTGACAGCCCTGTATTTTATAGGACACAAAAAGACAAATAATGAATTTAATGAATGCAGTGAATCCAATAAGATACCATACCCTAAATAGACTTACCTGTTACCATCAAGACAAGGAGCAGCTGCAAGCACGAATCAGTCATCCTGTTCACTTGGCAGATGATCTATAAATAATGCGTGTTTTAAAGATTAAACTATAATAATTTGCCCTAGGAGTGACCCTTGGGCTCTAAAAATTAACACAAAACAATCAACATTGTTAGGCTATCAATAGTTAAGTCCAAAACTTACTTGTAATTAAATGAACGTTTAATGGATCGAGGATATACCAAAATCTGATAAAGCGCGCGAACAACAAAAAAGGCTATGAAAACTTAATTTTCAGGCAAAAAACAAAACAAACAACGATTTAACTCCTAAAACACGATGACTTTAATCGCGACAAGCCACAGATTTGTGATGCCTCGTTTTACGATAGCTACATATTCGTAGCCTATCTTCAAACAATAATTTGCATAACATTTGAGAACAAAGATTTCGATGTAATCGAAATGGAAGAAAAGATAACCGAGCGAAAACGCAGAACAGTTCTTTTGCCAGAGAATGTATGAATGTACCTGTGCGACTCTACCTGCTGCCAGCATCCAATCACAACGCGCGGTCTCAATCTCCTCCCAAATAATGAGCCCGTTGTTCTCGCCATAAAGAAGATTCACACAGTGGAGGAGAGCAGAATTCCTGCCGTTCGTGTAGAACATTTGGATTAAGTTGAAAAAGTTTCGGAAAAAACGCAGACTTTCAGTTCAATTTACTTTATCTTTTCTCAAGCCTCACAATAATAATTTGTTCACTATAGGCACTATTGATTCCAGCGATACAGGCATTTTAAATACCATAAATACGAATTTTGCTGCATATTACTTGAAAAGAAGCCATAATAAGTTTAATAGTCAGAATATTCAGTTTTTTTATGAAAACATTTCGAACATTCTTTGTAACGTTATTTTCTGCATTTACATGCAAGGTTCGTAATCACTATTTTTAGTAAAACAGCAATAACTAATTTACTGTTGTCCACTCAGTTTTTATATAAAATCATGGTTATAAACATACTTGCTGCTAAAATCACCATGGTTACCTTTAAATATCTGCCACTCTTTATCCACAGCTACCATTTTAGTAAGAACACAAAATGTTTCATCAGATTATTTATTTTTTATAAAAGAATAGAAAACAATTGGCTATTAACTATATATCAGTATCAGTAGTATACAAATCCCTTAAAGATATTAAAGGGCCTTTCTTCTACGCAAGTCATTTGGCCCGCTTTATCATATATACATACATACACACACACACACACACACACACACACACACACACACACACATATATAAATATATATATGTGTGTGTGTGTGTGTGTGTGTTCCATACAGTGTATATAGGGATCAACTTTCACCTAAAAGCCATATGCAATAGGTAATTCTATACTGTCTAAAGAATAATTCAACATAATGTTGCTTGACTTATAGTGCTTCAGTGTAGTGCTTTTGCCTTTTGAACAAGAAGGGGAGGAGTCTGGTATATGTACAGTTAAACCACCTCAAAGAACACATATGAGCGGTACCACACTGATGCACTAAAATGTTGACTTGAAAAAGAACGTTCAAAGACAATTACATGAATATTACTATTCATTTATTTAAAAAAAATAACAGACTCAATACAATGCGAATGTACAATCTTAAGACATTTCCCTCTTGGAGAGAGTATTTCTACATGACATTTAAGGTTAGCTGTGAAAAACATCTGGGATGAAGGGACAGTCTCACTCTCCTTATTTTTTAAGAACTTGGCCTGCTTGTGTTTCAGGAGGAGCCCATTTCAAACAATGTGTGTCCACTGTAAAAACACAAAATGTAACATGTTTAATGGTTTAAACTCGTAAATACACATCATCACATCCATAAAGATAGCATAACCGTACGTTCACACCGCGCCGCCGAGAGCGGCAAAATTCGCTCTTGTCGCTCTGTCAACGACGCGTGGAAAGATTCGTGGACGCTCTGATGCTCTGACGTAGATCGAATGCGTGACTTTTTTAAACGGTATTTAAAGGGGCCACAAAGCAAACAAGCATGTCGGTCGTTATTTTTGCAGAAAATTGATCGATGGAAATAACTTTAAAATTATAGTGACATGTTTGCTAATGAATATAAACAAATGAAAAGCCATATGTGTGTGGTGTGGCTTTTGTGTTCATGGTTAAGTGCTATTATAATTGCATTACCGCTGAAAAAGTGTTCTAGCACGAAAATCTTGCCTATAAATAGTGCTGCGCGCCCTCTTATCAAATTCAAATGATCAACCTCCTCTATTTTGCTTTGGGAACTAATGTGGCCGGAACCAAAGATTACAGGACTGCGTTCTCTGGAATTCTCTCGAACGGAAACACTTCTACATTCCGATTGGTTGGGCTGGTTGCCGCCGAACTGCGTCATTGCTCATTACCATAAAGTTGAACTGATTTAAACTTTCCTCGCCGCACTCACCATACAAGACGCGGCCGCCCTCGCCGGAGCTCGACGCGGCTCTCATTGAAAATGAATGACTTCCAGCCACTTTGACGCTCTCGCCGGCGGCGGTGTGAACGTACGGTAAGAAGCACATTTGCGCATTTTTCAGATCTGTTACCTGTTATTGGGGGTTTCTTGTTACTGAGCACTTTTGAGATGTTCTTCTACAAGTTTGGGTGTGACACAGATGACATGCTGACCTTTCCAGTACTTGACCATGTTTAGAGACTGTAGTGTGCTGATGATGTCACTCTGAGTGATACTTGTCATCTGACTATGGGTACAGACAATGTGCATTAGTTAGTGATCTTTATCAAAGCATTAGCAGCCAATTTATTTTGCAGCATTTTCCTTTTTTTAAATGTTTGTCTGAATTGTAGAGGTATACAAATGTGCATATAACCCTTAGGTATTTATTTGTACTTGTATTTGGGAGTGGACGTGTACCTGAGGTCTTTGATGGACAGAGTCCCTCTGAAGTCTCGCAGAATCTCTAGTAGTACCCATGACCAGTAACTCCTATAACTCAACTTCCCCAAGTCTGACAGAGGTTTCTCTGGAGACCCCACTGTACTCTCCAGCTTAGATAACTCATAACCTGAGAAGAATGACACAAAGAACAGTTATTCATCTATAAAAGTGCTTATATCAAAAGCGAACAAAGGTGAATCGGGTGAAACTTACTAAATGCAATTAGAAATTTTCCATATCCTCTTCGCTGGTATGGAGGAAGAGTGAGAATACAAGCAACATTGTTCCCATCTGGAGACTCTTTCTCCTGCTCATAAAAAACATACATCGATAAAGTGTGTTAAATAAGATACAAATTAACAGCTACACTGCATAAACACAACTGACATATAATGTCAAAAACAAACAGTAGAAACACTTTACCTTAGAGAAGTAACCCACAATATGTGCTCCCTGTTTGTTGACTTCAGTGAGGATGTAGAAGATGAACGGCTCCAACGTCAAAGTAAAGTGTTTTATGATCCAAAAACAGCTTTGCCAGGAGACACAGATTCTGACAGTAGATCTTTAGAGAGAAGGACAATGAGAACGACAGAAACTACGGCAAATTCAACTGCATGTGGACATGGACATGCACATGTATAAGCAATGTAATAATTCCATTTAGATTTACATAGTTTTCTCCAGGTATGAAATCTATTCATCATGAAATTATTAGTTTCTGGTGTCGTTCATTTGGCTCACCTTGTGGTCCTTCCCATCAACTTCGTATACTGAGATATTGTTTCTGCGATAAATCTCTTTGCCTGGAGGTTGGCGCCACTGACACTGTGACTGAAACGAGAGCCATTGAGAAACAAAGAAGAGGGAAAACAAAAGGAAGCATACATTTAATAAGAATGTAAACCTTAACCTGTGAACCCAGAAATGCTCTAAGACATAACAAAAATCATTTAAAAACTAGCTTACCAACAAAGACCAACACCAACTAAAAACAAATGCTTGTGCAATAGATTGCTACAGTAATGAGTCCTAAAAAGTTAGCTAGCATTTTTGCACTTCAGGTTTCATTGAAGCTGTTTTTGGTTAAATGTCTCAAAATATCTTGAGCTTGTGTTATCCACAGATCTTATCTTTATATTTTTTATATGACTTTTGTAATACTCCATTCATTATTTGAAAAAGTGATTGGGTAACGCTTCCTTTTACAGTCACAGAACTTACAGTGTACTTACAATGTACTTACCTAGAAAGTACTGCTAATTTAAGGTAAGTACATGGAACAGGGGTAGGTTTAGGGGTAGGTTCAGGGTTCAGTACTAGTTATTACCCAGTAATTGTAGTTACTAAAATAAGTACATAGTATTTACATGGGTAACTGGACTGTAAAAGGAAGCGTTACCAGCGATTGCTAGCAAGTGGCTAAATTGGACGACAGAGGTTGTCTAAACACTAGATAAATTTCATAGCCTTGTTGTATTTATAATCACACTCTTGCAAATTATCTTAACTCAAACTTTCAGATTTTACATAAACATTAAAATATTTGTTGGAAATTTAGTGATTGGTGTAGTTTATTTATAGCCTAAAGGACCCAATATACTCATGGCGAAGTTCTTCTTTGTTCTTTGCTTAATGGTAAAACGAGATACTGTTCAGAGAAAATCTGACGCGCCCACACAGATGAGAGTGGTGTTCAGAGCTGTGCGCTTTCCTCAAAATTGAGAAAACAGCAAGCAATTTTAAAATAAGGTATAAGAAAAGCATCTGATCATGGCAAGAGGTCAAATGAACCAGAAAAGATTTTCTGGCCACATTTTGTTCGAAATTTTCACATCAGTTCATTCTTCGACTTCGCTTGAAATATATCAGGGCCTTAACCTTTTTTTTAACTTATGGTGCTTATTTTTACTTTCTAAAAATCAAAACATTTGTTGTTCATTTGTGAAGATAGCCTATACATGCAAGGGTCATAAACTTTTGTTGGTCACAGAGATTATAATAATTAAGCAAATATCCAAAAGCCAATGGAAAAATCCTATGCCAACACATAGGGGAACCGTGTGATCCTAACCTCTGAGTTGTCAATATTAAATAGTGTTGCAAAGGGGCTGAAAATTTCCAGAAATTTCCAGAAACTTCCCAAAATCCTGGAAAGATTATCCGGAAAAATCCTGGAAAGTTTCAGGAAACTTTGCAACCCTAATAATAAATCATGCCTTCAGCACTCTCTTTCAAGCATTTAAATTCATTAACCAAGATGTATAGCACCCCCTTTGGTACAATGTAAATCAACAACAAAACAATTGTATAGACTGACCAGGTGGTATCTGAAAGTCTTCTCATACTTCATATACTTGAGGCAGTATTCACAGATCCAAAGTTTGGGCTGTTTTCCATAGTCCTCAGGGAATGGAGAAAAGTACCATGCATCAATCTCAAAGTTCCCAATCTGGATCTTGTCCACATATTTTACTTTTGTGATCTGAAAATGAAAGTGACACTGATTAAAATGAGAAAACAGATGGACAATTTATTTAAAACTATATTGATAGAAAACACCATTAAAGTAGATAATTATCAATGAGTATTATGCAAATGTTGCCCCTTCTTACAGCCTCATGCTCTTTCTCCAGGGCAGCCGTAGTAGGGTCCATCTCTGCATAAGTCTGGAGGAAAAAATTACGGGGTCAAATACAGTAAGTAGTAATGTTACAACTGGACTGATATGGATTTGGAGTTGGAGAAACACCAATCGAATTAAGTAGTGTGTGATTTAGATTTGCAGAAAGGTGATAACAGGTACCTTCTGAACGTGGTTGATCTCATCATGTTTACGCTTCTGGTTTCGGGTGATCTTCCTCTCCGGCTGGTCCACAAGCTCGCCACCGCACCCTTCCTCCACACTTTTTCTCACTGCGTCTTTTACTGTCTTTGTCAGGGCTAAACGAGCCTTTCCAACCCACTCATCTAAACGTCTGTTGACTGCAAATGACAAAAAAAGCATGTGCTCAGTGAATCTGTAAGAACTACAAACCTGTAAAGCATGTGTGTATGATCAGCCACGAATGGGATTTGAATGCAGTTCCACTCACATCCAACATAGTGGACATAAAACTCTTCTCTGCCCTCCTGCTCATTCAGCCTGGACTGAATAACCTCTGCTGAATCTGAAAGAAAAGTACTAAATAAATAAACAAACCAACAAAACAGTATGCATGCTTATATTAAGCATTTCTCAATCAGCATGTTTTTATACAACAGAAATATACGTAATAATACTACAGTAACGGAGAAGTTAACTATAAAATGGCAAATTGTGTTTCTGAAATACAATTCTAAATAAGTATTTTAGCTTACGCCACGTTTTATCCGCACGCTGACACAGATAAGTCTCCCGATTTCCACCGACACCTCTTGCTCTCTGCCGCCGCAGTGCGACATGCCATCCCCGGAGTGCGGAGTACTCGAGCCCGTGGCTTCTCGTTCTCGATCCGCGGCCTCCGCCTCATCCTCTTCCCCGCCACTGCCGTTTGATGAACATGTTGCTCGTGTTCCCGTATCTAAGCTTCCTCGGTCGGTTCCAGCGTGGCCAGTGTCTATTTCAACGTCCATTCGCTCTTCTGAACCGCAGTTATCGTATGAATTGTTCATGTTTGGATGACTTTTACTGGACATTGACATTGCTACGCCAGACATCTTTGTCCATTTGAAAACATTGCGCACCGCGCTGATTCGAGCATGCGCAGTTCACTTTTTCAATCCGGCTTTGTGTAAACATTGTATCACTGTTTTGTATCACTATTGAAAGTATTATGAACACCATTACCAACACATGGTGGGCCATATCAAATAAATAGTTTTCTCTACTTTTACATGAGATCTATACCGGCTGTTCTGGTTCAGTGCTGTGTCAATGATTGAGAGTTGGTCTTTGCAGATGTTTAGAAATAAAAATCGAATTTGAACACAACTTTCAACAGAAAGAACAAACTTTTTTTGTAAACACAATCACAATTGCTTTATTAATAGTAAACTTAACTGAATTTCTTGAGTGGTTAGACTTGTTCCAAACTGCAACATCTAATTTTCACTAACAACATTGACTTGCCCAAAAAAGAAAAGAAAAACATGGGTCAGTTCACTGCTTGTGGAGAATTTTATTATAGAGACAGACATGACAATAGTACAGCTGGTAAAACAGGGAGGTATGCTTGTTCCTCTGCCTGTACCTCCCCTCTCCCATTGTCAGAGCACTCCCTCTTTCCTAAAATCTTTTTCTACTCTTTGAAGCAAACCCCTCCCACCACCTCTATGAGCTCCACCCCCTCTGTGTTGATGCCCAGCCCCTCCCTCTCTGGCTCTATGTCCACCTCCACGGTGACCGACACTTCCAGAATTATCCCAGTATCCCGGTCCCTTAAAGTTCCTCTCCTGCCAGTGTCCGTGATGTTGTCCGGAGCCACGATTACCACGCTTCCATCCTCTACCCACATGTTCCCTTTCTGGGTGTCCATCCTGTATGATTGCCTGATCCACATCTTTTGAAATGCAAACATTTTGTTTGCCCACATCTTGTCCACAGTCAGATTTTGAAGTAACCTTGTCTTGAGAAATATATTTTTCTTCTTCATTGACCAAAGGCTTCCTGAGCTGTGCTATATTATCACTGCGTTCAAATGCCTGTCCTTGTGCTTTGCTTTCTAGCTGTGATGTAGTGTTTGGTGGGTCTGAGTTGACATAATTAATCTTAGAAGACTGCGTGAGCCAGCCTAACTGTTCCACCCCAGGTGAAGGTATTACATGACGTCCTGGTCCACCTCTTCTGCCTCCTCTTCCTCTATGACCTCTCTTGAAGTCACCGTGTTGCCTTCTCTCATGAGTGCACGGACGCTGTGATTGGCCTGTAGTGTGATGACTTTGAGAGGCTTGGGTTGCACCAATGGAATCTGGGGATGAGGAAGGGAGTGACTGACAAGATTCGGCACCAGAGGCATCTGTACCAGATGAGTCTCTGAGCCTGAAGAAAAAAAACAAAACAATCCTCATTCATTCAGATAATGACATTGAGAACTCAAAATCCTTAATTGCCACTCCTCTTCAGGACGAATATGTACATTTATTTATTTTTAAAGTGTGTGTGTGTGTGTGTGTGTGTGTGTATATGTATATATATATATATATATATATATATATATATATATATATATATAAATATCATATCATATTTTATTATAAATTATTTTTATTATTATATAGCTATTTTTTTAAAGAGATACTCCACTTTTTTGGAAATAGGCTAATTTTACAACTACCTAGAGTTAAACTGTTCGAGTTTTACCATTATGGGATCCATTCAGCTGATCTCTGGTTCTGGTGGTACCACTTTTAGCATACATCATTGAAGTGGACAAGACCATTAGCATTTCTCAAAAAAACAAACAAAAAAAAACGTGACTCTTCTGTAGTTACATTGGGTCTCATTCATGAAACACGAGCAGAACGAATGTTTGTGTAAATTTGTGTGTAAAGTGGTCCTGGCGTAAATTTTTGGATTCATTAAAATGTTCGTATTTTCTAAATGTTAGTTGGTACGCAAGAAATCTGACACCTGCTTCCAACCACGCGTAAATGGTCCGCTTAACATCTGAAGGTTTTGCTCATTAATAAGACTGCATTTTAATTCACCTTAATCGGGTACATAGGCTATTTAAACAGCATTTTGAAAAAAAAAATTATATAGTAATTACATATGGTTTTTCTTTTTACTTCTATTATGAGAGCCAGTAATAGCAGATCTGGTGATCGATGGTGGTCCTTCTCCAGTTTGAATAAGATTTTTCCAAAGTGAACAAATTATTTTTTTGCTGTCAAGCTTAATGTCGAACCATTTTCTTCTCACTTCTGGGACTGTTCGATTAACAGATGAAACTCCATTAACTGCATCTGTAATATGCTGCCAAGCTTCCTTTTTTTAGGACCTGATACGCCACTCACTAGTAGCCTATGCTTGAAAATAAAATTGGCGTTTTGAATGAACTTCTGATAATAAAACTTAAATTTCTGCATCTGAGAAATCTTTCTTTTTCATTCGCATTCATGTTATTATATGCCTGTATATAGATGTCAGTTCGGATATAATGGGCGGGATTTATGGTAATTGAGAATGAACGTGTACGCGCATCCCATTTACGACTGGTTGGAATTCACGAACACACACACACACATTTCACCATCACATCTTACGTTTACGAATTATTTGTGAATCAGGAGAAGAGTTTTTGGGAAGGTCTCTTTACGCACAAATCACTCTCATATTTACTTGTATATTTACGAATGTTTCATGAATGAGACCCAATGTGCACTAAGACCGACGGAAAATGTAAAGTTGCGATTTTCTAGGCTGATATGTCTAGGAACTATACTCTTATTCCTGCGTAATAATCAAGAAACCTTACTGCCGTACCATGAGTGCAGCAGGCGTAATGATATGACACAGCGCCTGAATAGTCCCCAGCTCGGTAACTTCCAACGTGACCGAGACCAAGTTTGCTTAGTTATGTTGACGGAAGGTAGCCTATTTTCAGGAGCTGTGTCATATAGTTGCACCTGCTGCACTCATGGCATATCAGCCTAGAAAACCACAACTTTACATTTCCTTAGTGCACGGATGTAACTACAGAAGAAAAATATATCTTTTTTTTCTGAGAAATGCTAATGGTCTTGTCCACTTCAATGATGCTAAGCTATGCTAAGAGTGGTACCGCCAGAACCAGAGATCAGCTGAATGGATTCAATAACGGTAAAACTCAACAGTTTAACTCTGGGGAGTTGTAAAATGAGCCTATTTCCAAAAAAAGTGTAGTATCCCTTTAATGCATTTGTGACTCCCAAAACTTTGCACTGTGTATGCGGCCGAACATGTCAAATTGGAAAGTTCCATCCAGGATTTACCTCATTAATGTGAATTAGGAACCTATTAGACTCTTCTTCTGGGTCAATAACGCCACCCTTTTCCTTCTGCCGTTCCATAATCTTCTGGAGCGCTGCCCATTTCGTTCTAAATTCTCCACCGATGACTACATCCTCCTGCTGTGAGTGAAGCAATAATAAACACAATGTTCATGTGTATCCACAGCATGTGACCAGTGAGCATACATTAGGGTGTTGAGCTTTCAAACTAGACATCCTGGCATAGTCAGCAACAACAAGAGGGACTGCACATGGGACAATGGTGCACTGTTTTAAAAAATATCTACTGCTTGGCACTGAACACAAGAGTGACTTTGTCCACTTGACATTTCTAACAATGATAAACGTCATGCCCAGGCCAGTTTAGCTTGACCCAACTGCTAAAACTGTGTCCACAGAGAATTATACACTGTGCTTGTATGTCTTACCTGAGTGAAAATTGGAGCAGGAGAGGAAAGAAGGGCATCCAAATCGTAGGTCACAGGTTCTCGACACACAGGGCAAACAACAGCCAACTCCTGTTGATGAAAGAATCTCATTTATACCAAAAATGCCTTTTGTTTACAGCATACCTCACTGCACATTTATGTTTTGCAATTAGCTATATATTTTCGAAGAAATGTTGAAGATTATATAATAATTACATAATACACAAAATCTTTGACTGAGACGTATTAGAGCAAAATGCTACATATTTAACATTGTAATATGTAGCATTTTGCTGTAAGGAACAGTACAGAAACTATATTGAAGTGTATATTAAACTATAATAAAGTTATTTTAAACAGCCTTGTTATGCTGTTTGATATTGCAAACTGGTATTTCTTACCATTTTATTTTAATGTAGTGTCTTAATTAAAAACTTTATAGTTTACTGCACTACTTGTTATTTCTCTATAGCGGCTAATAGAGGGAATGCGCGTGACGTCACCTCTGGCCGGAGTGCTGCAGTTCCTCACAGTGAGTGGCAAAAAGACAGCGGCTGTATATGTGTTCAGCGTGAATGCCGCGAAAAACAAACACAACACATATAAATTGGGAAAGAGCTTTGCGACTGACTTTACAACTAGATTTGACAAAAAATCGGAGGTATATTTTTACAGACTGCGATAGAAAGAGGAGCAAATGGATCGCTGCAATTCAACAACTGGACTCCAGTCAGCGAAAGGTGGATTTGCAGTTTTCATTTTGTGTCAATATGCTGAATTTAGCTGTAAAACCATACCCATATATTTTGTATTGTTTTATATATATATATTAACAACTCATCAATTAAATATGTATCATTCCATATTCTGCATTATTGGATGTTTTTTTTAATGAACACTGACTAAAAAAAACTATAAGCGTTTTTAGGGCTGGACGATATGATGATATATAGGCTATATATAACACTGATATAAGTGATCACCCAGATTTAAACCTATATTGTATTTATATTAAAACGTTCACAGGCAAATTTGCTCTATGTTTACCGTTCTATATTGCTTTTATTTCCAAGGTGTCGAAATCAGGCAAACATAAATGTCAGGCAACACGATTCCTGGCTGCATGTCAATAATATCCATGGATCACGATCTTTAGTAAGTTGTAAGGAACACTATATTGAGTCCAACATTTAATTTAAATCTGATAACATTGTACGTTTTAGTCACATTTTCGCAGTTTCCCCTATTAAATCCAGTCATGCAGCAGATCTTTTGCCACTCGGTCAGGCTGAGGGGGTTGTTCCGGCGGGAAAGTCACGTGAATGCATTCCCTCTTATAAATGGGGAAGTCTTGCACAGCTACTTTTGTGTCTGAAACACAAGGTGGATACAAAATAAGGAGACTGTACGTATCTTCTGCTATGATGAACAGCCCCACCTCTTTTTCTGTCTGGTCTCTAGATTTATCCTCCTTCAGCTCCCTCTCATGGTGCTGCAGCTCCATCTCAGAGTGAGTGATGTAGCGGCCAAGGCAGTGCGAGTGGAAATAGTGGTAGCAGCTGGTCTTAGTGAACACTTCTCCTTCCTATGGTTTGGACAAAACAGAGGAAGAGGAACAAGTTCAATTTTACAAACAAGCCACAGAGGACATTATGTGCATATTTATATGGTACTCTCACAATTAAAACACCCCACCTTAAAGCCGTACAGACAGATGACACAGTTTCCATGGGGAATATTGCTTTCAGTCAGTATCTCTTTAGCTCTCTGTGAGGATAAAATAGAGAAACTGTCTTTGACAAACAAAAGATTAAAGGAAAATAAACTATCGTTTGAATTTGAAGCATTTAAAAAAAAGATGTTTTATTAGAGAAATGTCTCTATTTTAAAATGCCATTTATTCCTGTGGTGTCTTTAAATTTAAAGTCTTCATTGTCACAAGATTCTTCAGAAATTATTATAATGTGCTGTTTTGCTGTTCAATACATTTATTAGTATTAGTAATATTATTATCAATGTTGAAAACAGTTGTGCTGCTTAATATTGTTGAGAAATAAGTGATAAAGAAAATCAGGATTCGTTGATGAATAGAAAGTTCAAAAGAAACATTGTAAAATTAATAATGTCTTGCATCTGAATAAAAGTGTAAATTCCTTTAAAAAAACATATTGACCCCAAACATTCAAAAGTTATATGTAGTTATGGACCAAATAAGGTATCTAACCTCTATGAGCTGATAAAGTACAGGTGTCCCCATACATGACTCTGCCTCCTTCTGCAAACTGCTCTGTAAACTGACAAAAGAGCAGCATGTGAACACACCAGAAAGAGTAAGAAGTGAAACAGCACATTCTGAATTTTAAACATAACAATATCCAATAATAATCAATCACCTGAGCAATTTATCATCCGAGAGTCCACGTGGATTGTGAATAGAGATGCAAGGGGATGAATAAGGATACTGAAAATAGATAAAAAGAATACACCAACAGAGAGTAAGTTGCTATAAAGGAGTGTCAAGTAAATACAAAACCATGATCCATAGATCCATTACCGTGGTCAAATGTTACAGCAATTTAATCAACAAACCTGAGAGTTCAGATCCATTGTCAGTGTAAGACGGACAAACTGAGAGAGACAGTCCTCCGCAGTGGAGGGATAGAGAACCAAACTGACTGTCCACCCTCTAATTGAGAAAATATGACATCTTTAATTCTGTTCAGGTTAATAACAGTTAACAATATTATTATCTCAGTAAATTTATGAAAAACTAAAAGAGCAATAACTGATAAAACATTCACCCTTCATCACTCTGAGTAACACTGAGCTCATCCAAGTAGATGGACTGCAGCACTTCAATTTCAGACAGGACACTGTGATGTCAAACAGATGAGAATTTAGAGCAGAACTGCTTTAATGTAATATAACATTAACATGAATATGACGCATCAGATAACCAGAGACGCTGGGTCAAAGGCACACAGTAAAACGCCCATGACTACACCGGTTAGGTCCGAACAACTTAACTCTGGGTTCACTTATTTACTGTTATTCTCGGACAAAATGATTTATGTAGTTTTCTGTATAAATTAGATTGTATCATTAATTTGTTATGCTAGCAAAGACTAAAAATAGGTTATCACATATCACGGTATGTACTTATGGCAGCTCTCTTGTGCCGTTAACAAGTATGCATTGCAAGTCTTCCAAATAAGGTATTTTAGTTCATATGTCAACCAACTCTGGATTTATATAATAATTAGTAATTAACACACGTTTTTGTCAGTATTTTCCAGCTACATAATACTCACTCGCTCTCGGCAGCCATCTTGGCGGTGACATCACCAATCCACGACATCGGTCAGCTGACACAGAGCCGACTGACAAACAGATGGGAATTTCAAGGATGCAGGAGTTTATGATTCAGTTAGATCCTATGGATAAATCCCTCTTTCTTGAAACTATTATTTCTGTATCTCATGCAGTCTTTTACTGGAATTATTTATTTATTATTTAATATTGGAAAAAAATTTGGTCCTTGCAAATTGCAACAAAAATACCTTCTTACTAATAAGGTCAAAGTCTTTAAACATAATACATATATTTTTCCCTCAAACATTTCATGACTTAATATAATGCTCAAATTCACACAGAAACCTTCAATCATTTTCTTTGGTCATGTCTCAGACTCACTGAACAACTTATTGAACAAAGTACTGAAAAAATTATAATCCCATACTGAACAAAATAGTGACATATTTATTAAAGTAATATCCAGCAAGATACATCCACAACTTCTATAGACATTATTTTTGGATATTTTGATTCTGACCCAGCTAAAAATAATGCTTGCTTTGTTATTAATTTAAATGCATCTCCTTTGTAAATGTTATATCCATAAATGTAAGTTTACAAACAATAAACTTTTTTTTTTTTTTTTTTTCGTTTTTTGAAATTTTAAAATGCATCTTAAAATACGATTACATCTTCGGTTAATAAGAAAGTATAATGTCTTCTATTTGTAAGGACTTTTCATTTGTTTCAACTTTTTTTTAATTTTTACTTTGTTTTTCAACTCTTTGACTCTTTTCTCATTTGTATTCTGATAACATTTAACATTAATACATTTAAATATATTAAATAAAAAAGGATTTTATGATTCAACAAACATGATTCATGGCTGAAATAAAATAACTTAAAACAAGTTAATTTTTGTACAAGTTGAAACAGAGTTATATTGAAAGAAGAAAGTGAGCATTCTGTTAAAATCATCTTTTATTGCTTATTTATTATTTGCATACATTAATGACAAATACCAGGACAATTTTAATCCAACATGAAACATCTCTCACAAATAATAGTGGAACACATTAGACAGTTTGTGTATAGTGTCTTTCCTGGACCAGGCTTTTGATACCAGTGTAAAAACATGCCAGTCAATTTCCCAAAAAGCAAAAAAAAAAAAAAAAAAAGATAACGTGTAAACAAACGCTGATGTTCGGCACATAATAGTGATTTTATTCCTCTTGGCTTTTTCTAAGCGCAGTGTTAACATAAAAAAAAGTCACATTTCTGATCTGTTAAGTTGATGCAATGGAACAAAGTTGCAAAGGTGTTTGATTTGTCCTTCTTTCCATATCTTCCAAACACCTCTGCTCTAACAGCATTTCTTCCCTTTCTTCCTCCTCTGTCTATCCCTGTCGGAATTGATATGGACAGTGTCCTTTTCTCTCTCTCTCTCTCTTTCTGCTCGACTCTGGCTCTGTTTCTTGGCTCGAAGGACCATGTGGGTGAAAGCCATGAACATCTGCAAACAAAAAAATAATATAAGGCATGCATTTTATACATTTTAATTTAACACATCAAAGTGGACAGAAAGACAAAATGTATTTTCTTAAGCTGAAAACTTTAAACATTGTATTCAAGCTAAAATAAAAATGTAGATTTTTTTCATGTCCCACTGTAGTCAATAACTATATCCATTAAAACACATGACCACGAAAGTAACATTTTTAAACGTTTCTTTTTACAGTGATTTTTATTTATTTATTAATGCCTAAAAATAGCTTAAATGTACCTCAACACTCTTCCTTTATTTAGTATATCGTGGACCCATGAATATAGTATTCATAGCCCCGCCTCCACTCAATCAAAGCAGCTCAAGAGATTCACACGGTCAACTTTACTGTAGTAAATGCTGCACAATGGCAAGTGGAAATAATGGTTCATTCAGCCATATATGTTTGAACCAGAAACTGATTCAGAAGAAGTGGAAAAGTGAATTATACAGGCTTGTATACAAGGCGATGTATCAGAATGGTAATGGGTTATGTATCACTCTCTACAGACGCCGAACACCTATCGGTAATTAATATGATTAGCCTTTTGTTCGACTTCGACTACGTTATAAACAGAGATTTCCTGAGAAACACTGTGATATTTAAAATCAACCCAAACACATACACCCCCCCTCTTCATTGCTCCGCCTCCAAAATGCACAAACACACAGTACAAGAGTGGATGTATCTCTTTATCATAGCAGAAGCGAAGTAAAATACAGCCTGATGAAAAGCAAAGATAACAAACAAACAAGGAAGAACAAAAAATTAACAAACACTACACAAGTAAATACAAGCAAGAGATCGTTGTTAGTCACCAGAGGCACACACTCAAATCCATAACTGCTTTGCCGTCGTTGGGCCGAACGGTTCTTAGAATGGTATTGAAAGGTTCCAGTTGTGTTTCTACTTAGGCCTGGCATGGGACGATTACAAACTGTTCTCTGCCCAGAATTCCCGTTTCGTTAGAACTCATTAAGTGATGTCACAACTCAGAATCGATCACTTGTCTGTTGCCTGGCTGGCAGTTTCTCTGTAGCTGGCTAAGTGCACTATTTGATGGACGCAAGCACAAACTATAGGGTACTCACGGTACGATATGATACACAATACATGGCTCACGTATATTGGTATATTGGTATACAATCCTATCATGATACATCACAATATCTATCTATGAAAACAAAATGCCTTTGAAAAGGTAAAGTGCAGGTTCTCTCTTGGATGTCCAAACTGTTCGAAAACAGCACAGAATGTTTTTCAGTTTATAAATTAAATTTAACATTTCACTGCTTATCGACTTTTTTTTATAAACCTCGTACATTTTAAAATTTACCAACTTCTTTTATTTAAACCTTTGAGCATCTCTGTGTTTACCAGCTTCCTGAAAAAAAAGCTGGGAATAATGTTGTCAAAGATTCCGACTTGGGTTTTTAAAAACGAAACAAGTGTGTTAGTGCTAGTCTGTGATTGGTTACAGTGATCAACGCTTACAAAACACATTGTAAATAGACTTTGGCATATACACATGTATGCACAGGAGCCTTTGAGAGCAGGTGTCTATCAGCGGATCTCTAACATATGCACTGGTACAAGTATCCGCTGATAGACGCCTGCTTCTCAAACGTGCACGTGTGCATTTACAGCTATGGAAAAAATTAAGAGACCACTGCCAAATCAGAGTTGCTCTTGGATTTATTATTTATAATATAAATAATAAATCCAGAGTAACTGCTGATTTGGCAGTGGTCTCTTAATTTTTTTCCATAAGCTGTATGTATGTATCCCGTGTGTATTAGTGTTGGTCATTATATACTCAAAATTATTGTTTCGATACCTATACCTAGTCAAGTATTGCGATTTCGATACTTTTTCGATACTTTTCCTGAAAATTAAAGTATTTCTTACAAGGCCTTTCACATGCACTTCCTTAACGTATGTGCTCTTTAATGCTGTAATAACCTAATATAAATAAATCACTGACAAACATGCTCTGATTATAATCATATAGCCGATAGATCATTTTGCTGATGTTTTGTATCCTTTATTTTAGCAGCTTGCAAATTATTTATGCTATCTATGAAAGTTGGGGGAAAGTTTACACCTAATACAAAAATAAATGAAACATCTCCAGTTAACTAGCAGATCATTCATTTAGTTCGCTATTAAATAAGAGATCTAGCGCTAAAATCTGTTGTTGTTTTTTTTTTTTTTAATCAAGCAGAGCGCTCTCTCTCGCTGCTATCAGTTGCATGGATACAGAGTCTTTTGCGGCTCGCCCAGTCGCGCGCCGTCTGTCACACGGACGCGCCTTCAAACTATCTTACAAATCTGGAACGCGGTCATTCATAAAAGTCTCGAATACTAATAAATTTCAGGTATCGTGAGGTTTTTAATTTCCGAGTATCTGCGATACTTTTGAAGTCTGCGGTGCACCGTGCAACACTAGTGTGTATTGAGTGAAGAGTGTCATAGATGTCTTAACAACATGCTTGTCCCATCAATGATGTTAAAGCCGAAGTGCGTCCAGACTTTGAACTTATTGCTTTATCATAATCCCTCCTTTCCTGTGATATTCCCTCTCTTTTGTAATGTCTCTCAGCCATTACTCTTTCTACAGTGTTTCTTCAAATCTCTCTCGTGCTCAATCTCTCACTCTCTCCTCCCCCATCATGCCTTCACGCCCCTGCTGCTGATTGCAGACTGCCTGTTTTACATGCGAGTTGTACTGCTTGGCTTTATCCACTTTCAACAGTATCTCTCAGAGAAACACTTACTGCTAATGAACTTAATTCCAAATTTTGTGAATACATATAACAGCATAAACAAACCTCACCTCTTCTACGTTGATATTCTCTTTAGCACTCGATCTCAAACAACCTCACACCAACTGAACTCTCCAAAGCCGCATAGCATCTTGGCTGTCCACAAGCCTTTTAGAAGGATCCTCATTCTTGTTTCCCACTCTTAGTGATCACAGTGAAGGAATATTAAAAAACAAATTCAAAATTTGGAACATTCCTTTTTCATATACAACACAGAACTAGGAATCTACATCAGTATAAAATCGCAAAGTTGTGCGTTTAAACTAACCTAATATTTTGCAGACGTTGTCCACAGTTCTGTGAGATTTTGTTTAACCACCTTTTCACGTCGACAAATGATTCAGGGTTTGTAACATCGTAAACTATGATGACACCATGAGTGTTTCTGTAATACCTAGAGGATGATACAGCAAACAACGTAAGGGAAGACGAGAGATCATAAGAATTGTAAAACATATCAAAACTTTACTGTTTGACTGAGAGCGAGGCTTAC
This sequence comes from Hybognathus amarus, assembly GCA_030378365.1. NCBI lineage: Eukaryota > Metazoa > Chordata > Actinopteri > Cypriniformes > Leuciscidae > Hybognathus > Hybognathus amarus. Next base: position 359,879 of record JAQIUQ010007354.1, on the reverse strand, counting down.
GTTCGAGGTGACTGGTTCTGAACCTTTCCTGCCCTGCGGTGTCCCAGATCTGGAGTTTTACTCTTTCTCCGTCAATCTCTACTGTGCGGATCTTGAAGTCAACTCCAATAGTGGTTATGTAACTTCCTGTGAGGAGCACAAGATATAACATTTTACCTCCTTAAACACTGTCAAGCAAGCATATACACTCACTTTGCCTTGGACATGAGAACACAATGAATCAGATCATATATTTACAGACCCTTTGCCTCATTTTCTGTCTCTCTCACAGACACGTATTCTGTGCCAAGCACTCACCAGAGAATGAGTTGTCTGCAAATCGTAGGAGCAAACTGCTTTTCCCTACATCTGAAACAGAGTAGCATTTGTTAAATGTTCATCTGTAATACCTCATTGCATTTATATTTCTAAATAAACATGACAGTATTTTCTATAATAGAACAAAATTATAGTAATAGATATACATTTATATTAACGTGTTTAAAAAAATGAATATGAGAATACAATGGCAATAAAATGTCACCACAAAAAATAAAAATAAGTGCAATGGCATAGCATAAATACAACACTAACAAAAATGTCTCGAATCATCCATCTGCACCATACAACTTAACACTGCTTAAGATGTCCCTTTGTGACAGAGGTCAAAAATATTATCACAAATAAAAATACTCAGGGGTCAACTGGCATTCATGAGACTATTCCTATCTTTACAAAGACAAATACTACTTAGCTGCATAGTTACAGCTTGTTTGTGGACACAACAGACTAGATGAAGCAGCTCTTGATACGAGAATGCATTACTGAGAGTAAATAATCAAGATTACACACTAAACAAACAGAGTTCTATGAAAGTGGAAGCATAAAACAGGCTTGTTAAATGTCAGCATTAAACAAAAAATCATTTTTATCATTAACAATTCATCCAATTAGGTTTCATTTAAATGTTTTTCTAACCTTGTAAAGTTTAATTAAAATGTCATGACTAGATCTTTAGGTGAAACAAATACATCTCTCTGGGGTATTTTTTTTCATAAATGGGGATATTAAATGCCTGGAGAAAGGTTTATAGTAAATTCACATAAGCCAGTTATTCACCTATAGACCATTTCACAAGATGTAAACAACACTGCCAGAAGCACTTCCTGTTTCATTTTTTAACACTACATAAAAGCTGGGATAAAATACAACCAACAGAACATTTAAAACTGAATCAAAAAGTTAAACAAACATCTTTAAGATGTTTTCTTTACATGTAAAATAAAGAAAACAGTTACAAACTGAAACAGGAAGTGTTTCTGGAACAGTGTTGTTTACATCTTGTGAAATGGTCTATAATGCATAACTTATGTGCATTTAATATGAAGCAAAGGACAACTACAAGCAATGTAGCTAAAACTTTCACTGATCATTTTGTCACAGTACGCATACCACACAAGTGCATAGTATGCATACTCATGAACTGTTCAAATGACTAAATTCATGTAGGGATGAGGACTGACGTTACTCACACAGTTTCATTTCAGCTTAAATTGTGAAATTGCACAACAACATTCCAGTAAATGCGAGACATTCTTAGTAATGGACAGGGTGCTACAGAAATAGTCGGGCTTAAACACTTTTTTTTTTTTGCCAAATAGGAGTAATTCTCTCTGTCTGATTATGTTCTCCATTAAAGAGTCAGATAGAAAAGCTGGGACAAAAACATAATTTGTTAGCAAGGGTATAAAAACACAAAAGTACTGACTGGAGTCACCAATGATGAGCAGCTTGAAGAGGTGATGGTAGTCTTTTCCCGCCATTCTTCTGTTCAAAATGTGTCCTCATGAAACAAGTTTAACAGCTTTCAACACCTTTATTTCACTTTTCCGGTGTCTTAAAATGCCAGGAGGTTTAAAGTTTTGGGTGAAATACTGCAAGCATCGTGTGATGGTCTTTCCAGTTTTCTTCAGAATTCAAGTGTGAAATGATGCATCAGTTTGACTTCAGTGCATTTCCATTTAAGAATTGGTGATTCTGCATTGTCTGTGCAATATTCTTAGTTCATTTTAAAACACTTTAAATTTCAAGTACTATTTCCATTGCTTAAAATCTATGTGAAATGTACCTTTCGTCGCCTCGCCTTCAAGTGCAAACACATTACCACATTTTGTGGTTAAGTATCAAATGACTCAGGTTACAAAGCAGTTCTTTAATCGCTGATGGTGCTCATAATGCCGGGTTATGAGTGCGTCAGGGACCAAATTACCCAGGGAAAAAAGGCGATTTGTTTGAGACCCAAGTTGTTTTGTTTCAAAATCTTGATTTCCCAGATATGTAGATGGCATCTCAGTCACAACAATTCCATTCCGCCTTTTTAGCCAATGCATGCAGGGGCTGGTAGCTTCCCTCGCTTTCAAAGATCACTGTTACTCAAAGACACTATAGGAATGCAGGTTCAAGCCGGAAGTGATATAAGTCCTAGTCGGTCCCCTTCAAGCCCTAATCCTAGAAAAAAGGAAGAAAGAGACAGGTATTACTTATGGATCTTGTTCAAATTATTTAGACATGCACCCCCTTTTGCCCAGAACAGCAGCTGTGGCACTAAATTTAGCTTCTCCCACTCTGACAGACAAATGACACCCTCGAAACCACATGCACCAGCTTTACGCTAGGGTTTATGGACAGAAATCAGGAAATATGTACACACACCTCTTTCCCTTACAACTGAAACCAAAACAGTGGACAGAACGATTAAAAGCCCACATAAAACCCACTGCTGAGTCAAGACAAAGCTTAGAGACTCCATAAACTGCCAAAATGTTCCATGAAAACAGGAAGGGACGAGTTGTTCCTGAGCTAACGTTGCGAGGAGGGCACAGGCTTCTCATTACAATACTTTTCTGGTCTAAAATGAAGGCAAAATGATTAACAGTTATGTCCTTTAGGCAAATGTGATCCTTTTAACACGAAAAATGTGGAAGAGAAGTGAAACTGACACGCCTAGGTCTAAGTCAGACAAAAAGAGAAAAACATTTTGGTGCCACCGCCAATCTAAATCCCTCAATGCAAACACGTCAAAATTGTAACGTTAAGTGAAACTATTCAGTGCTCTAATACTACAACTGTAATAAACAGTCAAATCACGGTACAATCAAAAGAAGGAGAATCATTGGCAGATTCACTTGATTCTGTTCTTGTATATAAGTTACGGTAATCATTAAACTTTTTGTCTTTCTTAGATAAACGACCTTGCGTCTGTAACGTTATTACAAGAAAATCTCGCGCAGTAACTTAATCTCGATCGATTAACGTTAAACAGACACAACTGTAAAAACATGCCGTCATACCAAACCTCAAGTTGAACTCTCGACTTAATCTGCTTCTTAAATTCCGTCTCCGTTAACCACTTGGTCAAACTTGTGTACATTTACTCAAATAACAACTCCTCGGCTGTAATTTAACTCGGTTGTTTTGAAATGCAGCTATGCTAGCTACTTAACTAGCCGATGCCCTAAAGATAATAAGATCAAACTCAAAGCTAAAGAAAAACTCACCGAACACACTTTAACCCACATATTCCAAGTAGCGTTACAGTGGAGAAACACTGAAGACTTTGCACACGTTCCTGCTAGGGCGGTCGGTTAGTGTCGGGTTAGTCCTGCAAACAGTACCGGGATCCGGGAACCAGTGTTAGGGGAAGTTCGGACAGTGTCCCAGCGGCCGCAGAGATCAGGATGCCGCCCATCTCGAGGGCGCCGCACCTGAATGTTGAGTCACTCTCATCCTCATCATGTGCCCGAGTTTCTTTGTCTCCTCCTCCTTCTCCTCACGCCACTCCTGTTGCTGCTGAGATTGCCATCGCTATTTTGTTGCAACAATCAAACTGATGACATTCCAGCCATACATTCAAAACCAACTTAACCAACAGAAACAAAATTTTTGGCCATTAGATGTCTATTCTCATTTAAAACGCTGTCTGGGAAGGCAGGCCAATACGCTCTGGGACATGACGTAAAAGACCATCAAATGTTTAAAAGTGCACTCACCAATTTTTTGCCTTTATAAAAAAAGTTTTACAAAGAAATCAATAATTCTTTCGAGAAACATTAAAATAATTTGCACATACATTAAATTAAAACTCCAACTGTAGCCAAATAAAAGCCGTTTTATTTCACACGAAGAAGGTCGCCTCATGGGGGCTGCCATTTTAAACAGACCCTTTTAGCCAAAGCGACTTATAAATGTAGAACAATAAGCAGTTAAAATAACAATAGGACTACAATATGCAGTGCCATGACCCTTACCAGTTTACTCTAAAAGCAGTACATTTACTTTTTATTTTTATATGAAGATAAAGAATAGAAGATAAAAGTGTTATTAATGGATCAGGTGTTGCCGAAGATCGTCTTCAGCCGTTTCTTGAAAGTGGCTATGACTCAGCAGCTCAAGGGTGCGTTTTCCAAAATCATTGTTAGCCAACTGTGGTCGCAATTTCCATTGAACTCTATTGTTAACGACGGAACTTGCGACCATAGTTGGCTAAAGATGCTTTCGGGAAAAGCAGCAGCTCTATCATCCACAAGCAGCTCTGTCATCACAAGGTTTAGTTGGAGGCGGTGGTCCTTCATCCAGTCAGAAATATCAGTCAGGCAGCCTGAGATGCGAGCAGATACCATTGGATCATCAGGCTGGAATGAGAGGTAGAGTTGTGTGTCATCAGTGTAGGAGTGACATGAAAAGCCATGTTTCTGAATAACAGATTCTAGTGATGTAATGTAGATGGAGAAGAGAGTGGTCCAAGCACTGAGCCCTGAGGCACCCCAGTAGCTAGAAATTAGGTCTTAAACACCCTCATCCGAGGTAAGACTGGAATTATTGGAGTGCAGTTCCCGAGATGCCCTTCATCTTTAGGGTTGACGGGGTATCTGGTGGTTAACTGTGTCAAAAGCAAAAGACAGTTCCAGCAAGATGAGTACTGAGGATTTGGAAGCTGCTTTTGCCAGTCTCAGAGAATTACTGTGAGCAGGGCAGTCTCAGTTGAGTGTCTGCTTTTGAAACCAGACTAGTTGTTGTCCAGGAGGTTGTTCTGTGTAAGAAAGGAAGAGATCTGGATGAAAAAAAAACTTGTTCAAGTGTTTTCGCGACGAAAGGAAGAAGGGATGCCGGGCTGTAATGTTCCAGATGTGCTGAATTTAGAGTGGGTTTCTTAAGCAGTGGCCCGGGGTTACCCTGAGCCTGCTTAAATGCTGTTGGAAAAGTACCAGTGTAAAGAGAGGTGTTGATGACTTGAGTGCGGGTACAACTAAGGTGAAAGAAATGGCTTGAAGTAGATTAGTGGGAAAAATATCAAGCGGACAGGTAATAGGGTGTTTTGGAGACTTCTGCCTCTGAAAGCAGAGAGAATGTGTGTGTTAGCCGGTAAAGATGTGCGTGTCAGTTTGTGGTTTGGTAAATTGTCCGCTGATGGTGGTCGTTTATTAAGAATGTGGCAAAATCGTCAGCTGTTAGGGTTGATGAAGGAAGATGAAGGGTTGAGAGACAGAGGTTTTGAAAAGCATGCGAGTCAGAAGTGATAGTATTTTGTTGTGATAGTAAGTCATTTTAGCAGTAGAGATATTAGCAGAGAAGGAAGAGAGGAGGGATTGAAAAAGACCAAGGTCAGTAGGATCTTTCGATTTGCGCCACTTCCTCTTTGAAAAACTAAGTGTAGAACAATGTTCACAGAGAACATCAGATAACCATAAGGGCAGAGGTGTGGCATGGGCCAGCCTGGAGGAAAGGTGGCAGAAGTTGTCCAAGCAGATGCTAAAGTGGAGAAAAGAGTATCAGTTGCACTGATAGTATCTTGTGTCAAGAGCTTTTGTCCTAATACACTTGCACACTGATTTTTAGGTAGCTTTGCAGGCAGGTTTCTTCAAGTATCTCAGAGATGTTGCCGCAGTTCTTCTGTAATCACAGACAGACTCGATGATGGTGAGATCAGATCTCTGTGTGGAGCTCCGGCTGCTTTCAGGCTCCTTGTGGATACACAAATCTCACTGGATTATTACACTTTAATAATCATGTTAACACTTTGGAATAAAGTCTTATTTGGTAACATGAAATAACAATGATCAATACATTTGTTACAGTATTTGTTCATCTTTGTTAATGTAAGTTAATAAAAATCCAGCTGTTCATTGTTAATGTCAGTTCACAGTGCATTAACTAATGATAACTAATACAACATTTGATTTTAATAATGTATAAGTAAATTATGAAATTAACATTACCTAAAATTAATAAATGCTGGAGTTTTTTTATTCTTAGTTCATGTTAACTAATGTAACCTTATTGTAAAGTTTTACCAAAAACACATTATGTGTGAAAGCAAAACACATTTTAACTGAACAATAACCAAAATAGTTTATTTATTTATTTAAAAAAAACAATGTTTAGTTGCATTCAAATAAACCATACATCAAGAATTTTTCACAAAATTCAATTCAAACTCAAAGAAGTGTTGGTGATCAGAATGACAGAGAAAAGGCTCTGTAACTGAAGTTGGTGAACACATCAATTTGGTGACTGCTGCCCCCTACAGTCATAACCTGAAAGATGAATATTGGGTAAAGGTTACAATCGTTCCATTCACAAGCCTTAACTTTCACACACAGCCAGTAAAGAAAAAAATATATAGGTATTGCTGCAATTTGTAGCACCTGTAAAAATTGATACATCTGACAATGTGAATAACAGGTACACCTACCCTATGTTCAGTGTTTTTGAGATTGAGAGCCAGTGTGTTGAGTGACAAAGGGGAGCAGGGAATCTGAGCTTTTACTGTACCTCCATGTAAACAGTGGGACACATTTGGACCCTCACCTACTGACATGATCTAAACACAACATGAGATATATACTTGTGATGGGCTGTGACAATATATATATCATCACACACACACACACACACACACACACACACACACACACACACACACACACACACACACACTATCACACACACACACACACACACACACACACACACACACACACACACACACACACACACACACACTCACCTAAAGGATTATTAGAACACCATACGAATACTGTGTTTGACCCCCTTTCGCCTTCAGAACTGCCTTATTTCTCCATGGCATTGATTCAACAATGTGCATTCTAGAAATGTTGGCCCATATTGATAGGATAGCATCTTGCACTTGATGCACATCCAGGGCACGAAGCTACGTTCCACCACATCCCAAAGATGCTCTATTGGGTTGAGATCTGGTGACTGTGAGGGCCAATTTAGTACAGTGAACTCATTGTCATGTTCAAGAAACCAATTTGAAATGATTCAAGCTTTATGACATGGTGCATTATCCTGCTGGAAGTAGCCATCAGAGGATGGGTACATGGTGGCCATAAAGGGATGGACATGGTCAGAAACAATACTCAGGTAGGCCGTGGCATTTAAACGATGCCCAATTAACACTAAGGGACCTAAAGTGTGCCAAGAAAACATCCCCCACACCATTACACCACCACCACCAGCCTGCACAGTGGTAACAAGGCATGATGGATCCATGTTCTCATTCTGTTTACGCCAAATTCTGACTCAACCATCTGAATGTCTCAACAGAAATAGAGACTCATCAGACCAGACATCATTTTTCCAGTCTTCTAATGTCTACTTTTGGTGAGCTCTTGCAAATTGTAGCCTCTTTTTCCTATTTGTAGTGGAGATGAGTGGGACCCGGTGGGGTCTTCTGCTGTTGTAGCCCATCTGCTTCAAGGTTGTGCGTGTTGTGGCGTCACAAATGCTTTGCTGCATACCTCTGTTGTAACGAGTGGTTATTTCAGTCAAAGTTCTATCAGCTTGAATCAGTCGGCCCATTCTCCTCTGACCTCTAGCATCAACAAGGCATTTTCGCCCACAGGACTGCCACATACTGGATGTTTTTCCCTTTTCACACCATTCTTTGTAAACCCTAGAAATGTTTGTACGTGAAAATTCCCTAACTGAGCAGATTGTGAAATACTCAGACCGGCCTGTCTAACAACCATGTGCCACGCTCAACCGCGTAAATCCCCTTTCTTTCCTATTCTGACATTCAGTTTAGAGTTCAGGAGATTCGTCTTGACTGGGACCACACCCATAAATGCATTGGAGCAACTGCCATGTGATTGGTTGATCAGATAATTGCATTAATGAGAAATTGAACAGGTGATCCTAATTATCCTTTAGGTGAGTGTAAATGTATATGTATGTATGATTATGTTTTTTTCTCACCATGTCCTGGTAAAAGACAGCTTCTCTTTGACATCCAGGCAAAGGGAAGACAGAGGTGGGGGACATGGATCGGAGGTGCCATGAAGAGAGAGATGGGCCTCCACCACAGAGCTGAGAGGAAATAGATAACATTTCATAATAATAGGGCCATTATGCCATTCCATCTTAAAATATATTGAGGGGCATTCCATGAGAGCAGAACACCATGCAGATAATAACTGCCATTTAAAAACAAGCATGTCTATACATATCCAGAAAAAATGCAGATATACTGGACATGAGATAAACAAGAAAATATAACCTGAGACAATAGTTTAACTGTCCCTGCCAACCAATCATAAGTCCATCTTACCATCCAATCAGAGTCTGTAGCAAGACAGCTAATCCACTTCCCAAACTGGGGGCGTGCGCATTCCTGACCCACCATTCCAGAACAAATGTGAGAGATAGTGGGATTTCAGTGCTGTATTTTTTTCTTTTATGAGTCATGAATGCATTGTGTCAGCTTATTAGTTTATTCTTTATAAGTAGGAGGGTCTTACCTCATATTTGAAAACTTCAATACAGTGAACTGGCCGATTTTGTTCGTGAGTCTGGGGGAGAAAGTTTATACTCTTATTACAAAATGTTTCTCTATCCCAGCTTTCATTTTCACCAAAGAAGATTCAGAAATACAGAAACAGTGCTGTGTCTTTCACTAACCCCATATTCTCACAGCACCATCCTCTCCACCAGAGAGTATCTCCCCTTCCCTTTCTTTAAAGCACAGGCAGTGGATGTAGTCAGTGTGGCCCTTCAGTACAGACTGCAGAACAAACAACACAAAGGGAAGGAAACTGAATGGCATCCAACTGTGTAATACATTTATTTAAAAAGCTGAACATGCAACAGTGTTTCCCCTAGGATTTTACCCCCTGAAACTACTAGTGGTGTTGCGGAGGAGGCCTGTTATGGATACATGGTTCAACATTTTTGGAAATCAAAAAGCAGTCCAATTAATTGAAATCATGAAATTAATACAATTATGAAAATAAAAACGTTTTCCCACAACAATTCTGTTAGCTTTTTTCTGGTAATCAAATGAAGGCATAAACATTAATTACATTTTTTCAATTATGAAATTAAACAAACTTAAGTCAAACAATGGAAGAAAAATTGTGATTATTCCTTAAAAATAAAGTTTAGATTATAATTTATTTGTATTAGTGTTAGAATTATTATTACGTTGAGACATATCTGAATTCTACTGTACAACAGTTATATATTTCTGTCAAGTTAATCCGAACTTTTATTTATTTTGCCGTAAAGACCTTTGAGTTTCTGTATGTTTATGACATGACGATAGTTTTTCTTAAACTAAGCAGTTAAATGCTAACAAAGTTACTTTCAGAGCAGATCTAGAGTCTGGAGATGAAGTGCATGCATTCATGTCCTCATAAAGGCAAAAAACAGCACGAGTGTCACACGTGCTTCTGTGAGAGTGCAGGGCTGCCAACTTTTGAGTTTAGCTTGGATTGAGAATTATGGGGTGGGGGGTTGGACATAAGATAAATACGTCAAATATGGTCCCTGGAATCTAACGGACCTTAAAGATGCCTGTCTCCATGTCCATGATGTGAATGTTATTGTCGCCGCCTCCAACTATCAAGCCGTTGTCCTGCAGATAAATAACAGGGATCAAATGGCCAAACTATGCATAGACATACACAAATATATAAATGATCTTGTGGTAATGTAGTAACATAAATTAATGTTTTGCCATACACTGTTTAAACAGAACCGTTAACTACAATATATGGTTACATAAAAAAAGCATGTATCAGGGATAAAACAAAACAAATAGTTCAAGTACAAACCTTCGGGTTAATGATCATTGCATTGATCTCTGGAATTTCAAGACTAGTCCTGTATAGAATGAGACATTGAACGAATATTTGAGGTAATATTCACACAATATGAAAGTCATAAAACACAATTAGCAGGCACTCTAGTCTTGAATGTATGAATTATACAATTTGTTAACTACATTAGTTAACATGACCATACAATGAAAAATATTAAAACATTTTATAATCTTAGTTCATTTTAATGTCAACATTTACTAATACATTATTAAAATCAAGTTATCTGTTCATGTTATTTAATGGACCTGAGCTAAAAATGAACCGTTTTTTTATTTATTTATTAACTAACGTCAACAAAAATGAATAAATATCGTAAAAAATTTATTGCTCATTGTTAGTTAATATTTATTAATGCATTAACTATTCTTAACTAACTGAACCTTATCGTAAAGTGTTAGCAGTATATGCAAATCAGAAAGATAATCATTGACAGTCTCTCACTCATAATTGGGTTTCTCGTCCATGCAGCTTTGGTGCTCTGCGGAGACATAAATAGAAGATGTGCTGAGGTATTTTCTGCAAATATTACTGTTTTTACAGTGTCTGTATCCATATGCACAAAGCAAAACTATAAAAAAGGAATAAGCATTTTTTTAAACCCCATAAAAACCCATTAACATTTACTGACTCTTACTTTTTTGATGAGCTCTGCCCAACTCCAAGCACTGATCTCTCCATTCCCAGCACTCAGAAGATGAGTGTCCGTGGAGAGTAGAGAGAACACCGGACCGTCATGAGCTGAAACAATTAAAAACCCTTTCACTTGTTAATGTTGCAATATTGGATAAAGGATCAAAGATTCCCTTAACTATATACTCTAGTCTAGGTGATGGTTGAGATTTAGATAATCTAGGGCACATGTAGTTAAGGTAAACAAATTATCCGTTATAAATAAAGTCTAACCAGTGAAGTTTAGGAAGGGCTTCTGACTCCCCTCTGATGCATCTGGACTCAGTGCAGCCGAGAGACTGTAAGAACAAAACTAGTTACTAAAAGAACACGTCAACACAATCACCGTATAACGTACATCAACAAACATATTGACTAACGCCACTTAAACTGCATGTTTAACCTCACCTGAACACTGCGATCTCTCCATAGTTATTGCCCGCTGCAAGGAAACGACCACAGGGAGAGAAACTCTGCGAGAACACGGACATATGGAGGAGCTGGAGAGAGATTTTAAACATGTGTCACGAACACTGTTGACAATATCTTAAAAACATATAGGTGCACAAATGTAATCGTCTGCATATAAACTGTGTATGATACATTTGTGAAAACTGGTGAGCATCAATACGATCTAGGCTGAAAGATGTTTCCAAGGCTACTCGAGTGATTTAATTATCAATGCTGGCTTCTTATTCAATACATTTAATATGGTCCTGGTCGTATCACTTACCTCAACTGGACCCATCTTCCGGGAGTTCATTAAAGTAACTTGAAAATCCTCGTTTAATTTTGTATACAAAGACTTTTCGTATTACTAGTGCTGCTCATAGGTGCAGCTCGTTCAAAAAAACGTCGCGTAAATATGACGCAATTTACAACAACCTCCAGACAGAGGAGCTACAACAGGGGTTGTTGATGGTTTTGCTTTTACTTTACAACATATTTTATATGGAATTCCCAAAGACTGCTGTGCTAACGTTTATTTGATTAATAACGGCAAAATTTTTCATACACAAATGTAGATTTTTAAAGTCTTTCCCATTACTTGTTTTCAAAAATGATTTAATATGTTTTTCTAAAGCCCTTAAAAAAATAAGAGGTGGGAGTGCGATTAAGTTGCTTGATCGTTTGTTTTTATAACTTGGTATGACATTGCCACTTAATTCTAAATTTGAATCTTTTATTTTATTTAATTATTTTTTGTTAATTTTAAGTTAATGTAAATTTTGATTTAATTCTTTTTTTATGTTCTGTTAAACTGTGTTGAACCTTTTACTCGTTATCCTTACGCATTGTAGAAAGAATACGTTTGCCTTGGTTGTATGTGTTTTTTGTATTCAATAAAAAAAGAAAAATGATTGACAACAGAAAAAAAAAAAAAAGAAAAAAAACACAGCTCAAACAGTTACCAAAAGCTGGTGGCTTTTTACCGTCTATGTGGCTGGCACTTGATCTGGACTTAACGGACTGATAGACTCTGGAGTGTTGTTGTGTTATATGATGATAATTGTTAATGTTTTATTAGCATTTAATAAAATAAAATGTTTATCAATCATCAAAATAAATGACCAAAAAAATAAACAAATAAATAAATAAAAACGGTTACCGTGGGATATGTATGTCTATATGGTAGCGGTTGATGTTAATGACCACAATTTTATTTTAGCACCAATATACTTTAGTACTGTGGGAGGAAAATTACTGTCAAATTGCTGTCAGAAAATTTTAATTTTAAGACTTTCTCCAATACTCATTTAATTTGACATCTGAACTGACTTTAAACAACAATAATTAATTTCTCAAAGCATAAAAATAAAGTCACACTATAAAAACACTGATATGTTTATTTGAATCTCATATAATAACAATGTTTCTAAAAAAGGTGTGAGATTGGGGCAGGGCCACCTCTTTATCTGAGAAAGCCAACTGAAAGCGTTCATTAAATTGGACACAGCTTTAAAGAATATACTGCTGTGTATTTGGTATCCACTTCTCCTTCAGTACCACAAACTAAAATCTCAGACAAGAATATTCTACTGCCATTTTATTATTCACAATTCTCTTTCCAACAAATAAACAAAGGAACAGACTCTGTCCACATGTGCAGGAACAGAATATTGTCCATTCTGATTACCAAATTACATACGTTCATCTACATTCAGAACAATGTAGCAGACAGAAAACCACTGAACATGTGTGATTCCGTGTGGATGTGTATGCATACAAATAGCATCTGTTGGCACAGAGCAATGGTTGATGACAGCTTCAGTGTCTCAGCTGGCCTCCTTGCATTAATTACAGCATAATAAAGATAAAAATAAATCCTCCCTTTTGGGATGAATTACAAATAACCAATAGTTTCAATAGACCTTCCTCTAATAATGGTGTAAATATCACCATTACAACTAGTCACATTTCTAGTCTCATCCATGAGATGCTGAGATGATCCAGTCCAGTGAGAGTCAGAAAAGGGAGTCCAGAAAAACAAAAAGAAGTGAACAATTATTGACTCATTTCCTCCGTCGACTGTCGGGAGATCTGCTTTCTCGACTTCCTGCTTGCACTGTTGATGGAAAACAGATGTAGATCAATATTAGTAATTGCAACAGTTGAAAATTATACTATGTGCTGAAATACATACGTCAGAACTGACGGTCGAGAGGGTGGAGAATGTGCAGGTCTTCGTTGCCTCGCAGGAGGGGAGTAACTGAGTGACCTAGAGTCTCTCAATGAGTCTGCTGGCACTCTTTTGGGCCGTGGAGGACTGCATAGTAAAAAAAAAAGACGGTTTAAAGTAAAGCAGCAAAATGGGAGGCAAATGTTTATTTAGACAATTTAGGTCTCTAATGTACGGTGGTCAATTTGCATTCACTTGAAGAAAAAAAATCTACTCTGTTTTCTGAATTAACACGAGTTACTTTTTCATGAGAACATTTTTTTGCTCTGTTTTTCTGAATTAACAAGTTAATTTTTCATGAGAAAAAAAGTTTTTGCTCTGTTTTTTCTGAATTAATGAGTTAATTTTTCAGTGGAAATTTTTTTGCTCTGTTTTTCTGAATGAAAATTTTTTCTTATGAAAAATTAAGTTGTTAATTCAGAAAAACAGAGCAAAAACTTTTTTTCTCATGAAAAATTAAGTCGTTAATTCAGAAAAACAGAGCAAAAACTTTTTTCTCATGAAAAATTAAGTCGTTAATTCAGAAAAACAGAGCAAAAACTTTTTTCTCATGAAAAATTAAGTCGATTCAATTCAGAAAAACAGAGCAAAACTTTCTTTCTAATGAAAAATTAAGTCGTTAATTTAGAAAAACAGAGCAAAAACTTTTTTCTCATGAAAAATTAACTCATTAATTCAGAAAAACAGAGCAAAAAATTTTTTCTCATGAAAAATTAACTCATTAATTCAGAAAAACAGCAAAAAAAAATTCTCATGAAAAATTAACTCGTTAATTCAGAAAAACAGAGCAAAAAATTTTTTTCTCATGAAAAATTAACTCGTTAATTCAGAAAAACAGAGTAGATTTTTTTTCTTCAAGTGAATGCAATACGCCACCGTACTAATGTGACTAATTTCAGTAGGAAAAGGGATATTGAATTGGGGACCCCAAAGATAATGCTACACAGATACATAGATGGGTTCATGTGGGTCAGCATCTACTGTGAACCGAGACACTGAAAACACTTGCATCATGAGCAGCTTGCATGTAGATGAACACAGTACTGGGCTTCACTTTGAAACATGCAGTGCATAAAATTCTTTAATCGCAGCCTTTGTGATTTGATAATGGCAGCCCTACTATAACAGTAGCTTAAAATATTGCCCTGTTGGATCTTGCTCATAAACTGAGAAAGTCAGAGTCAATTTTGATTCCCTGTTGACTCGAGGTGGAAAATCCATTATTCCTTTAGCAGAGCAACAAAACAACAATTAATAAAACTAGAAAAATATTCTACCTTTTCTTCTTTTCTTGCTCACTTTCTGATGAGGACGATGATGATGGAGAAGCAGCTTTGATTTTTGCCATCTTGCCAGCATCTCTATTTGTACTTGCTTTAACACTCCTGGAAAAACAAACATTAAAATTAAGTTCCATCCATTAAACTGAACTACATAAACGCTAAATGACTATGAACTTACCCTTTTCCTTTCTCTGTTTCAGTGTCTGAGCTGTCTGATGAGGATGATGACGATGATGAAGACGATGATGATGAAGACGAGGATGATGATGAGGAAGATGAAGAACTTGAGCTGCTTCTCTGCTTCTTCTGTTGGCCAGAGCTCTCCTTCTCTGGTTTCCCGTTCACTGCAGTCTTTCCTTTCATTGATGGCTCGTGGTGCCGCTCATGGACAGATGACGGGGTCTGGCCTCTTAATCGGTCACCTGGTGGATCCCTGCTTTGTGATTGGTTGGTCGTTGGTGATCTAGAACGGGCAGCAAGTTCACGGGAGTGAGAGCGATGATGCGATTGATTAGAAGGGAGACGAGTCTCACGATGAGGGGAGGGAGATGGATGTTTGGAGTTTCTTTCTGGTTGCTTATTTTTTGTCTGTTCATCAATTTCCCTTGATCTCTTTTTATCTGCATCTGTTGACTTTAACCCCTTCATCTGTCTTTGAGGAGAGGGTGAGGTTGAAGAGGACGAACTTAGATGATGAGGATGATGAAGACGAATGGCGAGGAGGAGTGGGATCTTTGGGCGGTGCCCTCCTTCTTTGTTCTTGCTCACGTTCTCTCTCTTTCTCCTGTTCACGCTGCCTCTCTCGCTCTCGATTCCTCCTCTCCTGCTCTCTCCCCCTTTCTCTTTCTCTTGACAGCGAACGACTATTTCTGCGCCGACGTAATGGAGAGGGTGAACGACGAAACCTAGGTGTAGAGAGAGAAAAATTTTGTAATAACCGTACATGCAATACATTTTTGTTATTATTAAACTTCATTTAAAACTCTGCTAATTACAGTGTAGCTCAAAAACTCCAAATGGATTCATCTAAATAATAATATACATTTTAAATCAGTAAGTATTTCTTTTTGAAAGACTTTCATACTTTGTGACAGTAAGGATTTAAAGGTACAATATGTAGGATTTTTGCAGTAAAATATCTAAAAACCATTAGGCCAATGTTATACATTTTGTTTAGTTGATTACTTACAATACCCCAAATATTACCAACTATTTGTAAATAGTGAGAAAATTGCGATTTTAACCAAGGAAACGAGGCGTGTAAGCAGGGTTAAGGAGTCGCAAGTCAATGGAGTCATATCCGCATTTCCGCCAGGTTTGCCATCAGTAACCATGGCGACAGACATTGATGACTGGGTTAGGCCCGTTATGCTTAGCAGGACGCTCACGCTGTTGTTGTTTTGTTCATACATTTTGGACCATGGCAAGCAGACTTTGAGACTAAATGAAAACTAAAACGAAGATCAACATCTTCGAGATGCCAAGAGCTCCACGTCCACGACTAACTTTGACAGAGTTGCATGGTACTTTATTGGACAGGTGAGCAAATGTACATAAAACTAATCAAAGTTATTTAGTTCAACATGATGAAATATTAGAATATGATCTGTATGTCATTTTAATGTTGATCCAGCTTACTTATTCTCATACAGCCATCACACAACCTAACTAACAACATTCAACACACTCAAATGCCGTTAAGTGTGATAGTGTAACTGTTAGAGCAAGTGAAATAGCGCTGTTACCTTAAGCTTAATTCGTCTGATAAACTGACCTGTGCGAGTATTAATTCAGCACTTGCGTGTAGTTCGGTAAAATGAAATGTCCTTATTCCTTTATATCAGAGGGAGTCGGGACACGCGTTGTGTGTGGTGCTGGTATACGTCTAGCAATCGCGCCCTGCGTCATACCAGTCATGTTTAAAACATCAATGTATTCACTCATCCATAAAAGATCCATCAGCTTGAGGACAAGAGCCATAATTATGCTTAATGTTGAATATATATGTCATCAACATACGCCTTTGTTTTTGTAAGAGGTGACCGACCCCTGGTGGCGAAAAATCCTGCATATTGTACTTTAAAGCTAGGGTATACGATTTCAAAGATTGTTCATTATTAATATCCTCGTTTATATGTAGGGTTGGGTATTGAGAATCGAGTATCGACTGGAACCGGGACTAACTTTTCGTTTTCCCGGAATCGTTCAAAAGTTAAAATTTCGATTCCTAGTTTCAATATTCACAGTCGGGCGACGGAAGAAGAAACCGCTGAACAATACCAACGAAGAAGCGTCTACCGGAAGTGCTGGCATAACCGTGCGAGTCGAACATGAGTAGCTTACCTCGGCGGTCCAAAGTGTGGCTCCACTTTTCTAAAAATAAAGAAATCTCGGCAAAATGCAACATTTGTGACAAAAGGAGTATTTGTGACAGAAGGAGTATTTCCTTCAGAAAGGAGTATTTCCTTCAGAAAGACCATTGGTTAGCAAGGTTAGCTAAACTTTTTTTGACCCTGCCTCTTAAAAGAATCGGAATCGAGAATCGTTAGGAATCGGAATCGAAACAAGGAATCGGGATCGGAATCAGAATCGTTCAAATTCAAACGAATTCAAACAAATTCAAACCAACAATTTATATGCTGGTTATGGTTATATAGTACAATCCTAACAATATGAATAGAAAAAAGAATGAAAAAAATCCATTCACTCTATTGGCTGTACAGCCGCAGAGAAGTTGACCAATGAAAGCTTTGCGGCCGCAAAGCTACATTGGTCAACTGTTCTCATCCAATCACCAGCTACACTTGAAACTCCGCCTGGCACTCGCATCTCCAACCCAAACACACCCAACTCCGCCCCCCTCCTTACGCGAGCAAGTGCAGCTGACAGACTGGTGTGGTAGCTACTGTAGCTAAGTAGCGTCATATTAGCACTGGATAAAGCATTGGATAAAAATTTAAACGACAGCAGCAAGCAGCCCCTGCTTGCCCCTACTGTAAAGTTTGGACGAAACAGAAAGTATGTGGAGGAAAGAGCGGAGATAAAAAAAAAAAAAATGTGACGCTTGAGTCGGACTCTAAGTAGGATAAATATAGGGTTCAACATTGACCGTTGGAGGAAGCTTCAGGGAGATCTGGCACTGAAAACTGACGCTCACACTCGCACGGCTGACTTTTTGTTGAGCAGGTAAACATTTATTTATACTTTTATGTTGTGATGTGTGTTACATAGCTTTTTATCAGTTTGACAACTTGCTCATGCTGCCGGTCGGCATTGGCAATGTTAGCCGTTTAGCATCGCCGATCACGGGTCAAAGTAATTATATTTCTAAAAGTGCTTGAATATATTTCAGTATGCCTAGCGGGTTTCTGTTCAGAGCCGATCGGAATTTGAACAATATGCGCTGTGTGCTGCTATAACAATTACTCAAAACTTTAGAAGAACATTTCATTTGTTGCTAGTCTGGCGTTGTTGACGTGAACTCAAACGTGACAGCTCAGGGATCAGGTAGCACAGAGGGGAGGGGTGTGTGTGTGTGGAGGGGCGGGATGAGTTTTTTAAAACTTCCCTTCCGTCTCAGGCTTTCTCGACCGATTTTCAACATCGTATACCATAGCTTTAAATGTTTCAAAATAGTTTTATTTCAAGTAAATGCTGTTCTTTTGAACGTTCTATTTAACAAAGACTTCTGAAAAAAATGCACACATGTAGTGAAAATTCTTGAGCACCAAATCATCATATTAGAATGATTTCTGAAGGATCATGTGACTAAACAAGACTGAAGTAATGATGCTGAAAATCCAGCTTTGTCACAGGAATAAATAATTTCCCTCCATCAAAAAACTGCATAGAACATACCTGTCTGACAGTCAGAATTCCAGTTGAGGCATTAACTTGCTCTAAATAGTGTATTCAGTATAATAGTGTTTCAAGGAAATCTGTAAGAAAGGATTTTGTTCATTCCTGCTTCTGAGGCTACAAAGGTGTCAAATACAGGATTATAACTACATGCATGTAAAACGTTTCATGTCTCTTAGGGCAGTGTGGTTGCTTTCCCCACACTTTATAATTTGTATTCAATAAACCAAGATTTGCCTCACCAGGATTATAGTGGAAGTATTGGAATTTTTACTTGAAAAAAGTGAAGCATGGTCATAGACCAAGTAGTATCCACTGAAAAAGGGGCATATTTTAAGGAATCACTGATTTCACATTAAAAAAAATTAATTAAAAAAATAATTTTTACCTAACAGTGCTTTGTAGATGTACATTTTTGAAATCCAAAAGGGAAATAAAGTAATGAAAAACTAAATAGGCATGTTTTCCTAATTATTAATACATTCATAGACGCTAAAATCAAGTTGTTGGCATTATTACTATTATGTGAATAAATAAAGGTACATTTATAATTTCTTAATTTGTGAAAAGTGGTTTCTCCTGTCACCATATAATGCAACAAGGATTGCTAAATTCAAAGTTCAACAGATTTTTCTAATAGACCTACTCTGTGTAAAGATAAAACAATGATGCTGCCATCTTTCTAATGTCATTTTCTATAATTCGGCTCCATGTAAAATTTGCCATTTTGAAATATGTCACACTGCAACACTCAACCCATTTCCATATTGCATACTGCGACTACCATGTGTTTTTTTTTAGAAAAGCTCAACATTAAATCTGACTAACCTGTAGGGAGGACTTTGTCTTCTGGGACTCCTGGATCTGCTGCTCCTTATTTCTCCTCTCCCTGGAACGCTCTCGTTCTCGGTCTCCTGGCCTTGCTCTAAATCGGTCCCTTTCTCGTTCTCTGAGACGATCTCTGCTGCGATCCCTTCTGAAAGGAGATGAGTTTCGTGGAGGTGACGGTCTTCTTGCTCCTCGTCTCAGGACTGGGGGAACACGAACGTTGTGGGTCCTGGTACTGTCGTGGTGGGGTGCGTTTCGGTGAAGGCCGCGCTACTGTCTGTTTCGCCTGTGACACGTCGTTCCTTTCTTTTCCCCTCTGAGACAAAGG
Source organism: Hybognathus amarus (assembly GCA_030378365.1). Classification (NCBI taxonomy): domain Eukaryota; kingdom Metazoa; phylum Chordata; class Actinopteri; order Cypriniformes; family Leuciscidae; genus Hybognathus; species Hybognathus amarus. The sequence continues at coordinate 340,070 of JAQIUQ010007354.1, read as the reverse complement.
CGACATGTCTTTCTTCGGTCACTCTGTCGATCTCTTTCCTCTGACAGGAGAGGGGCGTGCACGACTCTCGTTCGCGTCTCTGACGGGGTGTATCGCTGCGCCCCACGATCTCTGCTCTGAGATTTGGGTTCTTCTGAAGGTGTGTACCTGTCCCGGCCTCTCTGAGGGGTGAAGGAGGTGGGCTGGAACTCTCGGAATGGGAGTGTACCTTTCTTTCCACGGTCTTTGGTGCCTGTGGAGGGAGACGAGGGAGTGTCCAGGTCTCCGGTCTCTCTCCACATCCAGTTGTCTCTTATCAATGTTGTCCCTTTTTCTCTGGGGCTCAGGAGGTGAGTTCTGTCTTTGTGTGGCAGGGTACACCTTCTTGCCTTCATCATTCTCCCCATCCCTTCCTCGATTCTCCTTCTCTCTACGTGCAATAGCCAGAGCGATGACAGCGTTAGGAACCAACTTACTGGCTGTGCTACTGCCTTTTGAACTTTTCTTTTTCATCATCCGAGGATGATGACGAGCGATGAGGTGAGGAGGAGGATGAGAGGAATAATGATGAGGAGCTGTCACTATCGCTCTCACTGCTGCTGTCACTACTGCTGCTGCTACTGCTACTACTTGCAGTTTTGTTTTTCTTCCCAGGCTTTTCCTTTGGAGTCTGTTTTTCCTTCTTTTTGGTCCTGAGGACTCCTCTCCTGTCTCTTGTCCTCTTCAATTTTCCTGTCTTTCTTTCCAACCTCTTGCTCACCTCCTCTGGAACCTCGTCTGTCTTCAGGTTGACAGCTGAAAGAGCGCGACTTTTTGTCTGATCGGGACACCTCTTGGCTCCTTGTGCGGTTTCTCTCCTTTTCCCTGTCGCTCTCTCTGGCTTTTCTCAGAGCCTCTTCCTTCATCTCCTCCTCTCGTCTTCTGTCTTTGTCTCTCTGTTCTGCTCGCTCCTTCTCCAGTTCATGATCTCGTTCTTTTTGCCCTCCATTGGCGTAAGGTGAACGTTTAGCAGGAGACATGGAGTCATTAGATAAACTTCAGTGTCGACTCCTTCCCTTTATCACTCTCCCGTCCTTGGTCATCCTTTCTACTAGACAGGATTGTTTCTCTATCACTATTCCTCTGTCTGTCTCTTGCTCTGTCCCCGTGGTTCTCCATTTCCCTGTCCCTCAGGGAAGCTTCCTTCTCTCCACTGTGTCCTCTTCTGCGTTCTATCTTTCCACGTGGAGGAGACAGGGATGAGGATAAGTCATGTTTTCTTTGAACTTTGTTCTTTCTCCCATCGGTCCCCTTGGTTCTTGTCTCTCTGCAGCTTCAGGAGTCGGAGAGCGAGACGGAAGTCACGCCTTTTCCGCTGAGAGGGTTTCTGTCTCTCTTCGCTCCGTTGTCTTCGGTCTCAGCTGCTGCTTAGCGCGGTGGAGATGGAGATGAGGAGTTGTGTCTTGTCTGAAGGGGTTTCAGCCCGCTCTTCACTCGGTGGTCGTCTATCCCGCCTCTGCTTTGGTGGAGGAGATGGCGATGAAGAGTTGTGTTGCTTTCTCTGAGGTTTTTCTTGCACTTGTTCTCTCTCAAGTTTTTGGCCTTTGTCTCTTCTGTTGTGCTCAGGCGTTCTTGAGCGTCTTGGTGATCTCTAAAAGTGAGGAAGATGGAATAAGAGAAATTCCAAAACCAATTCCAAAGGTTTGCCTCAACAACCACTTGATTAATCTGCCTCAAGGAAGGCCTAAATAATTAGGTCAGTCATCAAACATTTGCATGACAGGTTCTTAAAAACAGGCATTAAAAGCAAGAGTCTGTAGATGCATTTTTAAATGTTGGGCTATTTTTAACTTGACATACTATTTTAAAACAATGCTTATGGCAAAGTGCTCCAAAAAACGATGCAACAATGGCCAAAGACATCATCTGAATGTGTTTGGCTGCAATTTAACACAGACATTAAGTGTAATAAAAGAAAAAAATTTAAACACACAAATTATAAATAAAATAAATCAATAATGTATAAACAAGTTTATTGGTAAGGTAAGACCATATCTAAGAATTTTACTTGTCGAATTCACTAACCCAAGTGAAAGGAATAAATCATATTAAACAAATACTGTATGCATATGCTTCTAAGACTTCCAAAAGAACAAACTTGAATTACCTCTCTGACTTCCATCCTCTTTGGACTTTCCTCAGATGCGGCCGCGTCGCCTCCTGTCAGGGGATCTTCCTTTCCTCCCCTCATCTGGACGAGAATCTGATTTATTCTGCTGCTTCCCTCTTTGGGGAGATTGGCTGAAAAAAAGTAGGCATATAGTATATATATATATATATTAACATGAACATTCACTAATTAAGACCATTTTGATAAAGTAGACCATCTCAAATTCTGAGCATGCATTCATATAATTTGAAATAAATGTATTTAAAGGCACACAATGTCATTTTTTTACCACTAGAGGTTGTCTGTAGAGGTGAAGACAACAACTCCCATGATTCTATGAAATCAAGGCATCATCAAGCTACGCCTATGTTTTGAATTAACAACCTCTCGTGCTAAAAAATGACAAAATTAGGCATGGTAAAAATGGTACTCGCTGTAAATCAAAAACACGAGATTTAAACAAAAAAACTAACGTCTTGAGCTGTATAACAATGATAATTTTTTGATGATGAATGCATCCAATCTCACTTGTTGCTCACTTGTCTAATAAAACACGTAAAACATTAACGCATCTTTAGTGTTTCAAACCAGAAATCAAGAGTAACGCGTGTATGTCAAAGATAGGTGACGCACGGACATGGTCCGTGTCCTGGTTAAAACTGCTTATTTATCTGACTTTACATTTTTTAGAAACATTTGGGATAATGCAAGTAAACAAATCAACAAATATATATATAATATATATAGCCTTTAATGGGGGAAAAGTTTGGAAAAAAGTTTTACAAATGCTATATGAAAAAATAAAAGGCAATAGTCATGTCACATAGTGTGCACATGTCCTTATTTAGTGTCAGGTTACCTGCGAGCTGGGCTGGAAGATACACTCGGTTGTTTTCGGCTCTTATTGGGAGGAGCCTCATTGTCGCTCCTTTTTCTTTTTCTTTTGGATGTTTCCCTTTCATCTGACGAACTGCTGCAAGTTACATTATAACAATTAAATGTGAATAAAGAATGTGTTATCTGTTCACATGTAACTTCAAACAATGAGGAGAAAACCTACCTCTCAGTGTCACTCTTCACTGACCCCTCCCTAAAAGCAAAGACTTTTGTTATTTGAGCAATAAAAATTAAAATAAAATTGTACCATGTCTACACCGGACGCAACAAAGTGACCATATTAAATCCATTTGCTCTGTGTTCTGATGTAGCGTGAGTGCTTGGAGTACATCGAAAACAGACTAGGCATTAGTTTGACGGTTAGGAATTTGTTGTGTAAAGTTGCGCTGTGTCCAGTGTAGAAAATATCTCAGAATATTATAACGGATTCTATTTGCTTTAGTTGCGTCGCTCACGTCTGGTTTAGACATGGTGTTAGGGGAGACTGGGGCAAGATGTGTCAGTGGGTAAGCTGTGTCATCACATTTTTTTAATTAACACTGAAAATATATCACTGAACATAAATCATATAGATTTTATTGCTAAATGCCAAACAATAAAAATAAATTACATCTCAAAATAAATGTATCCAGGTCTACAAATAACATCACACTATGTTTGTATTATTATTACCACGAAAACCTTCTCCCGGCTAATTTATGAGTAACGTGCAGCAAATTAAGACTTAAGAAGAGTTTACAAATGAAAAATATATTCCCACATTCATATATTTAATATGAAATCTGAAATTAATGTTTAATATTTCATACTGACTCAATTAAAAAATGTCATAAAATAAATATAGGTGTATTAATTAATTTGACCCAATTTCTTCTTGCCTTGAGGACAACAGAAGAATAATTAACAGCATATTGTGAGGGAACTAAATTAAAAGCATTAAATGAAACCTTTTCTTTTTCTTCCTCTTGTCCTTTTTCTTCTCTCGCCGAGGGGAATGTGACGGGCTCTCAGAGCTAAGAGTGAAAATTGATTCATAATTATTCTCTTTATAACTTATGTTAAGCATTTCCGAATTGATAATTATTTTCTCCAGTTTACCTTTCTCTTCCTTTGATTTTCTTTTTCTTCTTCTTCCGGCTCTTTTTTCGCTCAGTAGATGAATCTGAATCATCAGACTCAACAATCCTGAAAGAAAATGGTGAGAAACATACAGAACATTAAGTACTTGGATATGGTATAACACAACGGCTTTCACTTTCTGAAAGTTAAAGTGCATCATAGAACATCAAGCTCAAAAGATAAAGTACTCACTGGTACTTCTGCTGCTGTTTCTCTCTTTCCAGCCTCTCCTGCTCCCTCTTTTCTTTCTCTCGCTCCTTCCGGTCAGGATGAAACGATGAGCCATCAACGTAGTCAGAGCTGATACCGAACGCTTCTCTCAAACGGTCATTTTTTGCTGGTTAGCAGCTGCCAGAGCATGCGTCTCAGTCACACTGTTAAAGAGTACAAAATGTGGATGAAAAAAACAAAACAAGTAGCAAAGCACAGAAAAAGGCCAGCATAAAAATCTATATATCTATATAAACACAAATCTAAATAAAGGTCTGAAGTAATACTCACACTGGCTTTTCTGTTGGAAGAGGTGCAGGTTCTTCTCTTTCTTGCAGCATCAAACGAAAGGTGTTGACTTTCTCTCGATCTCCTCTGCAGAGTACCTGCCACACAAGAAGAACTGGTCAGAGGTCACGATTAAGAGCTCTTTGCTCTTTAAGAATGATCATAACACAAAAACATGTTGTTGTTTTATTCAAGTCTAGTGCTCACCAAGGATACATTTATTTGTTAAAAAAACACAGTAAAAACAGGAATATTGTGAAATACTCTAATTAATAACTACTGTTATATATTTTAAAATGTAATTTATTCCTGTGATGGAAAACCTGATTTTTCAGTCAGACGATCTTTCAGAAATCACTTCAATACTCTGATTTGGTGTTTCATACTGAAACTTTTACCACTTACATATTTCAACTTTTTTGTTGTGACTGACATGTTCCTCGATTTAAATTTAATACTGAGAGTTCAGAAGCCACTGGGAGGAAATACGCCGGCTACATTCTCTCACGTGCAAAATCATTAACACAAAATCATATGAAAAATTCTCTTCAGATAAGGATCTCATCTTACCCCTGCTCCTCCATCATGTCCTGCAGCTCGGCACATTTCACCTCCAGCTGTCTCTTCCTCTGATGCTCTAGGATTTCAGCATTCAGGTTGTCTGTTCAGCTGGCTCTCCAGTCTCTCTCTGTCTTTCTCATCCCGTTCTCCTCCGCGCTCATCCCTGTTCCTCTTCACGCGCACGCTGGGAGAGATTCCGCTGAACGTCAGCCGTTCGTGCCACTGCCTCGCGGCGTGGTCAGCCCGTATGCCATTATACATCTCTGCTCTGAGAAAATGAGAACTTGTCAGTGAACTAAAAAAAACTTTGAATAAAAAGCATTTGATACATAAATAATGTATATAAATGAGTGCTGCTGGGAGCACTCATTTATATACTGCATTTGTGGAGGTCATTATACAAATTATACATAAGCTTATTGCTAAAAACTATATATATGAAACAGATTAATGGTAAGCTTTAACCTTGAAAATAATGTGATTGATCTTGATTTTTTTTTTTCGAGATAGCACAACTTTAAGCATGCAAATAGTAAATAGAGAAGAAACTTAAGTTTTAGTTTCTGTTTATAATCTGAAAACAATGCAACAAAAACAGAAATGACAAAAGGAAACAAACTAAGGGGCTGCCTTGATATAGCAAGTCTTGAGTTGATTTATCCATTTAACCCTCAGAGACCCAAGCAGAACTGCAATGGTTGCATGAAGCAAATGAATAATGTTCATTGTTTGAAGTTACATGTGAACAGATAACACATTCTTTATTCACATTTAATTGTTATAATGTAACTTGCAGCAGTTCGTCAGATGAAAGGGAAACATCCAAAAGAAAAAGAAAAAGGAGTGACAATGAGGCTCCTCCCAATAAGAGCCGAAAACAATTCATGAACAGTAGCAGACACTCTGTGATGTATCACAAAAAAACAAACGTTTTGAAGGGGGGAAGTTGCATACTCTGTCAGCTGACACAATTCTAGGAAAACAAATTCTATTCTATTTACAAAGTAAGTTGACATGTAACACCTTTTATTTTATTCCTATGCATCTACTCACTGGACATTTTTTAACATACATAAAAGAGACCATTTTCATAGCAAAAATAATGCTGAGTATTAGGGTTAAAAGGTTTACGCACAATGTAATCTATAAATTGTACAAATTATTCCTTTCTTTCAGCTCTTTTCTAAGCTGTTTCTGTCAGTATGTTAATATCAAACATTATTTTTTTACTTTTCACAACTGTATTCTTACTGGTTGATATTGAATATTATTTATCTTTAGTCATTTGAGTACTCAGTGAATTGTGTTGCGAGATCACTTGAAACAGCAAAAAAAAAAAAAAGAGAAATTGAGCAAGCCTAAAATGCCCAAAATTTGTAACGTTTTTCCAAATTATACCCTGAAACAAATTTTGCCTAAAGTAAACAAGAGATGTCTTTTTGTTTTGTTTTTCAAAAAATGCATTGTGTCTCTGAGGGTTAATGTGCTGCGATTCACTAACCACATTCAGTCCAAAAAACAGACAGATTCAGCACTTTGTCCAAGACATGGCCGGGGGGGGAAAACATCTTAATTAGGGCTCATGAAACCACACGAGAATGGAAAGTACGTTTCAAATATATAAGCAGGACAACCAAAGTGCTATTTGTAGGTCATTTACAGAGACTTGTGCTGTGGTGTGTTCTACTACACAATCAAATAATGTTGAAACGTGCTCTAAGTTATGACAATGAATCACAATAAGCCTCCCAGAGAGCATTAAAGTCGTGTTAAACGCTCCAAAATATCCCAAATTATGCCCTACAAGCTGTCTAGGTAGGCTGCTCATTGTATTTTAACAGAGAGACACTGTATCGCGTAGTATGAGATGAAGAACAGTCTTTTACTCAACAGCAGGCCAAGGCCTCCTGTAACTTACTGCTAATACTCCCTTCACACCACCGGCCGCTGATTCACTTTCACTTGTACTGTTTATGTTGTTACACATAATACAATCCACCAGTGTTAACTTGTATAACATAATTTGGGTTGTTTTAGCACGCCAACTGTGTCTTTGGGCTAACAGGAGGACTCTACAGTACAGCATGCTAACTGGCCTTTAAGCTTTTGGTACGTGTGCGCTACGTTACGTACCTCTGTGACTGCCGCTCAGGAGAGACAAAAGTAGAACCTTTACAGACCAAAACCAAGCAAATGTGGCACTGCTAGCGGATTCCCAGCGTTTCTGAATCAGATAGCTCAATGTTAATCCTTGTAAAAATAAAACGATGTACGCAACGTTGGATAAAATGAACAGGTAACGCTCAATTGGACGTCATCGTGTCAACCTCGCGGAGAAATTCCGGGGAAATGACTATCGACTACATTTCCACAATTCCCCATTCACGCACTTCTTTTCAATTTATGCAACCACACTTAACAGTGCATTACTGCCATCATTCAGTAGCTTGAAACAGAAACACTTCCTATATCTTAACATTTCTACCCCCACCCCTAAAAAGCATGTTCAGCGCCTCGTTTGAACCCCACTTTCCGCCATAACCTTATTTAACCCTCAGCTAACTTCCCTGTCCAACGCTATACTTCATCTGCATCTTCTACATCTCTCTATACGCCTATCATTAATCCTACATTCTCTTAATTAAACCTGTATTGTTCAGAAACTGAAACAAAACGCTGACCGTACCTTGTTTCCAATATCCGATTCTAATATATTCTTTAAAGTTAACTCTTTACCTCCATACTTCTTCTTTTAGCACCTCTAATTCTTTATCATAAACCTTACAATTAATAATCACAGTTTCACCCTGTCCACATATCTCACACAATCCCGTTGGATGCTTAGATATTAAATATAATGTTTCGTTCAAACCTGTATGTCCCATTTTTAGTCTCGTATCTTTCCTCTCTATTTATACCTTTTTCTACATTTTCTACCACTTTATTTTGCATCGCTTGTAAGTGTTTTCCATTTAATCTCATTATCCCAATACTGTTGACACTTTTTAATCACTTTCTCATTATTACTGATGTTATTTATTTTATACTATGTAGCCTATCTCTCTTACGCACTTCTTTTTTTCTTTTCTGGCAACCAAACTTAACAGTGCATTGCTGCCATCATCAGGTAGCTTGAAACAGAAACACTTCCTATATTTCTAAACATTTCTAACATTTCTTCACACGTCATCCTTCTTCACTCGCCGTGACAATGCAAGTGTTTTTTTTATTCTTTGAAGAAAGATTTTTTTCAAATATATTTTCTGCTGCAAGACTATTTATTTGTTCAAAATACAGTAAAAAATAATATTTTAAATAATTGTACTGTAACAAATAACAAATGTACTGTAATTTGCACCTGGCAACCATTGGACACTTTACTATCCCAGATGATGACTAATTCGTCGATAGCTAAAATAATTTTTACTAATTACACAGTCACAACATTAAAAATCGCTGTAAATACTCGCAGTAATCGCAGTAAATTTATACCAAAAGCAATAAATGAAATTAAATTTTAATTATAATTTCTGCAATTATGCTGTGGCTAAGACCCCCTGGTAAGAGAAAAAAGTAGGCTACTGTGCATTGTGTTGTGATACAAATAGACAGGATGTTTCTTAGCTGTGGTGCAAGAATGAAGAAACGGCATTAATTGCCATAAATAAATAAACCAGGCATGTTGTGGATCCTCAAGATGTTTTAAATAATCAACAGGACTTCCCTTTACCCTATATATATTCTCAGAGTTGACAAAACATGGAATCACCAGCATGTTTCCTGATTCACTGTTTGTTTTTATTACAGTGCAAGCAAACCAAATTCCCCCAGCACAAACATCAGTAAAGTAACAAAGATATGCCTTTATCTAGTTTATGAAACCAAATATACAATGCTAATCTGTATATTATATAACCAGTCTTCTGCAGCCATACTGCGATTCACATTGCCTTATTGTGAAGTGTTTAGCTCTGGTTCTCATTGAACTCCAGCCCCTGGTTGAAGGAGTACTCTGCCTTATGGTGCATTATCAGTTTGTTTTCAGGCGAAGTAGAAGCTGTCTGATCGTGTCTCAAAAGGGTGGCTGATCATCTCTGCAACTGAGAAAAACAGAACATAGTTGGCATTGTACACTTACACAAGCACCATAAGTTTGTGTGGAAATGCATTGTTTGTGTGTTTCTCACTGGTGTGTGAATCCAGGTCTGGTAAGGAGTAGATGTGTTCACAGGTGTTTCTGCTGTGTGGGATACAGAAACCGATCTCGAAGTCAAACGTCTTCAGCAGCAGATCCCTGAAGTAATGCCTCTCAATCAGCCGAAATTTGTTCACTGTCTTACCACCCACGGTAAACTCAAGTCTGTTCAGGAGAGAGAGAAACTGCTGGTAACACTTTACAATTAGGGTGCACTAATATGCATTAATTCATGCTTAATTAATTCACAGATAATCATGAATTAATGTATTACTCATAAATAACTAAACCATTAATTAATGTTTACTGCATCAGCCACTAATAGAGTCTATATGATTAATAGATTAAGTAATACATGAATTGCTATTAATTCAAGGTGTCATTGTGTATTCATTCCTTAATAACATATTTTATGAACTAATAGTGTAATTAATTAATCAATTAATTCATGTGTCAATTACCACAATTAGTCAAAGATATGCACTTCAACTTCCAGTTGTCTGCTTTAATTAATCATTAGCTAATGATTTGCAAAAGGTATCATTATGTTATGACTTTACTTGTTGGGGCACATCATTATTAACTAGTCATTAGTAATTGTAGTAATTTGCACATGAATTTGCACTTTGCAACAATGAAGTAATTAATCATGTATTAATGCATATTAGTGTACTTGTCATATTATTTGGAAGTTGACATACAAAGCTTTGGCTCATTCTGGTAATTAACATATTAATTGACACTATTAGTTAAAAAAATAGTTATTATGGAATTAATCCACAATTACATATTTAATTAATAACAATTAATGTATGAAGTAATACATTAACCTTACATACTCTTAATTAGTCCCTAATGTGGTAATCATTAATGAATAGCTATATAATAATAATCATTAGTTACACATTAATTCAGTATTATCTGTCCATTAGTTAAGCATGAATTAATGCTTATTAGTGCACCCGTAATGTAAAGTGTTACCAAACCGCTTTGCAAACAAACTATTTTTATAGTTATTGGTTCTGATTAAGTATTTAGATCAGCTAAAGGCCCAATAGCAATCATATTAAAAATAAGACATACGTGGCTCCAATATTCCTGAGGTTTAGAAAAGAGGGACTGAAATGATACTGAATGAAACGGCCTGCATCCAGCTCTATGACATCCTTTATTTCTGTGAAGAAGAAGAGGAGAGGAAGAAGTTTTATTTACACAGTGCTTTTCCACAAGCTAAAGATTGCTTAATAGGGGAATACATTGATGCAAAGGAAACAATACACAAACACACAGAACACTGAGTACAAATGATCAAAAATACATTTCATACAAGTTTAAAGTTTCAGATTTAAAGCTGAAACTTGAAAATGAATAGAGAAGAGATATTACGATAAGAAGGGGGCAGTGGGTTTCATGGCTTGAGAGCAGTAATGATCTTCCAGTCAACAGTCGACAAATCTAGGAATGTACAAAAGGCCAAGTTCAGATGACCTAGAGATCCAGTGGGCAGGTATTAAGTCAAAGAGGAAGAAAGGCACAAGTCCATTTACGCCTTAAATGTTAGCAGGAGCGTCTTAAAACGAAAGTGTGAAGCAATTAGAAGTGAATAATGTGAGTATTGCATCTAGTCAAGGTAATGTCACTTTTTTTACATAGTGCAACCTTCTGGTGTGCTTCTTTTGGTAAGCCAATAAACAAGGCATTGCACTAATCCAGACATGAAGTAATAATGTACCAAGGTTTCTGCATCAGCCAGAGTGAGAGAGGAACAATATTGTCCAGGTGATAAAAAGAGCTTTTAACAATTGCAGCCAAATGGGAACCAAAGGAAAAAGAAGAGTCAAATAAAACACCAAGATTGCAGACAGAGGATGAGGGTTTAACAAGAACCCCATCTATGTCAAAATACAGATTCATTCTTTTGACTGGTTTAGTGAAGCCAATCAGCATTATTTAAAACTATTCAAATAGACACATTTGACACCTCATTAGCATAAACAGTTCAATCACAATCAAAATCCAGAACATCATACTTGGCCAAGTTTACAAAATCACACAGCACAACAGAAAATAAGAGAAAGCAATTTTGAAAGCAAACTAACATACCTGTTGGACAGTGTCTCTTTATGTCCACAATGACTGATCCACCTTCCAGGTCTCTTATTTTAAAGCGTGAGAAGCTAATATTGTAGACATTGTCTTCTAGGGAGCACAGGTAATCTGCACACAAAACCAATAATAGTTAAGAAAAGAAAACTATTGTGCTGTAAAACCAACAAAAACACAAATAAGCTGCTTTGTTTGCGTCGTCCTCACCGTCTGTGTATCCTGGTAGTCTGAGGACATACTGAGGGGTCACAGGGTCACCTGGCTTCCAGTCCAGCAGCACCTCCTCTTTAGCTGCAAGACCTTCTCCTGAAATAAACCCATTCCAGTCCACCACATCCCTCTTATCCCCTCTGCCCTGCATTTCAGCTATTTTCTCCTCCTCCTCTTCAGCTTCATCTTCCTCTTGTTCACTGTCCTCGCCTCTCTCAGAGGACAGTTCCTGCTCCATTTCTTCCTCACTCTGTGTTACTTCTTTGACAACCTCACTGTCCATCTAGAAATCTTTGACAAATTTACCTCGAGTGTTTCTGTCAGGTTAACTAACACATCTGTTGTCAGGCACTCTCTGTGATTACCCTCTGCTCTTCTCTCATAAACTGTCTCAGTGGCTCAAACAGATTAAGGCTATCTCAAACAGCTAATCCAAGCCAATCCTCAATTAAACACGGACACAGCAAATATGGCATCAATGAAAGGACAAAAAGGAACAGATAGAATTGAATGTAGATGTGCAGTATGGAGGATAGTGATAGAGATGACCAGGACTGATATCTATTAATAGAGACACAGACAATAGAAAAAGTGGTGATGTGATATTGATCTCACACAGCTATCTACAGTCATGTGAAAAATATACCCTTTTGAATTCTATGGTTGTGTGTATCAGGCCATCAAAAATATCATCTGGTCTCTAGCAGGTCTTAAAATGAGGTAAATAGAACACATTATACACTCACTGGCCACTTTATTAGGTACCCCATGCTAGTAACAGGTTGGACCCCCTTTTGCCTTCAGAACTGCCTCAATTCTTCGTGGCATAGATTCAACAAGGTGCTGGAAGCATTCCTCAGGGAGTTTGGTCCATATTGACATGATGGCATCACACAGTTGCCGCAGATTTGTCGGCTGCACATCCATGATGCGAATCTCCCGTTCCACCACATCCCAAAGATGCTCTATTGGATTGAGATCTGGTGACTGTGGAGGCCATTTGAGTACAGCGAACTCATTGTCATGTTCAAGAAACCAGTCTGAGATGATTCCAGCTTTATGACATGGCGCATTATCCTGCTGAAAGTAGCCATCAGAAGTTGGGTACATTGTGGTCATAAAGGGATGGACATGGTCAGCAACAATACTCAGGTAGGCTGTGGCGTTGCAACGATGCTCAATTGGTACCAAGGGGCCCAAAGAGTGCCAAGAAAATATTCCCCACACCATGACACCACCACCACCAGCCTGAACCGTTGATACAAGGCAGGATGGATCCATGCTTTCATGTTGTAGACGCCAAATTCTGACCCTACCATCCGAATGTCGCAGCAGAAATCGAGACTCATCAGACCAGGCAACGTTTTTCCAATCTTCTATTGTCCAATTTCGATGAGCTTGTGCAAATTGTAGCCTCAGTTTCCTGTTCTTAGCTGAAAGGAGTGGCACCCGGTGTGGTCTTCTGCTGCTGTAGCCCATCTGCCTCAAAGTTCGACGTACTGTGCGTTCAGAGATGCTCTTCTGCCCACCTTGGTTGTAACGGGTGGTTATTTGAGTCACTGTTGCCCTTCTATCAGCTCGAACCAGTCTGGCCATTCTCCTCTGACCTCTGGCATCAACAAGGCATTTCCGCCCACAGAACTGCCGCCACTGGATGTTTTTTCTTTTTCGGACCATTCTCTGTAAACCCTAGAGATGGTTGTGCGTGAAAATCCCAGTAGATTAGCAGTTTCTGAAATACTCAGACCAGCCCTTCTGGCACCAACAATCATGCCACGTTCAAAGTCACTCAAATCACCTTTCTTCCCCATACTGATGCTCGGTTTGAACTGCAGGAGATTGTCTTGACCATGTCTACATGCCTAAATGCACTGAGTTGCCGCCATGTGATTGGCTGCTTAGAAATTAAGTGTTAACGAGCAGTTGGACAGGTGTACCTAATAAAGTGGCCGGTGTAGTGTATAACACGTGTCATAGTTTAACAAAAATAACTAAAAAAACTGAGTACACCCTATGATTAAATTGCTTGTAGAAACACTTTCAGCAGACATAACTTAAAGTAATCATTTTCTGTATGATAGTATCAGTCTTCTCGCATCATTGTGGAGGAATTTCTGGTCAGCTGTTCTTTAAAATGTTGCTTCAGTACATTGAGGTTAGTGGGTATCTGTTTAATGCACAGCTCTCTTAACGTCCCGCTGAAAAATGTCAGTCTGGTTGAGGTCTGGACTTTAACTGGGCCAGTGCAACACTTTGATTCTTATTGTGGAGTTGCTGGTGTGCTTGGGATCATTGTCTTGTTGCATGACCCAATTTCAGCAAAGCTTTAGCTGTCGGACAGATGACTTTGTATTTGACTCTAGAAATACTTTGGTACACAGAAGAGGTCATGGTTGACTCAAAGGCCCTATTTACACCTGGTATTAAGATGTGGTTATGTTGATGGGATCACAAGTAGACTAGGGAGAGACATACCCATTTTACACCTGATATTTTAACCCATTTTATATTTCATAATATAATATTTTTTTTACTCTATGTTTTTATAAAATGAATGAAGCCTTGGTAAGCATAAAGCAAAAAAAACCCAGAATCTTACTGAACCTAAACATTTGAATGGTGGTGTATGTCTGATATCAAAGGCAGTGCATCCAATTCAAATCTACAGTATTTTGGAACAACTTCACCAGTCACTTTGAACAGACTAGTCAAAATAGGTAGATATCATCATGGAAAGGTATAATACCATATGTAACATAATAACACCATGAGGAAATTTACAAATAAAAGAAAAACTACCAAGAAAATATGACCTAGACTTTTTTGTGGTGTGTGTGTGTGTGTACACATTACTGGCTTTGTGTAATATTAATAGGCCAGATATATCACTACTCGGTCAAATTTTTATGTCTCTTTTGCTCACCAAGGCTGCAATTTTTTGATAGAAAATACACAAAAAACACAGTAATATTGTGAAATATTATGACAATTTAAAATGACTTTTTTGTGTGTTAGAATATATGCAAAATGTAATTTATTCCTCTGAAAAAAAGCTGAATTTTCACCATTACTCCAGTCTTCAGTGTCACATGATCCTTCACAAATCACTCTAATATGATGATTTTATGCTCCAAAAACATGTATGATTATTATCCATGTTGAAAACAGTTTTTACATTTTAATTTCAGGATTCTTTGATGAATAGAAAGTTCAAAAGAACAGCTTTTATCTGAAATGGAAAGCTTTTGTTACATTAATCACTACCCGTTAAAAAGTTTGGGGTCAGTAAGAATTTGTATTTTATTTTTGGGGGAAATAAATAAGAAATCAATACTTCTATTCATCAAGGATGAGTTACATTGATCAAAAGTTACAGGAAAGACATTTATAATGTTAGAAAAAGATTCTAATTAAATAAATGCTGTTCTTTGAACTTTCTATTCATTAAAGAATCCTGAAATAAAAATGTAAAAAACTGTTTTCAACATGGATAATAATCATACATGTTTTTGGAGCATAAAATCATCATATTAGAGTGATTTGTGAAGGATCATGTGACACTGAAGACTGGAGTAACGATGCTGAAAATTCAGCTTTTTTCAGAGGGAATAAATTGCATTTTAATATATATTAACATAAAAAAAGTCATTTTAAATTGTCATAATATTTCACAATATAACTGTGTTTTTTGTGTATTTTTTATCAAAAAATTGCAGCCTTGGTGAGCAGAAGAGACTTCTTTTAAAAACATAAAAAATCTTACCGATCTTAAACTTTTGACCGGTAGTGTATATTAATGCTAGATATTTATTTATCAATATATAGACGCACAATTTCTTTTGTTTTTCAGAAAAAAAATTCTCGGTTCCTCCCACTGCACATTTTGTATGTGTCCTTCATCGCACCCAATTCAAGTCTTGCAGTCTCTACAAATGAGCCGTTGGGTTGAATCAGTTGTGCTAGGTGAGGGACACACACAAAATGTGCAGTGGTGGGGTGTATACAGGTTTGAGAATCACTGGTCTTCAGGACAAAACTCCAGTGACATCTATGTCATCTCGTAAAACAGTACTGTGGCGAGTGGGCGTCCTCATTAGAGTGATCAATCTGAATGTAATATGAGTCAACAGGATGTGTTCAAATATCTCTGCTCTTGATTTGCTTCCACAGCAGCACTGATGGAGGGAAGAGGTGGAGCCACTCAACCACATCCTCTTCAGCACAACCTCTCACCTCATCCCACTGTTGGCATGGTGATCAAACTGTCATTTCCTCACGTCACTTCGGAAGAGTTTCAGCAAGGGGAGGAAGTATCCCAGAAGGCACCACTGCGCAAACGGAGAAATCACAGTGCATCAGGAAGAGACAACGTGATGAGTTCGGAACATCAGGTAGAGTTTGTTTGTTTCATCTCAGTTGATTAAACCTAAACGAGAAGTAATACAGACATAGATTGCTTTCGAGTTTCTCGTCTGTTCTTAGTTTAGTACAAATGCGCAGTGTGGATTTTATGCTGCTTCGTGACGTTGTGTGTTTGTTGTAGGCCTGGGGTGTTTATAGTCAGGGAAGTCAAATAAAATCAAAATAACTATGTTATTTAGCAGTAGCTATCAGTATTAGAAATTCGCAGGGAAAAATGGCAGACATTTCAAACATTACAAAGTTGACAGAGTTTAGATTGCTGGGAAACACGACTTATTTTTGCTCTGACTGGCACACCAACATGCTGATGATCTCACAAAACCTAAAACCAATAGAATTTGGTGTGTGTTGTTTTTTGCGGAGGCAGTATATTTAATTATTTTTTTTATAGTGATTACAAAAATAAACAAGTAAATGAATTAACAGTGTTACACAATTCTATGCAGCCTCTAAGTGCATCAATTATGTGGGAACACTTTAAAATAAGGTACAACTTATATATATATATATATGCATACACACACTACTATTAAAAATGTTGGGGTCAGATTGATATTTAATTTTTTGAAAGAAATAGACTTTTTTTTCACCAAGGATGCATTAAATTGATCAAAAGTAAAAGTAAAAGTAAAAGTAAAGACATTTATAATGTTGCCGAAGATTCTAAATAAATGCTGATATTTCAACTTTCTATTCATTAAAGAATATTAAGCAGCAACTGTTTTCAACATTGGTAATACGAAATGTTTCTTGAGTACCAAATCAGCATGATAAAATGATAATCATATTTGTTAACTTCAACATTTAAACCAATGTACATTGTAAGTTAAAGGTACTAATGCATAATGCGCTGAACTTTATTGTAATTGAATAGATTTTACACTGTAAAAATGAATATGCTTTATCTAATCAATAGAATTGTGGCAACAGATTACAAGCAATATTATCAATTAAATTCAACAAATTAGAATTGAGTAATAATTAATCAAATTATTCCTTAAAAGTTAACTGTTTAAACTGAGTAAAGTTTACAAAAATATCTCATTAACAGACAAACGTCAAAGATTAATTAAGAACTCTTTATTTTATATTGCCAACATTGAAGACACCTGATGTTAACAAGCAGAATCACGGAAGGAGAAAACCGTAATTTTAAAACAAACACCGATCACCATAATGGTGACTTCAATTTATGTTTTTTTTTTGGTTGTTGTAAGTTTTACTCATTTTAAATGGTTAACTTTTAAGGAATTAATTTGATTAATTATGACTCATTTCTAAGTTGTTAAATTTAATTAATAATATTGCTTGTAATCTGTTGCCACAATTTTATTGATTAGATAAAGCATATTCATTTTTACAGTGTATTTTCAAATGTTTTCCCATTATGGCTGAACTCATGTTGTCTCAAACTTTTACAGAAGTCACAATGGAGATGACTTTACTGTCTATCACAGTGTGGTTCACTCACTTCCTCATTGCCTCAGCTCTTTATTTCAACACACTGCCAACAAACACCCACAAGTGACAGCACTGAAACCACCCAAATAACTCAAGCAACAACAAAAACAAGACAAGAACCCGATATCCTAATAAATGCAACACCTTTCTCGCCTCTGACCACAAAAGCACAGGAAAGCACAACAAATTTACCCAGTGAAGTGCATGCGCAGGCCGAATACAACCCCGAATGTGGCGTCCACACAGGAAACAACAACCCTGCATCAATACAACAGCAGTACTCCATCTCAGAATGGCATGATGGATGATGGCATAGGCGTTAGCAATGCTAGCAGTGTTGCAATGAGCCACACAAATACAAGTCATACAACAGTTTCCACTAACTTTGAAAGAGTGAGCGCTTCAAAATTCTGAAACAGTAACAGTAACAATGTCAAGTGCCAGTTACACTGTAGACACCTTATCAGGACCTGCTCAGCAGTGTCTCAACAGTACCCTGGAAAGAAAGGACAAGAAGAAAGAGGGTGACAGAACAAAAGCAGATGAAGGAAATTATGAAACGAACTCCACCCAGGCCACATTTGCTAATCCGAATGAGTCGAGAGGAACTCTGAGCACTGAGGGAAGTTACAGCATACACAAGTGAACACAGAGAGGAACCTTACCAACACAGCAGCAAATACAACTGGTGTAAGTGCTGCAACGGCAACAGCGAGAAACGATTGGTCAACATCACAAAGCACAGACATTCCCATGATCACACCGGCCTCCACAACAGCACGAGACCCAACGGTTACAGATGGACCTGAATATCACACCTCGATAGGTGGCGTAAATCACTCAATGACACAGCAGAATATAAACACATACTCTACTGCACACACAGGAAGAGAAAACATAACAGGAACAGACACACCCGGTGGTACCACCACCTATAACAACAACTCTATCATAACAGGTGTCCTAACCGATGCCACAAACAAAACTGACACAAGAAAGCAAAGCTTGGCCTAAATGTTTGAACCCAAACCCCAAATCTCGTCAATTCACACTAATGTGCTTCATCACATTGTGGACTTTGGCAATGATTGCCTCTATATTCCTAGGAATAACCATCTTCCTGTGGGTGCGTCTGTCTGTCTTTAAAAAGAAGAGGAAGCAGAGGGAGAAGGGGCAGCGTCAAGAAGAGAGAGTCTTGGCCGACAACCCAAAGCATCGGTGCAGGAGAGAGTGGAGTTCTGGTATGTCAATGGATCCACAATGGAGGCCGACAGAAAGCAGAAAGACAGAAAGAGGGAAGAGAGGATGAAGAGAAGAGGGCAGGAACAGGATAGGAAGGAGAATGGGCTGTGGATTCAGCCTAAAGTGACTGTGGATGACATAACTGAGTTCTGGTACGCAAACAGACGCCGGGTGCCGGAGACACTGACGCGTAGTTATCAACTTTGATAGACACCACCGGAAACAGATGTACCTACAGGCTTCGAGCCAAAAACACAAGGAGATTTTGATGGAAACTTTATTTGAACAAGTAGATAAGACGTTACGTTTGTGATCAAACATGGACCTTATTTGTGCTCAGCTGAGCACTGTAAAAAAATATTTCAAATTCTATTTTATTTTATCAAACTTCCATTTTGTCAGGCAACTACAAATATAGAACACGAACTTATGAGATATTGGAATTGTCATATGCGTTTCCTATTCAGAAATTGGACATGAACAGCCTTTTAAAGTCACATTTATTACAGGGAAAGTCTGATGTTTCCGAGTTGGGCAGCGCAGTCTCAGTCCCCGAGACGTCATATAACTGACGTCTTGGGACGGTCTTTTGACCATCGTCAACATCCGCTGTTTTCAGGGTACCCTTTAACGTCGGTTCGATGATGTCATCGGATCCTACCCAGACCTAAGCCTACCCCTAAACCTACCCCGTCACCTAACTGACGTTAAATGTAAAGCGGTCAGTTACTATGAAGTCCCCAGGGTCGTCATGTAACTGACGTTAGAGGGTACCCTAAAATGGCGGGATGTTCGACGTATGGTCAAAAGGCGTCCCAAGACGAGTGAGAACTGTATATGATTGTTTATTTTTATTCATTTTCCCCACAACATCTACAGTTGTGTATATTTACGTAAATATGATGCATATTGTATCTATTTTTACAAAATACAAATAGGATTTATTTGACTAAAATTAAACTCGTCAATAAGCTGACTACCTGGTGGTGAAATCAAATTGGGAGAGTAATGTTCAACAAATGGGATGCTACATTTTATTGATTAAATATCTTCTATACATTTTTGGCTTAAATGAGATTTTTTTACCTAAGAAAACAGGCAAACATTAACCTGCCGTGCTACGATTCTTTCCAGCAACAAAGCACTTGAAAACGATGAGACTTGTGATTACAACTTCAGAAGTGGGAAGTAGGAAATGTCCAATAGCACATGAAGGGCAGCATTAGGTCCAACTAACAGGCAGCTGAGCGCTGTTCAGTTTGATCACTGATGATGCACTTGAACAATTTGTGATTTTTTGAGTTAAAACATGGGGACATTATGGCAGCATAAATATTTGTGTTCTTTAGGAATTAATCATTCTTAGCTCTATGTAATGTTACATTTTGTTGTTTGTTAAAGTTGTGTTTACTCTTCTGTGAAGTTTCATCCGTTCTCTGGAGTGTACACAACTTTTTGAGTGTATAGAAGTAATTATATATAACCTTTTCATGTTTTTGCTCAAACTTATACACTCTTTGTTATAGTCTAACTTTTGTTCTACATCACTATTGTGTATTCTTAATGCTCATATTAACTTAAAAACTTGGATCCACAAATAAAAAAAACATTATTTATAAAAAAACATCTATTTATATAAATGTTAAATGGATGATTTATTTAGCTCTTTCATAGACCCATGGCCACCAAAGCGCTTTCACATTTTGCCTCACATTCACTCACTCATTCATTCATACACGACGGCGGTGTAGCCATGCAGGCGCCATCCAGCTTGTTTGTAGCATCTGGGTTTTGTCTTGCTCTTGTACACGCTACACTTGGTCAGGTGGAACCGGGGATTGCCATTGAACCACCAACAACGGTTTGTAGACAACCTACATGAACCACTGAGCCACTATACCCCGGAGTTATATAACTTATTATGTTTGATGAAAGCACAGACCGATTACTTTAATTGTTAAGTTGATACAGCATTATAGTTTCTATAAGTTACTTATGAAAGTCCTGAAGATAAACCGTGAGATAAAACAGAATAATATACCAGTGCTTCTCCTTCCTGGAAAAGTGAAGGGACCAGAAACTTTAACCACAGTCATTTTTGTTACACTGTTGGAAAATTCAGAATGTTTCTGTTACCAAAAAAAAATCCCTGATTAAAATAAAAAAATAAATACCTAAATAAAAATACACAATATTTAATATGCAACTTTTAGTGATGTTTTGAGCAAACATTATGAAATCTCATTTGTGCATCTTGCTCTTGTAAAGATTGAAATACTGATTCGAGTTTCAGCTTTATTTCGGATGGTCCCTTTAACACATTCAGTTATAAGTCAACGATGCACCTACATCTCTATACTCAGACTCTCTAGTAGTGTTAGTAGAGTATTAGTGCAGACTGGTAGGGTTAGGGGTAGAGAGCAAGTTGACATGTAGTTAAAAGTTACTTATAGTCAGTATAATGTCTGTTGGAGGAGACATTAAGCAGACAGTCTACTAACGCTCTAATGAAGTTAGTTGACATGTAGTTGCAAAGTTACAGGATGTTCAAAAGGGACCATCAAAATAAAGTGTTACCATTGATTCTGATATGGTGTAAATCACCATTCTGAGAGATCTATAACAGATAATGCAAGTTTGTTGAGCATGAGTGGTTAAAAGAGTGAGAGACAATGTTATGAAAAAGTGTTCAATATAATTCAGAATGAGGAAATGATAGGGATAAGTACTGTGAAGTAAAACGGCAACAGAAAGAAAAGATATCACGTGCATGTAAAAATGCCTAAATTAACATTTTTCAATTAGCAAATTCTTTGTAAAAAACTTATTGAGAAATATGAGAGAGCAGGACATACGTCTCTAAAAATAGTTTAATCAAACTTTACTTTAGGCACAAAATTCTCAGATTTTCTCACTCCTCTTAGCTTTGCAGTACCCTCCTCCACCCCAACAAACACGCATCGATGCACATATACACTCAGGTCAGCGATTGCACTTAACAGCGTGGTACTGACAAACCAGCAACAAAACCCACAGAAGTGTCAACACACCCCAGCTTCCCATCAGGCTTCTCTTTTTCTACTTCAGCTTCAGATAATATAATCCACGTCACATCTTTTTGCACGTTTTTTAATCTTTCAGCAACAGCGTCTCTTGTCCAGATGCTGGCAGTGATATTACATCTTCAGTGGGAGGAGAAATGAAAGAGGGCATGTAGGAGTGAGAGGAGGAATGAACTACAGGATATAGGTGTGCGCTTTATGCGAGAGTGTGAAGATTTTCACATGTGCAGTTTGGTCTTGGTGGTTGGAGCTTGCAGTGACTTAACCCAGAGGCATGTAGAGGTAAGTGGCAATTGCACTGATTCATAAGGGATCAAACGGGAGACAGTCTGTAAGCTCAGTTTGTGGCTGTGGTGTTATAAGATGCTCTAGAACGAGGAGACCACATAAAAAGAACGAAAATAAATCACTACATGCATCTTGGAGAAACATTATCGACACATACACTCAAATCACATCTAGTAACTATGGTATATGTGCACTGGAATTAACCTGTGAACGTACCCTCTACTTTGCCCGTCAAATGAAGTACAGTTCAGCATGCCATGATACAGCATGTCGCTTAGCAACGCCAATGTCAAGGGGCTCAATTCCCAAGAAAGTCACTTTAGTGATCAGATGGTGATTCCTGAAAAGGATTATGTAACACTTGAAGACTGGAGTAATGATAATGAAAATTCAGCTTTGTTCACAGGAATAAATGACATTCTAAAAGATTAGAGATAGAACAAAAAGTTATTTTAATTTTGATAGAACATTTAACAGTTTTACTATTTAACTGTTTTTTGCAGCCTTTTACGCAGACAAGAATTTAAAAGCAATCGAAAAAAATCCAATGAAACCCCAAAATTTAGAACTTTTTAAAATATATTTTATATTATTTCTATTTATTTTAGTTTAAACCCCCAAAAAGAAGTGATCATATTGTGACTAACTGTCTTTTTCTCCGGTGTCTTTTTCACTGTGTCACGGTGTTCATTTTCAAAGCCAGATTCGCTCCGTGCTACACTGAAAGAGAAGAAAAAGGAAGAACAAAACTCTTCCGCCCCAGTATTCACGCAAAGATTACTTCAGCAGAAAACCAGAGCACACAGAGAACAAGAAAACGGAAAACAAAACGATGAATGTCTTCAACCAGATGCTTTCCTTTAATATATAGTCAGGTGTTGGAGGTTTCCTACAGTTCCACATTCCCAAGCCTCAAAGTGGATCTCCAAAGACATTATCAGCTCACCTGAGCATTTCTGTTTTGCACAAAGACTGAGATTCCTGACTTTTCAGGCAGTAGTATGAGCATCATGAGGCTCATTTTTAGCAATTTACGGTTGTATCTTGCTCTTGGAGCCTGTTTAAAGTTCATTGATGCACAAGTGTCAACACAGGCAGATATCACCACCGCAGTCAGCGAATTACAACACTGTGGAGGATCTGTTCAGATCTGAGAGCATCACTGCTGGGCATGATCATGTCTGACACTGCTGAACCACTGCTGGACACAAATACAGTCACTGAACTACAGGCAAAAACAGATCCTGTATGCATGCGAAACCCACACTTCTTGTTGGTCGATTGAGCACCATGCTTGAAGAACCAACAGCTGTGAATATCATGCCACGCAAGACTGAGACTCAACAATCAACAACAGAATTTGCTCCTGATCAAATAGAGCAGACCACAATGATCACCACTTATGTGCCTCCTAATGTGGAAACAGAAGTAGCTGAACAAATAACTTCAGACGCCCCCAGCACACATCAATATGAAACGACTGTTGGCTTCACTTCTTCTGAGTTGACCAGTCCTAAAAAACATCCTACAACTGAAATCACCACAGCAGCTGATACTATGTCTACTGATTCAACAGACGCCCTCAATCCCACATCCATACCATTTCAACTACCTGTAGACCAGACTGCGTCTCCGTCAAACCCCATGGAGACCAGCACAATAACCTCCACTGCAACTTCTAACATCATCTTCACAGATGTCTCAAACAGAGTTGTCTCTCGATGTTTGATGACGAATCAGTCTCCACCCAATTTACCTCTGTCACCACCAGTGGAAATGTCGCGCAAAGTATTCTTCCTGTTCAAACAAACTGGTTATTAATAATCATAGTGTGTGTGACCGCCATTTGTGTGCTATGTATAGGCATGATTCTGTTCGTCCACCGGCGAAAGAAAAACACCTCACGGACATTTGGCCCATTGTATGTGAATGGACAAAGTAAACGTTCCAAGAAGAAAAAGGGAGCGGAGGATGATGCATGGGCGGGGCCTGTGAATCTGGAGGCGGGGGTTGAATGTGACGCTGAAGTAAAGGAGGGTCTTTTGCCTGATGATGAGAAAAAGGATGGAGACGATATGGTGCTCAGCACATTCGCCGCCCTGGATGAAGGTGACATGTCTAATTGTGGAGTGGGTGGGGAAGGAACTAAAGAGGCGAAGAAATGGGAGAAGCAGGAACCTCTGCTTTACATAGATGAGGATGTAGACGAAAACAAGGCAAGAGAAACACTGACAGATGACAAAAGTGAAGAGAAGGAGTTGAACGGAGGAGAAGCGTTCTGTCTCACCACAGCCGTCTAATAGACTTTTTCAACGAATGTACGTGAAGGATTTAATATAATTGACCATCTTGATTACATCACGTGTATCAAACAAGGGCTAAGAAATATAGATTTGTAAATATTTTTTGATTGTTCAATTTATCATGAACAATGGCGCTCAATTTTATATGGAACAATGTATAATGATCTAAAACTCTTAAAGAGGTTGTTTACTGCTTTTTTTCTTTGCATGATTGTGTTTATGGGGTGCAATATAACATGTCTTCATGTTTTTTTTTTTAAAGCCTTATTTTCCATAAATTTCACCTTTATTGTAACCCGCTTTCTCTGTAATTTGAACGACCGGTTGACTATGAAGCCACTCCCTCAGAAACAGACAATGGGCTCAGATTGGTTAGTTGGGCCGGTGTGTTGTTAATTGGCTAAACTGCGGAAACTTCGCGCCCATTACCTTTACGGGCGAAAGTTGCATGTGCTCCGGTCAAATGTAAACAAATGAGCCCGATTTCACGAAAGTTCGTATCTATAGCACGAATGTCATTTCTCGTGGCATTTATACGCCAAAAACAGTTTTGCGTGTATATGGCACACGTTTTCGCGTGCATATGATACGCACTTTTGGCGTATAATACGACGAAACTCCCCACCCCCTAAACCTAACCCAGGGTTTTTTAGTGCGTGCCATATACACGCAAAAAACAGTTTTGGCGTATAAATGGTACGAGAAATGACATTCGTGGTATAGATACGCATCTTCATGTGACTGTGTTGAACAAATGGTGTCAATACTACTGTATCCACATGAGCCAGAATCAGACCCAGAAAGCGGCGATGAAGAGAATCGAGCAAAACCTCCCCAAACACAGCTCTTAGAAAACTTTTCTGAATGGTAGATTTTATTATTATTATTCTACTCTTTTCTACTACTATTATATAGGTATTTCGATACACTGTTACTTACAAATCCTACTGCTACTTGTTAGTTTTGAGATGCAGCTTTCTCCTGATTAAACATTTAATATTAACTGAATAAATGGCTGAGTAATACCGTTTTTTAAAGTTATTGTTTTATACAGCAGC
This sequence comes from Hybognathus amarus, assembly GCA_030378365.1. Lineage (NCBI taxonomy): Eukaryota > Metazoa > Chordata > Actinopteri > Cypriniformes > Leuciscidae > Hybognathus > Hybognathus amarus. Next base: position 314,520 of record JAQIUQ010007354.1, on the reverse strand, counting down.
TGAAGTTTGCTGTTGCAATCACATATAATTTTTTCAACTTTATACACGTTTGTCTTATACACAAAATAGCATCGAATTAACTGGCTTCTATAACCAAAAAGCATTGGCATTAGTTTACATTCTTGATCAAACCAAAAAATTACGCCATAAAGTATACAAATGTAATAAATAAATTTACAAAATTTGTACATAAACACAAATTAAGGTCCAAAATGTTTAAACGTGTTTGTCATAGACACACGACATAGCATAACTAAGTGTCTACTAAAGCCAGCACTGGCATTTGTTTATGTCCTTGATAAAAACCAAAACATTATATCTGAAATTAAACATGCAAATGCATTTAAAATGATTAAGTCTTACTTACAGGTTGTGGCCCAACAACTGCTGCCTCAGGTTTTAAAGTTGGAACTGCTTCAGGTTTTAGTAACAGTTTCTTGTTGAATCCGGTGTTGAATTCGTGGAGATTCTGGAAGCTGTCTTCTGTGAAATGCGCAGCACAGAGAGCTAGATTACGATTGTAATGTTCAGGAACATAATCAAACATAAATTTCAGTCATTGTTGATGAACTACAGCATCCGTGGGAAGCCCGAGCACAGAAGACCTGATAGTTGGGTGAACACAACACACTTTTGATGGCAAATGGCTACAGCTCTCCACTATACCTCTTCCTCTTCAACAAAGCCGCAGGAACATGGCCATGCCTCCTCAGAGCGGCATTCAAAGCTTCCAAAGGGAAACTCGATGTGACCCGTAAAATCATGGGATGTCGAGGAAAACATTCCACTTTAAGTTTGATTAGGATATTATATAATTTGGTAGTAAAACAAAGTGTTGCACAAAATGTTGTGCATTTTTTTCAGAAGAGTGAGTCGGTTGTGTATTTTGTACATTTGCTACTGCTTATTATAACTTAATTAGAAGCACAACAATTTTTAATTGGTATTTTTTGTTACATAGGGACTACTGAAAAGACATTTAGTAGTTTATTTTAAAATGCCAAGTATTCAAAATAAAAAAGCTCTGTAAACACGTGCAGTTTTGCAACACTATAAGTGTGTCCTATTGGGCAATGTTCGACACACACTTACAGTCTTCATGCCTAATTGAACACTTGGGCCAAATACAGGAAAACACGTCATGTCCACAAGTGGTCAAGTCCAAAGACTGCAAGGGTGGGTATTTGCAGAGGCCCAAATGTGAAATAGCTCAAAAAGAAGCCAAGCAACTATCAAATCAAACAGCTTTCTATTGGTCAATACGGCAAAGTCACATGACAAACTGAAACCTATTGCAAATATTGCATGAGGAAATCATTCGTACTCATGCAAATTTGCAGATCACATGGATTTCTATTGAAACGACAGGATTTTGTCTGCAAAAAATAAATAAATAAATCAGTAAGTAAATTAAACAAACTTTAAGACAAAATAATTCCTTTGTTGATTAATAATCATCATTCATCATTTGTAACGTTCACTATAGATAGTGGTAAAAAAAAGATTGGTAACGCTAAATATTACAGCCCGAAAATAAAGTACTCCGTAATTAAAGCGATACAACAATCACATTTGGGAGCAATTTAGCAAGAACATAAACGTGTACCTTTTCAAACTGTATAACCTTTTTTTAAAACAACAATTAATGTCAAGGGATAGTTTTTAGACACATTAGACACACACAAGGCCGAAGTCCACAATTCTCCAGTTCTTGAAGCTCTCTCGCTATAAAAATGTTTGCTACACACATAGTTTAGATGTGTCCGTGATTGATGGCCGGCCAAACACCTGCAGCCAGAATCTAGCACTGGGTAGCATCGCGGGGAAAGATAGGCTATGCAACGCACTGGAACTTTTGCTTCGATCTACTGCCCGGCATCACAGTTTGACATGTCCACGTGGTGTCAGAAATAATTGAGAGACAGTATCTTGCTCTAGATAAGAAATTCAGTCTTATGAATAATTATGAGTCACAGATTAGTTATCAAGGCAACACTCACAATGCACATTGGTCCTTGTCCCAAATGGCGCACTTCATGCGGACTTTCAAGTCTCGTGGACTTCAATTGCACGTGCTCACAGAGTAGACAAGTCCAATTGCCATCCATTTTGCATTTTTAAAGTGTTAGTTCACCCAAAAATAATTTTAAATATATCAGAAGCTATGTTAAAAAAACATCCTTTGGTATTTCTGACTTAATTTTCCAGTGTGAAATACAAAAACAGACATTGTTTTCTATCGTGTAAAAGGCAGCAAACTTCATATCTTCTATCATATCAATCTAACACACTGAATAAACTATTTCAAATGACCACCAGATGGAGCTCCTGACAAGATTACCAACTTTTTTTCTTTCTGTATATAATCAATAATATATATATATATATATATATATATATATATATATATATATATATATATATATATATATATATATATATATATATATATATATATATATATATATATACATATATATATATTGTTGATCCTGGAACAGATTCCTGTATTAAAACATGGTCTAACCCTTTCACTACTCTGGAGCCTAACCCTTACCAGGTTTTTGTGAAACAAATTGCCCCTTGAGGACAAAAAAGCTGATCTAACCAAACCATAACCTAATATTAAAAAATCAAAGGAAGATGATAGGCCAACAACACTGATATAGAAGCACCTATGCCTGGTTTTTAAACCTTTACATAAACAGTACACTTGTCCCTCAAATTCAATTGGTCATAACCTTTTTTTAGGTATATGGTTGTAACATGTTGTACTGGTTGGTATCAGCTATTTCTTGTTATCATGTTCACCATATGGGAAAATACATGAATTCAACTACAAATATTAATAACAAAAAGTGTTTGAGAGTTCCACAAAGGGTTAGTAGTGTGTTAAAAGATTCATATCTCAAAGACTGAACAAAAGACACACAGAGGACTGCAAAGCCTCAAATGTGTGTCTGCTGGCCACATATCAGGATTGTTTGGACAAAACCAAGAGAAAGAGGGAGGGAGAAGATTCAGGAGAGGAGGGTCTTGAAAAGAATGGAGTATCTCGGGAGACCAGCGGGAGGAGGGAGAGAGGAAAGAGTCAGAGGGGAAGGCTGATACATCTGGAAGTTATTTGGAACAAGAGAGGGAGGTAAATAGCTGAAAAGATAGAAAGACAAAGACAACCGGGAATTAGCAATTAAGGTTGAGAGAACAAACTAACATAGCAAACAAATATTTTGACGTTGTTTGTGTTAACTTAAAAAAGTAAAGATTTTTTTTGTAATGCCATGAGTAATCCCAGAGAGAACATGATACGAGTCTGAAGGAATTAAACAACAAAGAAAGAAAAGCTTGTGAAGAATTTTGAGAGTGCCTGGACACGGCAAGACCAATCATTTAAGTTCATCACTCACAGAAGACTTTAAGTTTTTTTTTTTTGCACGATGAAGAGTCTTTGCACCCTGGAGAACTGGAGGAATCACATCTGTGATGTGGGATAACATCGGTCAATGAATCGAAAAAAAGCAAGATCTCATGAACTTCATCAGTACGTAAGAACAAAAAGACAATATAGGAAGCTTTGGATTCAGGACACAGTGAAAACTCAACTCTTTTCCTGGAAACCTTTCAATTGCCTGTCAGTCACTTTTTTCTGTCTTCACCTAAATAAAGGTAAAGCAACTACACTGGATTGATGTTCTGATGTAAATTTTGGAATATTAAATAGCCTATATAGATTTGGGTACTGTTTACAAACCACTGAAGCAGAAAACAATGTTTTGACAGTGAGTTGAGCAAACCTTGATTTACTGAGATAAGACTGACAAGATAGATGAACATTTGTGTTTTCCATGTATGTCAGAAAAGAAAAAATATTTTATGGACTGGCAGAATTGATTAAAAAAACATTTGAATATAAAAAGAAAAAGTGGAGGTATACTTCAAGCACACTTTTCTAAGCATTTATGATCACAAGAAACTGTTTAGGTTTCATGTGATCTCATATTAAAAAACTCTTTAATTCCAGCATACATATGGTGCCAATTTCCAGAACCATTACTGACATACCACTGAAATCAGATCATAAATCCATGTGCTGCCTAACTTTGAGGGGGCTTATATGTTTACATTTTGTCCCGTAATATGCTCTGTGGTCACATGTAGAGCACATTCTGTGGAACAAAAAGAGCAAAATAACCACCAACATGATCATTTCTGCTCATGGAATATGAAGTGGTGCGTATATCAAAGTCCACAGAGAGGCCCCTACATGAGTAGGTATGTTTTAGTCATGGAACATAATGGCTTTTTCTAGTTAATGCTATCAGCAGTAACACAAGGGTGGTTTCTTCCTGCCTGGAAACAGCACTTCCTCTCCATGATATGTTCAGGAGAGTGTGAAAGTTTGCACACGTTAAAAGTACACACAATACGTTTATATATCGTCATTTTGTGATTCTATTCCTGTCTTTCTCCTTTTATGCAGAATGTCTGCGTCACGAGGTTGCCTCTGCTGTGTGAAGTACCTCATGTTTATCTTCAACCTCATCTTTTGGGTTAGTTCTGTTTTAGGGTTCTGCAGATTATCAATTTGGCAGATTGAGTAGTTAACATCACCATATTCACCAAATTATCAGAACCAACTGATACGTGTCTCAGTAGTGGCGTTCCTGTGAGTGTTGTGGATCGAATCTTTGAATCATTCACTCAGTGAATCGTTGAGTGAATGATGTCACTCGTGCTTTTAACGTTGTAACATATGCAGAAAAACAGTCATGGAACGCCGCTCAGTCGAATCATAAAAATGAAGGCTGGAGTACACTGTAAAAATATGTGGAATATGTGTATTGTTCTTCTTTAATGATCGTACAGAATATTGAAACATACACGTACCCTAGGCGGGTAACACTTTATTTGAAGGGGTTTGCATAGGACTGACATGACACTGTCATAAACATGAAGGAGTCTTTATGAGTGTTTATGACTGTTGTCATTAAAGGAGTAGTTCACTGTTTAAAAAAACTTTTGCTGATAATTTACTCATCCCCATGTCATCCAAGATGTCCATGTCTTTCTTTCTTCAGTTCGAAAAGAAATTAAGGTTTTTGATTAATCGTCTGGTGTGATCGTTTAAAGCCCTTTGAAGCTGCACTGAAACTCTCATTTGGACCTTGAACCGTTTGGTTCCCATTTGAAGTCCATTATATGGAGAAAATCCTGGAATGTTTTCATCAAAAACCTTAATTTCTTTTTGACTGAAGAAAGAAAGACATGGACATCTTGGATGACATGGGGATGAGTAAATTATCAGCATATGTTTTTTTTAAAAGTGAACTACTCCTTTAAGTGTCATTGGGTAAATTATGAACACTTTTCATGCAAAGTTGACATTGTTTAAAATGTCTTTGTTATGACAACTTGACATTAACCAAGAAATCATAATCTGTCAACCTGTCACAAATATGTCATAACAGGTCTAATTTATCAATCTTATAGTTATTTAGCTTTGTGTTAACATTACATTACCCTGTCATATGTGGTTGGTTTTGACTTTGGCCGTCATGACACCATTATAATTGTGACTTGTCCTCAAGTAAAGTGGAACACATTGTACTAGTTATAAAAATGTCATTAAGGGTTATTACACAGTCAAATGCTTTAACAACAGTGTCATTAATATTTTCCCTTACCTTAGGTAAAGTGGAACATGTTGGACTAGTTATGATTTCTTGGTTAATGTCAAGTTGCCATAACAAAGACCTTTTAAACAATGTCAACTTTACATTAAAAGTGTCATAATTTACTGAATGATACTTAATGACAACAGTCATAAACATTTATAAAGACTCCTTCATGTTCATAACAGGTGTTATGTCATGTTTATGACAGTGTCATGACAGTCTTATGCACACCCCTTCAAATATGCACACCCCTTCAAATAAAGTGTTACCCCAAAGGCTTTTGTTTTAAACGTTTGAGTGGTGATACGAGAAGTGTATTCCATCTGTTCAATATACACAAAATATTTAAGAACATATGCATGTCTGATACTAGCCTATTGTGTATACAGGCCATGCAGGCCTGCACTTCGAGGGCTTGGAACCAGAAGGGCGCAAGTGGCTTTTAACAAACTTTACAGGAGAGACAAAAAAATTGACCACGCTTCAATCACCTGTATTATTAACCTTAAACCACAAACATTGCAACCACAGGCATACTTGCATGAACTGAGTTTTAAGTAAAAAATGTATGGCATATTAACACAATGAATATGTTCTAAAACATTTTCAAAAAAACAAAAAGTCAAATATGTCAGATACGCCTTTTTGTTGCTTTATTCAGTACAGTTTGATCTCAGATAGGTGTTTTTAGTACCATTGGCTAGAGCTCATCGAGACCTTTATTTTGATATAAAGAACTCATATTCGCCCAAAATGCCACTTACGCCCCTCTGGCTCCAAGCCCTCGACTTGTTCCTATGACCTGCCTAAAACTGATGCAAAGTTATTTTTCTTTACCTGCTTGTTTGTGCAGTTGGGAGGATGTGGTTTATTTGGTGTCGGGGTGTGGCTCACCTTCACACAGTCTGAGTTTTCATCTCTACCGCTGTCCTTCCCTTCACTTTCCGCGGCCAACCTGCTGCTTGTAGCTGGGGGCGTCACCATGGTAACAGGATTTCTCGGATGCCTTGGTGCTCTAAAAGAGCAGAAGTGTCTATTGATGACGGTAAGGTACCTGGATCCTTACTGACATCAGTAAACAAATGTGGAAACTGTCCTCATGCGACACTGAAGACTGGAATAATAGCTGCTGAAAATTTAGCATTTCCATCGTTATAATATTTCGACCAGTTGTTATTGATGATTGCTATCAGGATGTGAAGAGTTTATCAACCAACAAAATGTGTTTATATATATTTTTGCCTACTCTAGCTTTAATTATATTTTAAAATATATTAAAATAGAAAACAGTTATTTAAAATGTAATAATATTTTAATAGTTTCTGCTGTATGTAGCCTTGGTAAGCATGACGTCATTTTTGCCACGCATTATGCCAATATAAAAGATAATTGATTCCAGAACATTTAAAATCATAATGTTTGAACGGCAGTATATTAATTTAATATATAATGTACATAAATTATTTTAATTTCCTGTAAAAAATAAAATAAATAAAATTAAGTTCAAGTATCATCCTCCTCTCTAATAAAGACAAATAAAGGCTGATCTAATCTAATCTAATCTAATCTAATCTAATATTTCTCCTTATAGGGAAAAAAAGTACTGAGGGTTACAGAACAATAAAATTACTATCTATAGCAGTATAGTTCAAATAATTTGGACTTGTATTTGATGAGAAATATTTTAGTTCATATTGAAATCTAAGAATTTGATTGATCTTGGCAAATTTGAGACCAGAATGATACTTTTCAGGTTAAATATCTGAGAAGCAGAGGAAGGCACCTCTGGGAGGCACCCATTGCTGCCTAAGAGAAATAAAAGAGTTAATACAAATATTTAATTGGGGATCTTCCCTATGGGAATATTGTTGTCATTCATTCATCGTACTCTAATAGCTTTTTCTTGTTCTTTCAGTTTTTTGTGATCCTCTTGTTTCTAGTCCTGACAGAAATGGCACTGATTTTGGTTTTGAGTGTGTATCATGAAGAGGTAAGGACTTAACGCCTGGTGCCTTGCAAATATTTCAACCTTTCCTTTCAGGAAACACTTTGTCCTTCTACTTCCTGTTTATCCGCTTGTCTCGGTTTTGTGCATTTAGTTGGACAAAAAGGCTAAGGATGACCTAAGAGAAGGAATGAATGACTATGGAACAAATGAAGGGCTGAAAAAATCCTGGGACAACATGCAAACGATTGTGAGTTGGGTTTATAATGGTCACAAATATGAAGACTAAGATTCTTCAATGTATATCATGGATTCCGTCTCTTTCAGTTCAAGTGCTGTGGCGTGAGCAACCACACCGACTGGCACAATAAAACAACAGAAGGCAAACTTCCTCAGTCTTGCTGCAGGGATAGATTTGGAGAATGCCATCATTGGGAAGAGGTCAGAACATTTCTGGGGTCATGGGGTCAGTCAGCTGAGTACCACACATCCCTCAATCCTGCCAGCGGTTGATAATTGCAACCACAAGCGTTAATATAAATTGAAATCTGGCACAAACCCTACATACATCTGATATCGGTAACACTTTACAATAAGGTTCATTAGTTAACTACATTATGTCTAACATTAACTAAGAATGAACAATACTTCTACAGCATTTGTTAATCTTTGTTAATGTTAATTTCAACATTTACTAATACTTATTTAAAAATAGATTTTTAATAAAGATTAGTCTTTTATTAGCCATAAGACTAATACTAACACAAGATTATCTTGTTAACATTAGTTAATGCACTGTGAACTAACATGAACAAACGATGAAACAGCTGGATTTGTTATTAACTTAAGCATTAAAGGTTTAACAAAAACAGTAACAAATGTATTGCTCATGGCTCGTTCAAGATTGTTAGTTTAATACGTTAACTAATGTTTAATAAATGAACCTTATTGTAAAGTGTTACCCTGATATCTTAAGGTGTTAGTTCATCCAAAAAATGATCCTTTAATTTACTCACTCTCAAGCCATCCTAGGTGTAGCCTATGACATTCTTCTTTTAGCCAGAACATCAATCAAAGTTATATTAAAAATATCCTGGCTCTTTATAATAGGAGGGAATAGTACCAGAGATTTTGAAGTCCAAAAAGCGCATCCATAATAAAAGTAATCCAAACCACGGCTCCAGGGGATCAATAAAGGCCATCTGAAGCGAAACGATGCATTTTTGTAAGAAATCAGCATATTATGATTTGATTGATTTCTGAAGGATCATGTGACACTGAAGACTGGGCTAATGATGCTGAAAATTCAGCTTTGTCATCACAGGAATAAATGACACTTATGTAAATCATAAAATGTACACTTTAAAAAAAATCCCCATATTTGTAATTTTAAATAACTATTTTGCTTTATTTTATTTAAATTGTAATCAGAACTTACAATTTACAGTTACAAACAAAATATCTTCAAAATATCCTATTATTTTAAGTCGTATCTATGCTATTAATGACAAATTACAGTAAACAATTTTACAGTTTTCTCATTACTTTACAAATATATTTAAAATGTAAAAATAATGGAGATTTTTGCTTTAACTGTATTTGTGTGATAATTGTAACCTTGGTTATAAGATTGTCTTTCAAAATCATAAAGGCCCGGTTCACAGACAGGTCTTAGATTAAGCCATGATTAGGATTTAGTTCAATTAGGGCATTTAGTTACTTCAATAACTTATACAAAGACATTATGGTGTGAAATCTTGAGAAAAAAACAACGGCACTGACATATTTTAAGATATATTAGAGCAAGTTGCTTTCAGTTAGTTTTAAACATGCATTTTAGTCTGCCTTGTCTGTGAATCTGAGAGTGAAAGAAGTTATAAACCCAAAACATCTAAATGGTATGGAGTAGATTACAACAATTTCAACTTCATGTCCTGTTTATTTATTTGGTAACTATGTAATAAGCAAGATGTACTTCCAGACAGTCATTATCTCGAATTAAACCATGATTACTGTCATGGCTTACTTTGGAATGAATGACCAGCTGATAAAACTGTTCTTTGAATGTGTTTTAGCCGTGTTATGAGAAGGCCAAGGACTGGCTGCTGGCTAACATCACCTCAGTGCTTGGGTTTGGAGTTTGTATTGGAATTGTTCAGGTCTTTTTAAACTTTTGTATCTGGTATAGTTTGATTAATGAGTTTAAGCACTGGTATAATGCGACTGCATTTTCTTCCTTCCAGATTCTTGCTTTGGTGTTCTCCATGCTGATGTACTGCCAAATCCTACGAGCAGAAAAATACATGGACTGACCCATCCTTCGCCCATTCTGAATATGTAGCGAATGTGTAAACAGATTTGCCTCTAAATTGGAGACGTCGATCATATGCATGTGCACATCAGATCATAGTATTGCACTTAGGAAGAAGCTAAGCACGAAATCGCACAGATAAAATTAATTTACCAGATAAAAGGCTGAATAATTCATTTTGTACTAAGAAAAAGAAGGTTAAATAAATATAAAGTAAAAGTATAAAGTAGGTGGGAAAATGTCAGATCCTAGAGAGTATTAGCTACTCTGTTGTTAAATACCGTTACTAGACTGTCTGGAATATACATGCAATCAATGTAAATTTCCTATAATGGAAATTAAAGTGATAGTTCACTTTGAAATAAATGTTTGATACGTTTTAGTTTGCCTCAAGTACATCCAAGATGTAGGTGTCTTTGTTTCCAGTGTTTTCAATTTTGATATTTTTAGGTCAAACCGTTCGTGTCTATCAGTCATATAATGGAGGTCTATGGGGCCCACCTCTAAAGAGCATGCACAGAGAAGTCAAAATTAAACATAATTTAATGACTCGTAAATGTAAGTACACATTGATGGCCTAAATAAAACATGAAACGAGCAGTTTGTGTGAGAAAGCAAACAGTTTTTTATATCGTTTTTACCTCTTGTAACCACAGCCACAAATCCCCCACGCCCTCAGATCACTTGAACGTGGCTTTGGTTACAAGAGGTAAAAACAATATAAATACTATTCGTTTTCTCACACAAACCGCTCGTTTTGTGTCTTAGGCCATCAATGTGTATTTACGAGTCATTAAATCATGTTTAATTTGGACTTCTCTGTGCATGCTCTTTGAGGTGGACCCCATTGACCTCCATTATATGACTGATAGACATGATCGATTTAACCTAAAAATATCAAAATTGAAACTACTGCAGAAATAAAGACACCTACATCTTGGATGCCCTTGAGGTAAGCTAAAACATACCAAAAATTTATTTCAAAGTGAACTATCCTTTAAATGTTTAAGAGTTGATGATTTGTTATACTAAACCAATGGTCTGTACTATATTAATGTCTGTTAAGGTCATTACAAATAAAAAAGAATGCAGTACAACAGTAGAAGATTGGCATCATGTATTTTAGTATAAAATGGCACATAAAAAACATCCAAAATACAAAACAATAATAAATACATCAGAAACCTCTAATCAAGTAGTGTCAATTCCCCAGTTGGCTGGTTCTTCTCTTCTTCTTTGCCTCACAGAGGTCATGCAACATGATTTAAGAACTCTCATGAGTTCATTATGGAAAGGTCTGAGGTCAATCACACTCCAGGACCTCATCCAAATATGCAATTTTATCCTGTGGAAGAAGACACAAAAGAGAGGATTACTTGACACAATTGTGCCCCTTCTGGAAGAAAATAACAGATGAATATCCCAAAGAGAGACTGAGGACAAGTTAGATAGCAAAAACTGCTCACCCATCCTCCGTGGCTCCTCACCCATGGTGCAAAGCTTTCCATGTAGCGTTCAGCATAGCCTGTGAGACGCTGAACACCAGTAGCTGTGACGACTCGACGAGACACGTCCATGGTGATGGCGGAGAACGCCGCAGCGTACAGGCTGACCGATGCGGAGGAACAGGAGGTTCTTCACTCTGACCGCCGTACGTGTCAAGGAGCTTGGCAAAAGATGCGTAATAGGAGAGGCGAGAGAGGGTGGACCGCAGAAGGGGCTGGTGTTTATCTACATCATTAAACCACAATTAACCATGATAAACAAGGCAACATCTGAAAATATGACCATAAATAGTCAAAAACTCAAGATTTATGTATTCTATTCAGATCTTTACGATAAGGAACCAAGAGATGCTTTAAGAGCTAAGTTTACTCTATATCCTAGTGAAATATAAAAAAGGATTGGCAAAAAAGTTGAACTCAGATCAGGGAATATTACCTTGCTGTTAATGGTATCCCCTCTGAAGTCAGTATCTGAACTAGCTGCTGAACCACGGCTTCTTTGTCATTTACTGCAAACAAAAAGAAGAAGTGTAACCTAATCTCCAAACAATGCGAGTGAAAAGACCTCAGCCAGACTCAGTCCATTATAACAATAAGCTATTGTTCAAGGCCTGTATTTTTAAATCACATTCATTTCTATAACTAAATCAAACAGCAAGATGTGACGTAACATTACTGGTCTGCTCTTGCTTTGATATTGCACTGAAAATGTATTATCCACATTATAATACAATTATAAATTCATCAGGTCATAAACAAGTTTTGCATTGGTTTATGCTTTTATATGTACCTTTTGGTGGACTTGGCTCAGGTTTAACAGGGGATTTCTTTTTTACACTGTGTTTCTGTGCGATTCTGTGCCAAAGTTTCTGCCACATCATCATAAAACTCAGGAGGATGGGCTGAGGAAAAAAAATATTACATAACATCATGAGCAGAGTTCATATCGTACTAAAGTTTGGTGTTAGTACCAAATTAATAATTTTAATCAGCAAGAACACATTTAATTGATCAAAAGTGATAGTAAAGTGATGGCGATGATGATTTCTGAATGATGTGTGATTTCTGAAGGATCATGAGACACTGAAGACTAGAGTAATAATGGTGAAAATTCAGCTTTGCATCACAGAAATAAATTACATTTTAAAGGTGCTCTAAGTGATGTCACGCATTTTTAGGCCAAAATTTTTTTTGACACAGTTTAAATATCTCCTCACTATTCGCTAGCTGCCTGTCCCCTGAACACACTGTAAAAAACACGGTCTCTGTTGACAGCCCAGGCTCCACCAACTGCACTTCACGAAACAAAACAAACAGTGTTTCAGCCAATAACCAACTAGAATGATTTGGGGAGTTAGTACACATGAAGGGGGTGTGGAGGAGAGAAGCATGAAGAGGGAAGTTACAATTATAACTCTTTAAAGGGTTATTTCACCCAAAAATGAAAATTCTGTCAGTATTTACTCACCCTCATGTTGTTCCAACCTCACAAGACCTTCGTTCATCTTCGATACACAAATAAAGATATTTTTGATGAAATTGAGAGCTGGATCACTCCTGCATACTAGTCCATAGGCTTCTTGAGGGATTGAAACTTGCCATCCTCAAAAAGTTATTAAATACATCGTTAAAATAGTCCAAGTGACATCAGCGGCTCAATCTTAAGTTTATCAAGTGACGAGAACACTTTTTGTGTGCAAAAACAAACAAAAAACACGACTTTATTTCAACTATTCACTTCCTTCTCTATAGGCCTCTGGTCAGTTAACGTAGTGTGATGGTGTAGAGCTACGATAGGCTCACTATTGGCCAGCGCTGGTCATGTGTGATGATGCGTGTGACATACAATAACAGAAGCTTACACTATTAAACTAGTAACCTGACTTAGAGGCAAGAGAGAAGTAAACGAATAGTTGAAATAAAGTCGATTATTTTGTTGTTATTGCACGCAAAAAGTGTTCTCGTCGTTTGATAAAGTTAAGATTGAGCCACTGTGGTCACTTGGACTGTTTTAACGAATCTTTAATAACTTTTTGAGGCCGGCAAGTTTCAATTCCTCAAAGCCTATGACTAGTATGCAGGAGTGATCCAGCTCTCAGATTTAATCGAAAATATCTTAATTGTGTTTGAAGATGAACGAAGGTCTTAGAAGTTGGAACAACATGAGGGTGAGTAATATGACAGAATTTTCATTTTTGGGTGAACTAACCCTTTAAGTTTGATATGGCCGACCCACGACCAAAGAGACGACGTTCCGATGAACAGATTGCAAAAATGCAAAGAAGAGGGAAAAGAACAAAGGATGCGCAAAGTCCCAAATTTACATTGAAAAAGCCATTGAGAAGTGGTGAGATCTCCGCGACAGAAGGGCTTCCAATCCGAAATTTAGATAACATTAGTTTACGATGGAGCTAGAGGTGTCACGATTCTCCAAATCCTTGATTAAATTACATTTTCAATTCTAAGGTCACGGTTTTAGTTTAATCTCGATTTTTATTAATTGGCCAATCAGGATGCTTTCTATTCTGTCTTACATGCACTTCATAAGGCACACACGCAAGGTCTCTCCTCTCTCCCTCTCTGCAGTGCCGCAATACGGTTTGGAGCACAGTTTTTTCTGTCTCGGCATGCACGGAACGTGAACATGGGGCGTGGCAGCACTCGATGATTCCATTTTTTAATTCAAAGTTTGAGATTGTGAATGAATTTCCATTGATTTCGATTTGAATTAAAGGAGAACTTCGGCGCAAAATGAACCTTTGGTCTAATAAGACATCGGTACCTAGTCAACCGTTCTCTGAGATTTTTCATGATAATCAAATGTAAAGAGTTTTATCTCTAAAAACTGTTTAGCGTATAATGCTAGTACTGGGGCATTGACTAAGTAAAAAGAAATCGCTAGTTTATACCACTAACAAGGATCAAAATAGCCCCACACTAACACAGTAACATAATGAGGGTCCATACATGCAAAAGGAAGCATTGAGAACTTTGTAAGTGTACAGAACGTTTAATAAGAAGATACTTTATAAAGACAGTTCTCTTCGTGTATATAGACAGGAGCCATCTTAGAAAATGGTCTTGATAAGTCGAATCCCGAACGGCGTTCATACAGTTCAGAAGTTCGCTAACTTCATACAGTTCAGATCTTTCAGCACGACGTTCATGGTTTGACTAGTCAAGACTTGTTTTCTAAGATGGCTCCTGTCTGTTTACACAAAGTGAACTGTCTTTATAACAGTATCTTCTTATTAAATGGTCTGTACACTTACAAAGTTCTTAATGCTTCGTTTTGCATGTAGAGACAATCATTATGTTACTGTTTTGAGCCTTGTTAGAGGTATGAACTCAGCGATTAACTTCTTTTACTACCTTTTACTTACTTCATTTTTACTAACTAACTTCTTTTTACTTAGTATATGCCCCCAGTACTAGCATTATACGCTAAACAGTTTTTATAAAACTCTTTACATTCCATTATCATGAAAACAAATCTCAGAGAACGGTTGACTAGGTACCGATGTTTTATTAGACCAAAGGTTCATTTTGCACCGGAGCTCCCCTTTAATTTCTATCGTGACACCCTTAGACAGAGCCGTTGTTTATGCTCACTGGGAAACGCGAAGCTAATGTTATCTTATTATTGCGTTCCTATGGGCGAAGGTAGCAAAACGTTTTATCGCGTTTTTATGGTAATGTTACTCTTTTTCTGCATTATATGAAAGCATTTATCTAACTTCGTCATAACAACTTGAATGAAGTATCAGAAAACTACAGGGGTAGGGGACGGGATGAGATCTAGCTAGACTCCATTTTGTTTGACAATACTTTGAACGTCAACAAGAAGTGACGTCACCCGACATCGCTTAGAGCACCTTTAAGATATATTAAAATAGAAAACCATTATTTTAAATTCTAATGACATTTCACAATCTTACATTTTAAATCTTACATCTTAAATAAAAATAAATGCAGTCTTGTTAGAGCATAAGAAGCTTCTTTCAAAAAACATTTTAAAAAATCTAACCGACCCTATATTTTTAAAATGTAGTTTATTTATAGGCACAAGACATAAAACAATCATTCCTGACAATGCCTCCTGTCAACTTCTATATTCATAAAACAGGCTGTATATCTTGTACGTCTGAAACTTACATGGTGAAGCAGGATAATCCTCAGGTTCTGGAACATCTGAAGCATCTCTTAAAGACAGCGTGGCCGGGCGCAGGACGAGGCTCTTCTTTTTTAAAAGACACTTTTTGAGAATCTCAGATAATTTCAGCTTTTTCTTTTTTTCTTCCCTGATTTTCTGTCACCTTCCTCGTCAGACGCAGATGATAGAGAGACTATCTCTTCCTAAAAGAAAATCTTCTCATTTACAAGTTTTCTAAATAGAAATATGAAATCACATATTGTTAAGAAAGAAGAAACTTAAAATAAATTTATTTTGGCTACTTAAAGGATCAGGAAATTCTTAATACTGAAATCAAAAAAGCTTTTAATTAGCTTTGCACTCCATGGCCCGGATAAAACGGAGCAGGTTTTAGTCTTTACAGATATAAAGTGTTTGCCTGTTTCACACCGCAAGCACAGGCAAAGCATTTATTTTGGTGCCCATTTTAACAGGTAACACACTACCAACACAAGCACAAGCAGAAGTGTTGAGAAAAAAATAGGAGCCTATTTTGCCATACCAAACACAGCAGAAATTATTTTTAAATTGTAAAGCTTTTGATTATTATAATGATTTGCAGTGTAGATTTTTTTTAAGAAACATTAAATAACAGGGCAGATTGCACACATATAGTTTGACAAAAAAAGAAGTAATGTTTAAGTTTTTTATAAACCTCTGTTTTCCTGGGTAAACTTTGTGTTTTACTCGCCGATGGTTTGTCGGACTTGCCCGGCTGGGTCTGCTTCTCCAGGCTGTTGTTTGGAGTTGGGTCAGCGCTACTGACTTTCCTAGAATGGCGGATTGTAGATGAACGGGCTCTCAATCTTCGTTTTATGAAATTTTTTATTCCATGTTTCTTCTCCTCTGCGGCACTGATCTCCTCATCCAAAGAGTCCCATCCATTCGCATCTTTCCTTATCTTATCTTTTTTATAGGCACTAAGAAAAGATTTTTTCATTTCCAAAATATCAAAATACATTTTCTTTTATGACAATTACATCAACATTCCCCTGGACCACTGAATAATTATGTTAGTAGAAAACACCCTTGGTGAAGCCGAATTATTTTTTTAAATAATCAAATAAAGGACAGATGAAAAGAATGATTAGATTGATTAAATAACTAACACTATAACATACAATATTCCCGCCAAATCCTCTTGTAGGTAACGCTTTCTTAATTTACAACACAAGCCTTTTTTTAAGTTACAGAGATAGATAACCTATATGATTCTAGGTGGACTTTGTTAAAACAATTTTCAAGTGCTAGTCAAAAGTCAGAAGTGCTAGTCTACTAGTCTAGTCTGACATTAAGTTGTTTTACTTCACATCTTGACAGTGTTTAATTATGTATGTGATTGAATTATTTGTGTCACCTGAATTTGTTTGGATCATTGTATTCTCCTCCAATCCTTCCAGGCCTCTCACCAGGAGCAATCGAGAGCGAGTTACGCAGGAAAGACTTCAGCACCATCCGCGTCTCCGCTTTAATCTCCAGGAGAGAGATGGACTGAGAAGGGGATGCAGGCCTAACCACCACGTCTGCCATCGCTGAGACAGAGAGGGAACAAAAAACTCTTTAAAACATGAGAACAGTTTCAGAATACACAATACAAACCACCACAGCAGAATTCCAATGAACTGCTGATGAAATGTCCACAAGTTAATCCAGAGCCTCAAATCTCTATTGGGACTAATTAAGCGATTAATTGGAGGTCAGTGTACACTTTGTATGTTTGGTCTTCAGTGAAAAATATGTGCATTAAAATACAACCAACAATTCTATCTAAAGAGGAGTAGTACAATACCTTATTTAACAGTGGAAGGAAATGAAAGTATAACTAGTGATATACAAAGACACAAAAACACAAGTAAGAGCTGGAAGTTCCAGTCCGTTTACCTCAGTCATTTTATCTACGTCATGTAAAACCTTTCACAAACATCTCAAACATGATGACAAGCTCAGCACTTGACAAAGAAATACATTCATTTTCTAATAATATTGAATACTTTTGATTTACGTTTTAAATGTGTGTATAGGCCTATATAGTGCCCACCAAGTAGGGTTTTCGATAATACCAGCATGAAGCATTTTGATTGTAAAAACATTCAAGTAACTTGAAATGATCAATGAATGGAAGATCTGATATAACAACGTTTTTTGGCTCCATAATAATTGTGATACACACTTGTTACAGACCGATGTGACCGCTATTATGCCTGATAACTGGACTTAACTTGCCCCATGGTTTCTTTTATGACATATATTACATATAAAATACCATTATATAATATATTAGTGTTCAAGTGAACAAAAAAATAGGGAAAATAAAAATAATATTAGTCTATTATTTGGTATGAAAGCATAAAATAAAATAAAAAACTGTTTGTGTAGCCTAAAGCATATTTTCATTCCTATAATGTCTCACATTCACTGAGTGCACTTCATTATAACCTACTTAACTGGTTATTACGATCTCAACAGACCTTAATTCCACTGGTAAATTAAACAGGTAAAATTTTACTGGAGGTAAATTGTTATTGTTATTTCTTATGAGGGCCAGGGCAGTTTTACAACTCAAAACAAAAACACAAAATGTACATGTTTTGGTTTATCTTCACCTTCTTATCCCACTTGTATGAGCCTAGACCCTGTTCATTTTTATGACACTTTAACTAATATATAAAACTACTATGCTAATTTGGACTTTGTGTTTAAATTTTTTTTACTGCATTTAGATTATTAAATATTCCCATAACTGTGCTAATTGTCAGCTCAGAGGTGATCTAAGGCCAGATAGTTCACACTTACCCAATAACAAATCAATTCTAAGCAGCTTCCAACTAATTGCAAGTGTGGATTTCACAGTAGAAGCGAGAAACACCCTCACCCAGCTTCTGCTATTGTGGCACGTTTGCTACTTGCATTCACAATCCAGTTCAAAGGAAGAATTTTCTGCATTGCAAAAGCAGATTGATGACATTCTTGGCTTGAATGGTATTTTATAAATGTATGAAAAAATGAAGCACATTTCCATAAATGCAAGTAAGTGATGAACCTAAAAATCAATGTATTTCTATTCTATGCTTGCCTTTCTCAAACACAAAAGTTTGTAGCTTTATCAGTGTCATAGGGTCTCTGTGGCTCCCTGCTTTAGATTTTACAACACAGCACATGTAGAGTAGCAACCCTTATGTTACCAGTCGCAGCACCAGGGCCATATTACAGTAACATCCTAACGATAAAATCCTGTTAGTAACCATGTCAGATATCTTAAGCCCCAAAATCTGCAACTTAGTATCAACCCGATCTGTAAATAACTTTGTAGTAGTCTAGTTTGTCTGGTGGTTACTTTACTATGCTACTGCTAACCAACCCATGGGTTATTTGTGTGTGTGTGTGTGTGTGTGTGTGTGTGTGTGTGTGTGTGTGTACAAAAACATCATTGTGCAAATGGGAAAATATCAAGTTAATTCAACCTAAATATATTTTGATTAAAATTAGCTAAGAGATAAGGCCTGGTTTCACAGACAGGGTTTAGATTAAGCCAGGAAGTAGTTAAATTAAGAGATTTAGGTAGCATAAATGAAGGTGCCTTATTACCAACCATAGACATTACTGGTGTGTGCATCTTGAGACCAAAAAATGGCACCGACATATTTTAAGTCAGTGCAAGTTGCTTTCAGTAAAGACATCCCAAAAGTGTATTTTAGTCCGGGACAAATTTAAGCGTAGTATTTGAAATCAGGGAAAGCTGAATTTTAAACTTCTTTGTTAAGTTCCACAACAGATTCGAGATTTCGTGAAAGGCTACTTCGTGATCATCCCAATATAAAACTTATATCTGAATTCGAGTACATAGTCACAGTTGAAAGAGGACATCGGTCAGTCTTTGATGAAAGCAAGCATCACCAGAAAGTACCTGTACACAAGTTCAAGCTCACAAGTAACGTTAGTTCATACCTGGCAAATATGTCACCACCTCGATGTCCAAATCATCCGAGTCGCGACGCGTAAACACAGAAAGCAACACAACGCACTGACAAGATCAATACTATTATTACGCGAATACTAAAAAAAACAGAAACATTAACGCGCGACTCAACAGCGAACTGTGTTAAACTTCAGACGAGTTAGAAGTCAGTTGTGACCTGGTTGTTGTGATTTATGTTATTGGAGAGTTCAGAGGTAGGTCAGACCTCACACTGAATCAAATCAGGTCTGAGGGTGATTCATAATCATATCGATGTTTTAGATACCACTCCACTGTCGAAACCAAGTTTCAGCTTACCGGTTTCACTACCGCGTCAACAAGTCCAACCTGCGGAATGACCGTCTTACGTTGTGCGCACTGCGCATGTCACTGGACGAGGAAAATGGGACGGGTTAATTTTTTCCAGTGGAGAAGGTTTAATCTTCCAGGATCGTATGCTCAATTGGTACATTAATGACATTTTTAGTTCATTAAAGATACCATTATCTGACCGAAATGATAGCTATCATAAACACGAGAAGTTATTTTACTCTTTAATTCACCCAAAAATGAAAATGTTTATCTCTTACTCACCCTCATAGTTCCAAACTTGTCTTGTATGATTTTCTTTCTTCTGTTGTACTCTCTATGGACTCTCACGTCTAAGGATGTTGGTAATCAAACAGTTGACGGTCGGGAAAAAATAGGCCTATGAAAGTTAACGGCTACTGTTCTATCTACTAATAAAATATCATCTTTCGTGTTCAAACCGAAGAAAGAAACTCATATAGGTTTGGAAAAACTTGAGGGTGAGTTAGAGATGGCAAAAGTTTTATTTTTTTATGGGGATAATAATCCCTTTAAGTTTTGATGTTAGCCTACTTTGTAATTTGAAAGTTTATTTACCCTCACATCTGTCTTGCATGGTGGTGTTAAAAACAGATTTCTACTTTATGACTAAAGAAAAACAAATGCAAAATCAAACATAAGTGAAAATTTTGAAATGAATTTACATGAAACAACTGAAAAACAAAATCACTCAGGTGTGTATTTTACCAAACAGGGTTTATTTTCAGGGGAATAAAATACACATTTATGAGCCATTTAGAAAAGAGTGTTATCTGGTGCCTGGTAATAGCCTACTAGTGTTGGTACGGATGACAGGGAAGTTGGGAGCATTTGTCCTCCCTCAGCCCCCCCCAAACCCCGTCCAGCGTCATCTGTAAATCAGACACTGGTACAAGGATTGGGAGAGACAGAGATGGACCATCAGACAGAGGAATAGAGGCATAGCAACTAACATACAATGAAGTCAAACATTACGAGTTGGAGTAATTTGGATAAGGATTAAAAGAAAAGGTCTGTGAGGAAATCCAGGGGGTAAAAACTAAAATATGAAGTGAATTAAAGCTGAATTAGACTTGAAGCGCAGTTATTATATAAGAGTGAAAAGCAGCAAGAGGAAATTCAGAGTTTCAAAAGCTCTCAATGATGTTCATCATAAAGAAATGCCACATAGGCTATAGAGAATATCAGTGCAGAAATTAAAATGAGATCTGTATTTACCATAAAAAAGCCTCTCTGCACAGGAACATCCTTAGTCATCCAAAGTTGACAAACTCTCAAGCATTTTCTTTGTAAAATCATATCTGTCCGTGCAACTATCTTTTTCTCCTCCGAAGCTTCATCTGCTCTCAGATGTCTTACCTCAGAGTTATTTCCTCTTTAGCAGAGATGATATGCTCTTGAGTCTGCACCCTCTTGCTCTCTTCATCTTGTCTGTCTTTATTTAGCTGTGCACTCTCTTCTTCCTGCCTACCCTCTGACCTGTCCTGACTGCTTCTCCCTCTCTTCGCTCTGCTGCACTCCTCTATCTATCCCTCGCTAGGCCACCATATCAGCCCCAAATCACTGTTCTCCTGACTGTGAGCCAATAGGGAGCAACACAGCTGGGTGAGGCACTTCCTCTGTGACAGGAAATCAGCAAAGAACTCTCAGAGAGACAAACACACACACACAGAGAGAGAGAAAGAGAGAGAGAGAGAGTTTAGTGGACTCTAAATGTGGTGTAGAGTTCAAAATGGCTACCCCTCTCATGTATATTGTGACCTTTAAGCTGTTGGATTTTAAATGTCTAATTGTGTATTTTCTGCAATAGATGATTAGAGCCCCAATGAGTTAACCTGTGTGCCATCTAACCACCTGGCACTTTTATTAGTTAGGCCAACTCTGCCGTCTGCACAATATTTTAGTCATTTTGAATTTTGTGAGTTTTACTGAATCCCGCAATATTCCTTCACCAAGATCAGTCGGCAGCGTTCATGGCATATGCGGTTGAATACCATTCGAACTAATTTCGGCTCTTGATTTCTTTCCAAAATAAAAATAAAGAGAAGAAAAATCATATTGTTATGACCTCCAAAAATAAAGGTTACGGTGAGAGTGAATGGGGTCAAGTTCTGGAGGATTTAAAAGCATATATGTGAACTGAAGCTTATAATTTCAATTACCATGTGCCTTAATTAAAACCTATGAGCTGTTTTTACAATTAGCTGGTTTTATGGTCTACATGGGGCAGGGTCAGATAACTTGACTTGGAAGTAGTTTGTAAGCAGATTTTTTTCCAGAGCCAGTATTTTAACATTTACAGATTTCCCCATTCGCTTCCATTGTAGGTGCCTCACCGTAACCCATATTGTAGCTTTTTTGAAAGATAAGCAGGGACAAGTCAAAATGTATTTTTGTGGTAATCAACATTATGCCACAAACATTGTCGTTTGAGCTGAACTTGTACTGAATAACCTGGAATATTGTTTTAGACATGGATCAGAGTTTGTATCTGTCACATTCAGCTGTTCCAGGAAGTTAGCATGAGAAACAGAGGATGTGTTTATTCACTTGAGAACCACAGTCCAAGACAGGCAGAGGGCAAGAGATGAACAGATAGAGGGAGGGGTAGAGATGGAGCGATGATTTTAAGGGAGGAGACCCCATGTTCGCACAAACTAGATAAAACATGCTCTGATTGGAGACTGGAGGCCTTGTGGGAATAGAAGAGACGTGACTATTACAGTGACCTCTGCTCAAACAGAGAATTTTGCGTGCTTTTGCCCTCTCAGTCTCCACAGCTCGTTAACATCGGCCTTAATTAAACTAATCAAGTTTAGTGCACCGGAAATTTGGAGGATACATCTCAGATATGGCCAGAGTCAAACCTCTAAGTGTATCCGTTCCAGTTTCCTTGTGAGAGTGCCAAAGGAAATTCAAGGACAAACGGCAAACTGATTTTTAAAAGATTTTAATTTTAATCTATCTTTTGGTTAAATATATTAGCCAAGTGCCCATATTTTCTAAATCTGTTCTGGTATGTGAGATCTTATTACATCAAAAGTTATTCATAACTCCTGTACTGTCTGCATCTGAGTCCCTGTGAGAATAACTTTGTCAGAACATTATTTTCAATGGGTGTGGTAATGTGAGTAACAAAAACAGGAAATCCACCAGCACACAGGCAGGAAATGCTACTGTTCGTTGACAGTAATAAGTAAACACAATCCAAACGGCTGCAAGTGAACCAATTCACCATTACTCTAGAGAAAAATATAAAGATGAGGGGAGACAGACATGCATAAAGTCATAGAAGAATGTTCTGGAGAGATGCACTAAGTGTACATGCAAATGCATAAGAATAATAAAACACTAATGCATGTTCCTTTTCACTGTAATATTTTTATTTCAATGTTAAGATATTCCACAAAAGGGCTTACACTAAAATGTTCACAATTCTAATAATAAATACAGTAACATTATCACTCTCTCTCCCTATCTCTGTCTCTCTTTTTCATATGCACACACATTCAAACATACAAATCTAGTTCATGGGATCTGACAGGGAAAAACTATGAATGTTGCAGAGTGGTGAAATAAAGCAAGTAAATCACAGTAATGTCCATATAACAATGTACAGTAATAAATCATTAGATTAACTTCAGTATATTACACATGATCAGTTGTGTGATTGTCTTTGCAGCCTTTTGTAATAATGTATTTTGACTGTTATCGGCTACATTGATTTGTTTTGATCCTTTATGCTACTTTGTGCAATTGATTGATTGTCAGTGCTTAGCTCAGGTTTAAGCTTGATTGTCATTGGTTTCTCCACGTCAGTGCTATATTATGATGGATTGGTAACTGATAGGCTCATAATAGACTTCTCAAAATCCATTATTTTCAATACCATTAATCTATACTGTTCAAAAGTTTGGAGTCAGTAAGATTTTCTTTTAAAGCTACACTGTGTAACTCTTTTAGTTTATTCTTAGCTAAAACACTTAGTTCTTTCAAAAATACATGTGCTCATTAATGTATATTTACTTCGTTTAAAGTTATAAAGTATTCTCGTGAGTGTATAATATGCCATTGAAAATACATACGGGTAAGGGGTTCTAATGTCGGTCGCCATGTTGCCCCTCCATCTTGAAAGTACATTAGCCTAAGAGGGACATTCCCGTTAATTCAAGCTTCGCCTTTCACGTTTACGTTTGAGTTAACACTCATGGACGAGGTCAAACTGGAAGCCATGTTAATCTTGGACTACATTGGCCACCGTAGGAGTTAAAACAAAATCGGAATTGAGAAGAACAGAAACTAATATTCACTGGATGATCATATACCTTTTCACCGCTAGATGGGGGTAAAAATCACACAGTGTAGCTTTAAGATATGAATACTTTTCACAATACATCTGTATTTGTGATCAAATAAATGCAGCCTTTTCAAAAGTATAAAAAAATCTTGCCAACACCAAACTTATGAACAGTTGTGTATAACTACCAATGCCGTTTTGAAACATCCTCATTTTGGTCACATGCTGTTTGTTATATTGATTGTAATTGGCACATCAATTAAAAAATATTTTTTGTTGTATAAACATGAGGCATTTTTAGATGTGCACTGTTTTGTCACCAATATCTGAGAATGATACTGTGCTATTGTCTGGCATTGTTCTGCTGACTAGTCCTATAAAGGTGCAGGTCAAAAATGCTGGAGTCCATTTTCTCTTCCCCATGTGCAGGTTTGTGATGTCCACATCTTTGTTTTATACATGATTATGGCTTGTCTGCTTCCCTGATGTGTAAATCATCTAAATAAGTAGGGTTTCCTGATGCATTTTTGTTAAATACTTTGTTCAAAGTTGCTGATTGAAGCTCTGCTGGTTTTATCTGATAATGATAATGTGTGGGGTTTACTGCAGTCTCGTCCAGTACTGACTCAGACCTTGTCCCAGCTCCTGATCACCGCCTTGAACTGCAGTCTGCCCTGCTGCGGAAACACCGGCAAAGAATCCTGGAAGAGACACAGGGGCTTATCATTGTGTTCTTCACACATGGCCACTTCTGACCACAGATTTGTAACACAAAAGGAAACCACAAAGCAGCTAAATCACATTCACAGATTTGGATTACAGTATTCATATGCGGTGTGAGGGTGGATGTATAAAACTTCACTCACCTGTGTTTGTGCTCACTGTCGGTGGGGGCGGGAGGTGGGGAGAGGTATAGGATGAGGTGTCAAATTTACGAGAAAGAGGGGAAGGGCCGTAGGAGAAGGAGGTAACATGCAGGAATAAGTTGGAGTGGACTGGGAGGGCAAAGACTAGTGGAGAGGAAAGAAGGGTGAAAAAAGATTAATCTCATTTCATTTATAGTATAAACATATTCATAATAAAACTAATTTGACAGCTTCTAATAAAAAACCCCATATAAGTTTAAAAGATTACTCATTACAGCATTACACATTACATACAGGCACTGCACTGGGTGTGTTGCTATGACGTGATTGAATTTGAAGTCATTAAATATAATGCGGATCTGTTTGACTAAAGGATTTATAGAGTAAAAATGACATATTGAACTGTAAACCAGCTGTATACGTGCGACTCGGTGTCTATTTTTAGAAACTTCAGCAGGCTGTGTATATTCCACAGCAACTCTAGAGGGCGCTACATAAACGATTTTCAATGAGTTTGAATGTCAGGCGGACTTAAAGGGATACTCCACACAAAAATGAAAATTCTGTCATTATTTAATCACCCTCAAGTTGTAGCAAACCTGTATGAGATTCTTTCTTGTGCTGAACACAAAGTAAGATATTTTGAAGAAAGATTGTAACTTTGGCACCGTTGACTTCCATAGTATTTTTTTTGTCTACTATGGAAGTCAATGATGCCAAACAACCGTTTGGTTCCAATCGTTCTTCAAAATATCTTCCTTTGTGTTCAGCAGAAGACAGAAAGATGAGGGTGAGTAAATAATGACAGAATTTTTATTTCTTGGTGGAATTAAACCCCTGGTCAGAGCCTGACTCCACCCACTGGCAATATTTAAAAAAAATGCGGGAAAAGTGGGCAGAGCCCCGCCGAAGGGGGCGTGCACCTAAGACGGTCTCTCTGTAGGCAAGGGCGTGGTATGGTGCCTGCTTACATCACAGGGCCCCAAAACTTCCAATAGGAAAAGTCAACTGCAGTAGCCACCGTTCAACCAGAAGAGGGCAGCACTCAGACGTTTTTACACCATATATTGTAGAATTAAAAAACACTTTATACCCAAATGTCAAAAAATTACTATTACTAGAATTAATGAACAGCATTAATAAAGCCCCAATCTTACAGATCACCATTAACTAAAAAAAGTTGTTTTTGGTTTTAGTTACGCTTTAATAAAGAACTGCATAGTTTTACCTTGCGTGATAGATGCGTGAAGCCTACTGGAATTTCAGTCTGCATTATTTACTATTTTAGAAAGCACTCTCTTTTGCATGTTTTAAAGAAACAAAAGGGCGGATGCTATTATGTTTGAGAGGGCATCATTTTTTAATTAAGACATTAAAAATAAACGTTGTCTTGAAAGAATAGATTTCTGTTTATATTTTACACACAGTAGCTGACTGTAGCCTACTTTAAAACTGTATTTTTTTAAAATACAATTGTTATGAATAAACTGCATAGCATACATTAAAAGTGCAGAGTTTATTATTATTATTTATTTATTATTTAAAAAGCCCCTCTGTTTAATTCAGTGAGTTCATCCATGTGGGATTTCGTCAAATTCGTGAGTCTTTTTGAAAGATTCATTAAGAGAACCTGTACATAAGTAGCCTAATTTGTAAATCGACTGCTCTAATCATTCCTGACTAGAGCGTTAAAGAGACAGTTCACCCCAAATGAAAACGATTTCCTCGCCCTCTTGTCGTTCCACCACTGTCTTACTTTCTTCCTTCTACATCGCACAAAAGAAAATATTTTGAAGAATGTTGGTAACCAGACAGTTTTGGTGACCTTTGACTTACATTGAATGGGGGTGGCTCTGAAACATTTTTCAAAATACGCTCTCTTATGTTCCACAGAACTGAAATTCACGGGGTGAGCATACTGACGACGTAATTTTAATTTGGTGTGAAACCATCACTTTTAATTAGGGTTGTCAAACGATTAATCGCATCCAAAATAAAAGTTTGTGTTTACATAAAATATGTGGGTGCACTGTGTATAATTCTATATATATATATATATATATATATATATATATATATACACATATACACACACACTACCGGTTCGAAAGTTTAGGGTCGGTAAGATTTTTTATGTTTTTAAAAGAAGTCTCTTCTGCTCACCAAGGCTGCAATTTTTTAATACAAAATACACAAAAAAAATGATAAAAAAATGACAATTTAAAATGATATTAATAAATAACATGATATTCCTCTGAAAAAAGCTGAATTTTCAGCATCATTACTCCAGTCTTCAGTGTCACATGATCCTTCACAAATCACTCTAATATGATGATTTTATGCTCCAAAAACATGTATGATTATTATCCATGTTGAAAACAGTTTTTTACATTTTTATTTCAGGATTCTTTGATGAATAGAAAGTTCAAAAGAACAGCATTTATTTAATTAGAATCTTTTCTAACATTATAAATGTCTTTACTGTAACTTTTGATCAATGTAACTCATCCTTGATGAATAGAAGTATTGATTTCTTATTTATTTCCCCCAAAAATAAAATACAAATTCTTACTGACCCCAAACTTTTTAAAGGGTAGTGTTTAATGTAACAAAAGCTTTCCATTTCAGATAAAAGCTGTTCTTTTGAACTTTCTATTCATCAAAGAATCCTGAAATTAAAATGTAAAAACTGTTTTCAACATGGATAATAATCATACATGTTTTTGGAGCATAAAATCATCATATTAGAGTGATTTGTGAAGGATCATGTGACACTGAAGACTGGAGTAATGATGCTGAAAATTCAGCTTTTTTTCAGAGGAATAAATTACATTTTAATATATATTAACATAAAAAAGTCATTTTAAATTGTCATAATATTTCACAATATTACTGTGTTTTTTGTGTATTTTTTATCAGAAAATTGCAGCCTTGGTGAGCAGAAGAGACTTCTTTTAAAAACATAAAAAATCTTACCGACCTGAAACCTTTGACCGGTAGTGTATGTGTATGTGTATATATATATATATATATATATATATATATATATATATATATATACATACACCCACATGCTTGTATATATTTAAGAAATATTTTTATGTATATACTGTATATAGATTTATATATAATTTATATTATATATAAATGTACATATTTTATATATAAAAATTATTTTTTTTCTTAAATATACATGCATGTGTGTCTATTTTTATATATACAAAATAATTATACACAATGCACCCACATATATTACGTAAACACAAACTTTTATTTTGGATGCGATTAATCGCAAATAATCATTTGACAGTCCTACTTTTAATACAGTGGCATATGTACCATACAACTCTTGAACACCACTAGGTGTCAGTATTAGTCAATAAGTCATAAAAGACACAAAAAATACACTTTTAGAAAATAGAATTACAAATATGAGGATTAGGCCAGACACCTTATAAAGTTACTATGGTATACTGCGAAGGAGGTCATGAATTACCTGCATACTGGAGAAGACAGACAGAGAACTATAGGCTGAGAGAGACGAATCACCCGACTGTGCATTGAGCCTTATATAAGAGAACAGAAGAGGACAGAATCAGCTGATTATTATTACTATTACTACTACTACTACTACTGCTTTTGTGTTTATTGATGCTTTCTTTGGCAATACTGTAATCATGACAATAAAGAACTTTGACACTGACATTTGAATTGAGGAATTTGAAGAAAAGAGTAACGAACAGGACAAAGTGAAACAAACACCAATGCATGAAAATAGGAGAGAAAACAATGGAGAAATCTTG
Organism: Hybognathus amarus; assembly: GCA_030378365.1. Lineage (NCBI taxonomy): Eukaryota > Metazoa > Chordata > Actinopteri > Cypriniformes > Leuciscidae > Hybognathus > Hybognathus amarus. The sequence goes on along the minus strand of JAQIUQ010007354.1, from coordinate 285,623 downwards.
CTTTCAATAATTAAAGCATACATGTTCTAATAGTGTGAAGTAAGTCATTAAAAAAGACATACCTGAGCTGTTGCTATGACTGGAGTGATATACAGGGGAGTTAAAGGATGTGCTTAGGGGAGTATGTGTCTGAGAACAGGAACTGGTGCCCCCTGACCTCCTCTGGTTTCTCAGCTTTTCCTCCCTTCTCCACTTAGCTCTCCGATTGGAGAACCATACCTGTCAATCACCCCAAAATGGGTCAGTGCATAATGGACAGGATCTTTCTGTATTGTTTAAAGGCAGATCAGCATTAACATAATTCAAATCTCGAAGAAGATAATTAAAATGCTGAAGGAACACTATTACCTGAATTCTAGCCTCTGGAAGGTCAATCTTTGCCGCCAGTCTCTCTAGCAAAGACATCTGGGTAATGAGTCCGTTCAAACTCTGGAAAACAGATTTAATAGACTTTTTAATATTTTAACATTTAAAATATTAAAGGGATAGTTTGTCTTATATGACTTATATTCTTCTGTACAGAACATAACTTTGGACCCCATTGACTTTCATTGTATGGAAGAAAAAAAACAAGTAATTATATATATATATATATATATATATATATATATATATATATATATATATATATATATATATATATATATATATATATATATATATATATATATATATATATATATATATATATATATATTGTTGTTCTACAGAAGAAAAAGTCCTGCAGGTTTGCTACAACATGAGGATGAGTAAATAATGGGACAAAATTATTATTATTTTTACAGTAGAGTAAAAGACAAAACATGAAAGAATAAGAAAGGGTGGAATGAATCAGAAAATGAATCAGTCATTCAATCACACATATCCACAATATAGGATTGAGATTATTTGCACGGAAAATGACTTTAACAGTGAAAAGCTGCCAAATTTAGTGTATTAATAAATAACTTCAACACATCAACAAAATTCAGTACATTTTTCTTATTCTTATCTTATTCAGTAAGATAATACGTTGGTCTTAATTCCTTAAAAAATTAGGTTTGAGTTTTGTGCGAACCCTGTTATTATTATAACTCTCAATTTTTAAAGTAATTAACTATTCTATAGATCAAAATAACTTTCTCATAATGGAACTCTCAATGGCACGTTTATGTCCACTCATTGTGTTAATTTTTCTTTTTTATCTTAAAATTAGGACTGTCAAACGATTAATCGCGATTAATCGCATCCAAAATAAAAGTTTGTGTTTACATAATATATGTGGGTCCACTGTATATAATTATTTTATATATATAAATAACCCCACATGCTTGTATATATTTAAGAAATATTTTCATGTATATACTGTATATAGATTTATATATAATTTATATTATATATAAATATACATATTTTATATGAAGAGTTCAGATGCAAAAGCCTCTAAATGCCATTTGAAATTTTCTTTTAAAATGACCATTTTTATCAAGCTTGTATATTTAAGTTCAGTAATTTCACTTAAATGACAATTGATAGGTAATCTTCATTGCCATTTAAGTGAAATTACTGAACTTAAATATACAAGCTTGATAAAAATGATCATTTTAGAAGAAAATTTCAAATGGCACTTAGAGGGTTTTACATCTGAACTCTTCATATATAGTTTTTTTTCTTAAATATACATGCATTTGTGTGTATTTATATATATATATAACAAAATAATTATACACAGTGCACCCACATATATTATGTAAACACAAACTTTTATTTTGGATGCGATTAATCGTGATTAATCGTTTGACAGCCCTACTTAAAATATCAACCATGGTATCATGATTTACAATAGTAAACAAAAGTCATATGTAAAATATCTATCCTCAGTAGGACTGAGATTATTTTGCACGGAGAGCTCAGTTTGAGCCAGCGCTTTGAGTCACACCTTTCTCCAGGGCATCGATCTGCTCCTGTGTGAAGCTGGTGCGGTTCCTCTGCAGCTTCCTCTTTAGCTGCAGGTGTAGCTGTGACTCGTCCACCTCATCCCTCTCTCCCGGCACCACTCCTTCCCCTGCTCCGGCCATCTGCGCATTCAGATCTTCCACGCAACCATCTGAGAGAAGAAGAGAAAAACATTCAACTTTAGAGAGTCTTGTAAGAGTGCTGCATTTCAGTGTGCAAATGTGTATGTTATTATATAGACAGCACTGTCTCTTTGAAGACCGTGTAATTCTAGTGCACCGCAGCATCTTGTGTTTGACAGTTTGACCTTATTTGTGTACGTGTGAATGAGCAGCAACTGTATTATGGGCATCTAATTCTGTCTAATGCCTGTTCGCTTTAGTTCCGCCTTCCTGTAATGAAACAGAGGATGTCAAGGCCAGAGACTGCTGTGTTTGTATGTGGGTGTGGGTGTACATGCGTGGCTGATGGTGTAGCTGTTGGCACCCTCTGTTTGTGCTCAGTCAAGTATAAGAATTGCTGGTTCACCCCAAAGCTGACTTCAAAAACACTGGCACACATACACAGTGTACGTTCACATGCCGAGGTGCTAGATACAGAGATAATTCACCAAAGCTCACATACTTGTTCCGTGTTGAGGGGTGATGGTGTCGGCCGGGTGGTACCAGTTGTTTGGGCCAGTCCAGTTGGAGCTGTTTTGTAAGTTCAGCATAGTCAGATTCTCATACATTAAATGTCACCTGTGAGAAAACACTGGCCCTCTCCTTCTTTCATCCAGACCACTCCAAACCTGAGGGACAAAAGAAGCAAAACTGTGAAAATATTCTATAGCACTCATATTTAATTATTTTTGCCTCTTCATGGATTTGAGATTAGTAGATGCCAAGTTTATTGTGTGTTAATATATATCTAAACACACCAATACGTTTTTCTAACATCTCTTTTATTAGCCATTATTAGCCACAATGACAATTTTTGAAAACAAAATCAAAAGCTAGCATTTTAGCATCTCAATAAAAAAGTTTTATTTTTGTGCCCACTATTCTACACTGAAAAAATGAATACGCTTTATCTAATCAATAAAATTGTGGCAACAGATTACAAGCAATATTACTAATTAAATTGAACAAATTAGAATTGTATAATAATTAATCAAATTATTCCTTAAAAGTTAACCATTTAAAATGAAGTTTACACCAAAAAATTTCACAAAAATATCTGAATAACAGACTTCAAAGATTAATTAAGAACTCTTTATTTTATATTCCCAACATTGAAAACACCTGATGTTAACAAGCAGAATCACTGAAGCAGAAAAGCGTAATTTTAAAACAAACCTAAAACAAACACCGATCACCATAATGGTGACTTTAATGTACGTTTTATTCACTTTAAATGGTTAACTTAACTTAAAATGATTAATTTGATTAATTATTGCTCAATTTTAATTTGTTTTTTCAATATTGCTTGTAGTCTGTTGCTACAATTTTCTTTTACAGTGTAGATTAAAATAACTTAGTTGAAATGACATCAGTGTCTTTAAAGAAGTTAACTTTCCAATGACAAGTTTAAGTCCACGAACTGTTCTCCATTTATGCATATCTTAAAATGTCAACCCTGTTATTATGATTTTGAAAGTAAACAACTGATAACTTAAAAGTAGTTATGCGTAAAATGTCAGTAATAAAAGGCTTGATATGTCAAATTAAACAGTTAAATGTCAACCCTGTTACCATTCCGAAGGCATGACTATAATAGACATAACACTTAAAACAGTAAATGCCCAGAAAACAGAATATTTTTACATCTTACAGAAATTTCACATCAAATTAAAATGAATGGAATGACCCATCTGCTCTGTAAAGTATGGGTCACAATTGTCTTTACCCATCAATCTTTCACACGTGCACACACATTAACCCCCACACAGACAGACAGACACACACACACAAACACACACAGCGAGTAATTAAGAAGTACAGAACATCTAGTCTGACATCGTCGTACACACACGCATGACTGGAGAGAGTAATACTGTCAACTAATGTTAACAACAATGCACAGACACACACAGGCTCTACACAACGAGAAAGATACACTCCAACAAAACAAAGAGATAATTATAGATACACCGCACACAATGGCACACAATCTACGTTTTGTGTCGTGAAGCCACCAACTGAAATGTAAGTGTATCCAGCATTCATTTATAAAACACCGTTCAGCTAAATAAATTGTTGAAGAGTCAGAAAAAAAGTTCTGCATGTTAAACTACCAACATACACAGAAAGGAGGCCGTCATCATGAATACTATAGATCTAACATTAAAGATGACATAGAAGTGCTTGCATGATAATATTTGCATGGGTTGTGAGAGACAAAAAAGAAGATCTAGGATTACTAAACAGACAAGTACACAGATGTATGGAAGGAGAAACAAAACACAAAAAAGTGACTGTATGACTCTCAGGCCAAGATGAATATAAGCACATTTCAATTATTTAAATTTAGCCTTTGATGGCATCACACAAAACAGAAAATGTCAAAGGTCAAGTCTGCCATAAGCTTTCTACAACTAACCAATCATTTCCCACACTCTATTTGTTATTTACATTAAAAGAGTCATGTTTCTGTTAACGTCTCAATCGTTGTGTCGGCAGTAAAGGAAGGAGACTCACCTGGTAGTTGAATGAATTGTAAAAGTGGTCCACACTTGCTCAGTGTCTCTATCACTTTCTCTTCATCCTCTCTTCTTCTCTCTGCTCTCTCGCTTTGTTAATGTTAGACTGTGTTCGAGAGAGAGAGAGAGAGCATGGGAGGAGAGGAAAGGGAGAGAAAGATGGAGAGAGTTAGACAGGGCGAAAGAGAGGAGGCGAGGGAGGGGTAGTGGGCTACAGAGAAATGCATCTGCAGGCACTCTGGCCCTTGAAGCAATGAGGGAGAGAGGGAAAGAGAGAGAGAGGGATGACACACAGAGTCAGTGTCAGTGTCAGGTCTGGACTTAATGCCAGGAAAAGGGGTGATGAAGTGAGAGAGAGAGAGGTGGAGGCAAAAAATGACTGAAAAAGAGGAGACGTAAAGCTATTTCTAAAGTCTCACAAAGGCAATTCGCTGTTTGTAGATATACGGACTTCCAAAAATGGCTAACCTAAGAGCTGTGAGAGAGCTTTAGATCATGCACCTGCTCTGTGACGGCCTGCGGCCAGTGGTGGGTTAACCCTCCGTGCTGATGACATCTACTTTGCTGATATACTTGGGGTCCTATAAAAATAAAAAAATAAATCCCTCTAGATTCTTTAATAAGAAAAGGTTCTATATAGAACCTTAAAGGTTCTATCAGCGCTTCGTATTTAGAACCTCTAAAAGGTTCTATACAGAACCCTTTTTAAGGGTTCAATAATAAGAACCCATAAGAGTTCTATATGGAACTTTTGGGTTCATTCATTTTCATTTGTTTTGTCCTTTCCAGATTAAATATTTCATATTATTGACAAACATCAAGACCCTAAAATGTATTCATGGATGCATGTCAATGATCACAAAATCAAGATATGGGATTAGAAAATGTACATATTTATATCATTGTATGTAGTTAATCAATATCACACGAAGAGTTTTAGTTTTTCTTCACCAAAAATCAGCATGGTTAAAATGTGAAAATAAGTTACTACAACAGTTTAATAAACAATAATTAAATTACAACAAAAAAATGTTGCAGAATAATGTAATGAATGAATAATAGCCTATCAAAGAAAACCTTTGTGCCAAAAGGGTTCTTTCTTGCCATTATAGAACCTTTTTAGCATAAACGGTTATTTGGAGTTGAGTAAAGAACCCATATATAGAACCCCAATGAACCCTTTTTTCTAAGTGTGATGTTAATTTATCTGATATCTGTTTATCTTAATCTAAATCCAGTGTGCTGATATAAATGGAGCATTGACCCTTTGATATATCATTAATTAGTCAAAAGCTTCTCAGACAAGTGACAAGAGAGCACTGTAAAAATATTGTTGGTTTAACTTAAAAAAAAGTAACCTGGTTGCCTTCAAATTTTAAGTTCATTGAAATTGAAAAACTGAGTTAATACAATGAAGGAGATTCATTTAATCACCAGAAACTTAAAATATTATGTTACATCTGAACTACATAAATTATCTAAGTTGATTTGACAAAAGAAAAAATGTTGTGGTTACAAATCATGATTTGCATGAAAATATTTTTTTACAGTGTGGAAAAATGTCTGACCTCAGCAAATATACTACAAAAAAAGCAATTGTTAAGAATAATCTCGAAAGAATACACAGAAGTCAGGGAATCTTGTCATGTGAAATGAGTAAATGTGCAATACACGAGTAATGTAGTATTTTCCAAGTTATAGTTTAGATGTAGTTTTTAAGAAAATATTGTTGGTTGAACTTAAAAAAAGTAAGTAACCTGGTTGCCTTCAAATTTTAAGTTCATTGAAATGGAAAAAGTGAGTTAATACAATCAAGGAGAGTGATTTAATCATCAAAAACTCAAAATTACATGTTATCTGAACTAAATAAATTATTTAAGTTGATTTGACAAAAGAAAAAATGTTGTGATTAGTAATTATGAAAAGATTTTTTTTACAGCGCACTAGTGTTCACAAGTTTGGAGTCACTATAAGAACTGAAGAAATGAATGCCTTTTTTTAGTAAGGACACATTACATTAATCAAAAAGTGACAACAAAGGCATTTATAATGTTAGACAAGATTTCTATTTAAAATAAACGCTGTTCTTTTGAACTTCCTATTCATTAAATATTAAGCAGAACAACTGCAAATGTGTCTTTAGCAGCAAATCATCATTAGACTATTTGTGAAGAATCATGTGACACTGAAGACTAATGATGCTAAAAGAGTAATGATGCTGAAAATGAAAATCACAGGAATAAATAACATTTTAAAATATATTCAAATAGAAAAGTTACTTCTGTAATAATATTTCCTCAATATTAATTTTTTTTACTGTATTTTCTTATCAAATAAATTCAGCTTTGGTAAAAGATGTGTTCTCATCATATAATATGGAGTATTACTTTAACTTTAGTGTAGTTTTTCAGCCTTTAAAATGGCATTGGTGCACAATGAACAGATCTTTATATTCTTGTATTTTAACTGCCGCTCTCATGAGAAGAAAACAAATTCACACAACTTCACACTTGCTAGTATGATTACATGCAAACATGAGTAGACACTATCAGACCTGCGTGCAAGGGCCTCTTTTCTGATACACACACACACAGACGTCAGAGTGTATATAGCATGTTTACCCTCCACTGCACTTTGTCACAATCCCAATGCTATATTTGCATATTTTATTGGATTAACTTTAAAAACCAAAGAGCCTGTGACACGTTAAAATACAAGAGAAAAAACGAGAGAGAGAGACTTGCCGTTCTTATAAAGGAGACTCATCCAACATTACATTCAAGCATGACAATTTTGCTGCTAGTTAACATGAAAGGTTCAACTTAGGAAAAAGTCGAATAAATATGAGACCTCAAATGCTTGAGGTAAGAAGGATCAAAGAGGTGTTGTTTTCGTCTTTTGGGTATTAGACCGATCTTTGAATTATGAGGCATATGTTTTTTTTCTTTTAATGTAGCAATGTAAGGCAGTATCTCAACAAGCCACCAAAAAGTCTTAAAATTATTCAAATGTATTAATAAAATGATAAAAAAACATACAAGATTACACTGACATGAGTTTATTTATTTTAAAATAAATAAATGCATATCAGTATAGGTAGAGTGAATGTTGTCTTGGACAAAGGGGAGCTTGGGAGACTATTTTCCTTCTATTTAATCTAGGGTACTATGAGTTTACTAATGGGAGTAGATGTACACACATATTAAAGACATAATTTAAAACTTAATCTACAAAAATGTTTACCTTACAATAAGAATTTTCATCATTCTTTCCAAACCTGCATGACTTTATTTCTTCTGTAAAACACAAAGTTCAGCAGAATATTCACACAGCTCATTTTGATCAAATGAAAGTGAATGGGTGACACGTTACACATTACATGTACATGCTAAAGTAGCAAGAATAAATTATGCATTATTACAAGAAACTAACCCTAACCTTAACCCCAGTAAACTCTTAAAATTAAAGGCTCTTTATTGACATCTATGAATCCTTAGAATCTTGACCTTGTTTTTGTTTTTTTTTTAGTGGGAAAATGATCTTTATTTATTTATTCTTTGGATTATTAAAATGCTCTTCCCATTTCTAGTGCAAATACATTGTTAATTAATATTACTCAGTGCTTATTTGTGTAGTTGCACCATTTGTCACCTTTAAATAATGTGTAACCAGTGGAATATAGTGCAAGAGTCACGAGAACTACTGTTATGTTATTTTTTTGCTGCTTTTCGGGGCTTGACACCTACTGGTCATGGAAAAGAGCAGCTTGAACATTCTGCTAAACATCTCCTTTTGTGTTCCAGAAGAAATAACATCAAGCCGGTCTGGAATTGACATGAGTAAATGATGACAGAATGTTCACTTTGGGTTGCAAGTATCGCTTTAAGCTACATCAGGTTAACAAACACCGTCATCGGCACGAACAAAAACACAAGGAGTTTCGTGCAGTAGGCTGACACGCATGATAGCGAAGGAACTGAAACAGAAAGAGAGAAAAAGGGAAGACATAACTAGGCCATGGATGTATCCTTGTAGAAGAAAAAAACAAGGAAGGGGACACGGAGGGCAAGGAGATGAGAGACAGAGGAGGCGGAGGAGAAGGAGGGTGCCAGCTTTATTTATTTCCGGTTGACATAACCCTCCGCTCTCTTCCTCTCTCATCCACCTCCCCCTTTCTTTGTCACTCGTTTAGAGGATTCATGGAAAAAGACAAATAGACGGAGGATTTGAACTGAAACACAATGGAAGACGAAGAGCATCTTTCTCCGTGTGGGTCATACTTTTTTGAAATAGTTACAAAGATGAAGCAAATGAGAACGGATCCTGAATAAAATGTTGCTATTATTTAGTGTCAGCGTGTTGCACAAATGTGACGTTGAGTGCGCGTTTATTATGTGTGCTGGTGTGTGAGTGCACGCTCCTTCAGGGCACATTTTTTCAGTGTCTTGCTAAGTTCATCCCTGTCACCCTCTCTCTCTGCTGGGGGGAGGGGGAGAGAGGTCACCATAGCAACAATGCCGGGACAAATTAACATCAAGTTCTTAAAAAAACACGTGTACATGTATGAGAGTGCATGTATACGTGCTAAAGGAGTAAGTGTAGTATTTGATATCCAGTGTGTGACGCCAAAATCCGGCAGAGGCACTGATGTTAATGCATCAATTACAAATAATTCATTAGGCCCACAGCCTCTCCTATCACTCTGTGTCATCCGTTGTGGTTCCAGAGCACTTGTCGTCTTCCTCATTCTGTCCGTCTCTGCCCTCCCATTCCCTTTACCATCTCTCTCTGTCTGTCTCTCTTGTGTTGTTGTGTGCCCCCAGGCTAGAGTACCACGTCCTCCCTCTCCCCTCCTCTCCTCTGGCCCTGTCACCTTCAATTGCTCCATGGTACTAGACACACAGCCACAGGCAAAAAGAGAGAAGAGAGGGGACACACACATACACAGAGAGAGAGAGAGAGAGAGAGAGAGAGAGAAGGGTGAGGACCGAGGGACGAAGCGCTGTGTGTGTCTGCAGAGAGACAAAGAGGTAAAGAAAGAGGGCAGGTGTGAAAAGTTGCGCAAAAAGATGTGAGGGAGGATGAGGGGACGAGAGACAACCGAATAAGGAGCGATAAAGTTGAAGGAGGCATAAGTAGACACAGCTAAGTGGCACTGGTCCTACAGCATCCATAGGCGCAAGTATACTCATTGTCTCATAAGCAGGCTAATGTAGAAACGGTATGCAAATGTGTGCAGAAAGATATGTTGGTTTCTGCAGAATTCAAGCCCCCTTAATCATAAAGTTATATGCACTACCATTCAAAGATGTGGGGTCTGTAAGATTTTCTAATGTTTTTGAAAGAAATGTCTTTCAAAAACATTGAAATACTAACCATGACTGCACTTGTTTGATCAAAAATAAAGTATAAAGTCATGGGCGATCTTGGGCTTTGCTGTAAATAGTTTAAAACACAAAATGTTTAATAAATAAAGAATCACAAAAAAAGTATAACATTTAGTAATACTGTGAACAATTTTTACAATATTTTTCTATTTTAAATAGCTTTAAATTTGAAGCTTTAAAATAGCTTTATTTTAAATAGTTACCAAAATGTGATGTCAAAGCTAATTGACTAATGATCCATTGTGCATGCCTAATATTTTTGGTGAAAACTGTAAAAAATGTTTTTTTCTTTGATCCTGAAAAAACTCTATTTATTTGAAGAATAAATCTTTTGTAACTTCATAATGTCTAGTCACCTATGATGATCCATTTCATGCATCCTTGCTGAATATTTCTTTTTAGAGAGAAAAAAAAAGTCTTACTGGCCCCAAACCTTCAAACAGTAGTGAATTGCTGGCGTGTTTGTTTAGGAAATATTTTGGCTTGTTTAATTATGCATAAAGCTACCAATATTATTATAGATCCCTCAGTTCAATTTAACACTTATGTTCATCCAGGTGGATGCTGCACATTGATGGTGGTTGAGAAGATTCCCCCTTCCATGTAAAGTGCTTTGAGTACCCAGAAATGTAACGAATTAGTATTATTATGCAGAATTTTCCCAAAAAATGTTTTAAATATTTGCATTTGTCTAGGCCTGCTCATAACCAAGTACCTTAGACATTTTAGCTCGACTGGCAAAGCATAGCAAAGGTAAAGTTTGATTCCCAGGGAATAGTTGTCTTTATTTTATTGCAGTATGTTTATTGCATTTTTTATGTATTCTCCTTGATGTCAAACTGACCAAAATATTCTGAAGAATATCTGTTTTGATGCAGAGGTTGAATCTGAAAACGTTTGTAATTGCGGCAACATAGCTGTTAGTATAACACTTGCCATCTCGCAAAAAAAGAGATATTTTTAAAAAAACGACATGGGCGCTCAACACTTTTAAAATAGCTAGTATTTAAAATGTTACTACATAGCCTATATGAGACGTATAAATAATTTAAAAGACCACTGACCCGAATGAACTTGCGCTAAAGACTTCACTAGAACAGTTTGCATGTTACATTAAGTTTATTTAACATGCATGTAACTTTAAGCGTGGGTCAAAACGCAATCTGCACAATATTTCTGTCAAACATGAGCTGTCCTTAAACTTTTTTTCCAGTTTGTCCAAACGCGCCTGGCTCTCTCGCGTTCGCGTGTCAACGTGGCGCTTTGCAGCCAGTAGAACTTAGAATTTTCCTCGGCCCCGCCCAATTTGGTCTTGTGATTGGCTGTTTTTCCTGTCAATAAAACATTTTTATGACACGTAACATCGTTGCCCCGCCTAATTTTACGTGCATTTTAAAGAACAGTGCCAACGCGTAAGCTACTCTTCAACTTCAGGGTGTACTCAAGCAGAAATCACTGCAGGCTTGGTAAGGCATTTCTAAAATTTAAGATGAAAAATATTTGCATTTAAACTTAAATTGCACATTTGTAGTTTTTTAAATCAGTTAATTCAATATTTGCTGTACATATATTTATTTGTTATTATCATGCTTTAAAATAAAATAATTGATGTTTCTTCTGAAAGTTTAAATAAGTTTAAATAAGAGACCTTTACATTTAAGTTAAATTTTCATTACCAAGCACAATGACTTTGTGTGTTAGTGAGCAACTTACTTTTTCAGGTCAGAAAGAATTAATAAAATCTTTCTCTGTCTTTTTCGCCCTTTAGGGACAATATGCAGCTGCTTTTTTGGGGACACTTGCCCTGTTTTGGGGGTCACAGTTGCTGTGCCTGCACAGGAGAAGCGTGTACATCATAAGCCTGACCTTAGTGATCATGCCCACGATGATGCCCATGGTTTCCAGTATGACCACATGAGGCCTTCCTGGGAAAAGAGGAAGCCAAGACCTTTGACCAGCTAAGCCCTGAGGAGAGCAAAGAGAGACTAGGGTAAAATGAAATATGTGAGAATGATACAGAAAATAACAGAATAATATTAGCATGTGTCTTACTATTTTTATATATTCTCCCCCATGCAGAAAGATTGTGGATAAGATTGACACAGATAAGGATGGTTTCGTCAGTCATGCTGAGCTACACCACTGGATCAAGCACAGGCAGAGGAGGTACATCGAGGAGAACGTGGACAAGCACTGGAAAGAATACGACCAGAACAAGGATGGGAAGATTGGATGGATTGAGTACAAGAACACCACATATGGATATTATATGGGTAATTAAAACAAAGCCTTTGAATTTGGATGTGGCAGCCAATCATGTTTAGTGAGGAACTGATGTTCAAAAGAGGGTTTAAATATTTATTATCTACAACAAAAGTGCAACATCTTGGCAAAAATAAATTGTATTTAGGATAAATAATTTTTTAGGTAAAAAATGTTGGGCAAATAATGTTTAGAACATAAACATGGACAATACATACTGCAGAAGATGGTTGACTTATAATATGTTGCTGTGTTCCAGATGTAGAGTTTGATGATGTGGAGGATAAGAGCAGTTACAAAGCCATGCTCACTAGAGATGAGAAGACGGTTCAAGTCCGCAGACCGGGACGGGGACGGTGTCGCTACCAGAGAAGAGTTCACTGCCTTCCTCCATCCAGAGGAGTTCGACTACATGAGACACATTGTGATACAGGTGAGGTGATAATGGAGGAAGAGACCAATGATTATTATGATAGAGAAATCAGAAAGAGGGACAGACATCAAGACAAGACAAGGAAAGTTTTTGGACTGGTCAATTTTGATATTTTGCTTCCATAACTTCCACGGGTCTTCTTTCAGACTGATAAAAAAGAAACATCCTAAATGTACATTTAAGTGTTTATTTTGTTACAATTTATGAATTAGCATCTGAAGGTTTCAATTACAGTACATATCTTTTCCTATGTGTTCAAAAGTTTTTTATTTAGTTTTTTTGTTAATATAAAATTCACATTTCCAAAAACATGAATAAATTACTCGGTAACACTTTACAATAAGGTTCATTAGTTAACATTAGTTAATGTATTTACTAACATGAACTAACCATGAGCAATACATTTGTTACTGCATTTGTTCATCTTTGTTAATGTTAGTTCATGAAAATACAGCTGTTCATTGTTTGTTCATGTTAGTTCACGGTGCATTAACTAATGTTAACAAGATTTTAATCAAGTATTAGTAAATGTTGAAAATAACATTAACAAAGATTAACAAATGCTGTACATGTGCTATTCATTATTAGTTCATATTACCTAATGTAGTTAACTAATGTTAACTAACGAACCTTATTGTAAAGTGTTACCAATTACTCTAAATGAAACAATGAAATAATAATTTTGAATCTAGCTTCATTAAAAAAATCCGTCCTGGAAATGTTTTCATATTAGTGCATATTTAATTAGCATAAAGCCCAATTTGCATATTTAAACAGAACCTTTAAGAAAACTTGTAATGCAAATCAATTTTGCAGTTGTTAATGTAAATATTCAACAGAAAGTATGGCGATGTCTGTTAATTAACATTTTTACCCTATTCACCTGTGGTATTTTGCCTTGACGATAGACAAGTTGCAATTAATTGTACACAAATGTCTTAAAAATATTTTTTTCAAACATTGAAATGTATTAATATTACCATATGCCAACAGTATGCAAAATTATTAACATGACATAAGCTGGGGAAAATGGCCAAGTAACAGATGAATTACCATAAATGCTGTCACCCCTATTTTTTTTAACATGTTTTGCAATTTAACATTAACATGTATCCTCTGTCAGATTAGAACAACCCACCTGAGAAGCAATGGAACAGATCACTAAACATTTATCCCTCAATGTTACAGGAAACAATTGAAGACATTGACAAGAATGGTGATGGCAAGATTAATCTGCAGGAATACATTGGTACATTTCTACATTGTTTTCCTGGGAAGAGAAAAAAACAACATACATTAGAACTGATATTTTGTAGTCACATAAATTGAAAATAAGTGCATGTGTTCCTTTTGACCCTAGGGGACATGTTCACCCCTGAAAATGGAGAAAATGAACCAGATTGGGTCACAACAGAAAAGAAACACTTCTCAGAGTTCAGAGACATGAATAAGGTATGCAGTGGGAAGGACATCTATTAGCATCACCTGAGTGTTTCCTGGCTTTTCCTTCAAGGTTCACGGTTTGTTTTTTTAGGACGGTGTCCTTGATGCCGATGAAGTATCTCAATGGATCCTCCCTGGAGAGGTGGACCATGCTGACAACGAAGCTCCGGCATCTCATTCACGAAACTGATAAAGACAACGTAAGTGACATCCACTGGGTCAACATATGGGTGGCTTCATTAGTTCGCAATAATGCATAATTACCAATCAATTGTTAATATAATTAATCTTTACCTCTGTCTTTCTTTTAATTTGCTACTCAATGAATCACAATGGACTTCCATCTGCTTCATATAATTGACTAACCAGGATGACAAAATCACAAAGGAGGAGATTCTGGAAAACTGGAACATGTTTGTTGGGAGCCAGGCGACTAATTACGGAGAGGATCTCACTAAAAGACATGATGAGCTTTAATGCTAGCATATCTGGGTATAGGGGAGGGCAGTATCTTTTGGGTGTAGATAAGAGGATAGGAAATTGAATATGAAAATGAGAGGCTGTTGGGCAGGAACATTTCCAGGGTCAAGGTTCAGGGGTTAGTCTTCAAGCTTCAGAATCAATGAAGATTAGAATCTTACTGAGACAGATACACATTTTATTTATTGCCAAACACATTTCAGCCTTTGCAAAGAAATTATGATGAACAAGCACATTCCTTATGAACAGACACTCCAGCTTACTTATATTGTGATGAAACAGACATACATCTTCCACTTGAGAGATGCTCAGGAATTCAGCACTGAATACGGGCCAGTTGCATCAGTATTCCATGTAACAGGCCTGCTTTGACTGTTACAAAGTAAATATCACATTAGTAGTGTGTGATTTCACGTTCAGCATACCACTTGCATTAAAAGAGGTATAAAGAAATGAAGCCAGAGCAAAAAGGGAGGGAAAGAGGGGTTGGATTCAGTAAGTACACAGTAAAATCGTGATCAGTTGACTTAACTTAAGAAATTATTTCAAGGCAATGGGTTTTTTTAAGTAAGAGACTTCATGTGTAATTGAACAAATTAGATTATGTAGAATTGTCAAATTCGTTCAATTACGCATGAAGTTTTTAACTTAATTTTTAAGGCAATGGGTTTCCTCACTTATTTAAGTGAAGTCAACTGATCACGTTTTACAGTGTGGGGGAGACAAAAGTGATCGACACTGTATCGGTGGAACATTTTTCTCTCTGTGAATTCTAAATAAAGCCATGTTGGTTTAAAAAAAATAATTTTTGACTGGGGTTTAATTTCTGTGTTCTCACAAAGACATTGCATTCTGATAGGAGGTGTAATTATTACTCACAAAAGCTTATGAAATCATTTTTATTAATCTAAATATATCTTAATCTATTTTTCCAACTAAATAATTTTTTCCTCTTGCATTTTCCAAATTGTGTCTGTGTCCTTTGCTGTCATTCTCAGGATGGTCGTCTCTCCATCAGTGAGATCATGGATAGAATGGATTTCATTAAAGTTAGCACAATTACCGACTTTGGGACTCTGGTAGAAGACCATGATGAACTTTAACCCTGTTATGACCACAAAAAGCCTAAATGTCTCTTCAAACTATTAAAATAAGACAAATGTGACTTTTAAAGTGTGTAAAATGAATTATTTATTAAAAAGAAAGCATGCTGTATATAGTGTACACACAACACGATCGTATATTTAGGGGCCAAGAGAAACACATTTAGCATCCACTCAATTACCCCTCACCCAAACGCACTAAAAAAAAGGGTCCTTCAAAATGAATTATAATATTTACAGGGTCAAAGCGTTGTCCAATCCTCTCGTTTATGCTTGCATAACGGGTCTGGCCTCTTTAGCTTTGAGATCCACTCCTGAGCCTGCAAAGCCAGTCCCACCCTGTCCAAGAGACATTTAAACACTGACTTTTTGCATTTGTGACATATTGAGAGATTTTCTTCAGCACTATTTCTCTTATACGCACCCTCTGCAGGGGTATGATGTCCTTCTCTTTCAGTTTGTCTCCAGTCACGGGATCAATCATGTCTTTCAATATGAAGCTTCTCCACACACTCCATAGTGACTACGGCTCCACTTGAGGGAAAGACAGTACACACAAAGAGAGAGAAACTAGAAGTGAGAGGAAGGACTAAACATATAAAAAGATATGAAGCCAGATCAATTCTTGTTGAATAAACAATGTAAAAGTCAAACTCACGAGGGTCTTAGAACTGCACTGGGCACTGAGTTCCCAAGCGTGTCTTTGGTTACAGCACACACGTATCTGTCCTGAGGATCATGTAAAACATTTTCTGAATGTTTCAAAAACAAGGTATACAATAATTCAAATTGTCATTACACATTACTGTTCAAAAGTTTGGAGTCATTTTTTATAAATATATTTAATATATAAATATGGAATATGTAGTTTACTGAAGAGTGACGCACTCCACTGACTTCACTGCTATTGGTTGTCGATCCCGAAGTCGCTCTGCATTTGCATAAGTTGTTAAACAGATCTCAACTTTGTTCGCGTCGCCAGACACGTCCCAATGGTCACTGTTGCACATGTCGCCGGAAATCGCCAACTACCCATTGCAATTAATGATGTCATATCGCTTTTAGGCTCAATCCCAATTCACCCCTTGGCCCTACCCCTCCGTTTTGCGCGTTCACGTCTAGGGGTAGGGTGTCCCGATTCTTGCTGAGATCGAGGGGTAGGGCGAAGGGGTAGGGCTACATAGCCCTCGAAACGGAGATTTTTCAGAGGCACACTCCAAACGGAGGGCTACGAGAAAGTTCACGGAATGCATCGGAAATCACCGGCGAGATGGATCGCAAACGGTTAAACATTTAAATTTAGTGCCAGATGATTCCACGACGCACTTTATTTACTCTTATAATAACACTATAGCCGTTTAAATTAAGAAATTGTATAATAAATTACCTTTCTGATCAGAAAAGACATACATTTCGAGGAAGGGATGTTATAATCATCATGTTTATTCAAAGTTAAGAGCAGCTGTGCTGATTGTCAGTTGTTGTCATGGAGAAATCCTGTAAAAACTCTGTAACGGCAGAGCCATCGCGACGACTGATGACGTATCGGGTTCATGAAGGGTTGTTCCATTTCGTAGGGGTATATTTCAACCCCTTGGCCCTTATAACTCTGTTTTAAGGGCCAAGGGGTACACTCGAAAACAAGGGGTAGGGCCAAGGGTGAATTGGGATTCAGCCTTAGAGTGAACAGGGCTTTAAAAGTATTTCTCAAGAATCAGGTGACACTGAAGACTGGAGTGGTGGAGTCATTTTTTAACAAAATGCAGCCTTACTGAACCAAGGATACCTTAAAAACATATAAACTTACCGACCCCAAACTTTTAACTTCAGTTATGCAGCATTAAATAGGAACAGTGATGCGGCTCAGGAGAAATAGAAGAAAAGGTGGGAGATCACAATGGTTTCCTTCTTACTTGGCGTGTGAGGAGGGCCACTCGGTCCAGACTGGGGTCGAGTGGAGTGAAGCGAACTGAAATCAAATCACTCATCTTCAAAGGACGTCCTGACATGGGGCAGAACACCGTCTTTGACTGAAAAAGCAGGAGAGGAGGAAAAACAGTTAAAGATGATAGATTGGGTCAAACGAGTTCTTTATATCTTTGCTAAGTGTATAACTTGAATTGAGAGCATGTTGATCTGCCTAGTGTATCATGCAGGGTAATAAACTTTGAAAGACAACAATCATGACGAGAAGCTAGTGAACACACAGAGTGGAAAAACGATTGAACCAGGAGGCGAGATGGACAAACAAACCAATCAAGGGCATCATGACCGACCAAAAGAACATTTGGCAGAAGCATGCAAACTGATTTCAGGGTATTACAATTTCTTGTGTAATGTTCTTCCATGAATGATATGAGACTACAGAAGACCCAAGGTTAGGGACACGTGGCTGGCAGAGAGGGGAAACTGACAGATCTAAAAACCTACAGGTTTTTTAACCAAGGTGGGCTTGGCCTCTGGTGTGAGGCTGGGGATCCAGAAGCTGGGCAGAGCCGAAGAAGTACTGGACTCCCCTGCTGAAGTGTCAGAACTGGTTGAGCCCTTCTGGCTTTCATCATCTTCAGGTTTACCTAAAGAAAAGAGAGTTGACATACATAATCAAGCAGGAATATGTGTAATCTTATAGTTATACTTTACTAAAGCGGTTCCCAAACTTTTAAGAGTGGGGTACCCCTGAGTCATTTACCATCCTTCTGCATACACTTCCACTTAGACTGAAGTCACATTAAAGAACCATTTTTGCCTCCTAAATTGATTTTCAAATGCATGTTTACCTATATAAATAACTTTATAAAATAAATAATGTTTTAAATAAAATAAAAAAAAATGTTGAATAGAGAAATATGCAATGATGGTAAAAACAAAGTGACACTTAAATATTAAACAAAAAACGCCAGAAGCTGGAGGCAAGTCACTGGCTGTGTCCGAAATCGACCCTCATACCCTTAAATAGAACACTATTTGAGGGGATAGCCATTTATAGTGGTGTCCAAAACCATAGTGGACATTATTGAGTGCACTCATTCAATCCCAAAATGCACCGCAATAATGAGTGTACAACCGATGTATGCTCAACAGCTAGAGAACAGCCATTATGCACTGTTACGGTCACACCTATGGTCAGATGTGGCTACAGGGTAAAATCATATAGGTATACATTTTTAAAATAAGTTTAAAATTATTATTATTAAACAGCAAGCCTAAACAACCTGCCGAAGTGTCAGAATTCACATTTTCATTCACTCCTTTCAGTGGACTATATTAATGGAGAAATGTAGGAAATAGCGAAGAGGGTACAGGTGGCGTACAGAGGGATACTCCACTTTTTTGGAATAGGCTCATTTTACCACTCTCACAGAGTTAAACAGTTGAGTTTTACTGTTTTCGAATGTATTCAGACGATTTTCTGATATTTAGAAGAATATCAGTAACCAGATAGTTTCTGGTCTCATTGACTTACATTGTAGGAAAAAAATATACTATGGAAGGCAATGAGACCAGAAACTGTCAGGTTACTGATATTCTTCCAAATATCAGAAAATCGTCTGAATGGATTCGAAAACAGTAAAACCCAACTGTTTAACTCAGGGGGAGTGGTAAAATGAGTATTTCCAAAAAAGTGGAGTATCCAAATCAGAGTCATTCATTCAGTAACTAAGCAAGTAGCTGTATTTATAAATTAATCATTGACTCTCACGATTCGTTTAAAGCCGCAGAATCATACATGAAACACTGCAGTGCATTGCAGTCCTGCTGTGGCTTTCATTTAAACTATTATTTTTGTTACAAAACAGAGCAAATACCAACAATACTGTTATTAGCCTTTATTTGGTTGACCTGTTGTATCATAATCAATGTCACATTTGCAATTGTGTGGATATTTGGGAACAATTGTAGCCTGACTTCATCATACTCGTACACAAACTTTTTCCTGGTTCGGTTAAGACACGCCTCATAATCAAAGCCCCATGAAGCAGTATCAGACAGACTAGAATATGACAGCCATATTTTACTCTGATACTGCTCCATAGGGCTTTGATTATGAGGCGTGTCTTAACTCGAACCAGGAAAAAAAACCTCTGCACTCAATTAGAAAGAACTTTATACTCATATATTGTCAACA
The DNA here is from genome assembly GCA_030378365.1 of Hybognathus amarus. Taxonomy (NCBI): domain Eukaryota; kingdom Metazoa; phylum Chordata; class Actinopteri; order Cypriniformes; family Leuciscidae; genus Hybognathus; species Hybognathus amarus. The sequence continues at coordinate 265,774 of JAQIUQ010007354.1, read as the reverse complement.
GAACTCAACTGCATGCGTGCAGGAAGAAATAGTCAAATAATGAGTGTTGCTGCTTTTACTTGGACCTCCATGAGTGCGACCAAAGGAGAAACCACAATGACCACAGGGTTTTCATTGTGCCCCATCTTCTGAGCGACTATCAGAGCCAGCTGATAAATTAAACTTTTGCCAAATCCCGTAGGAAGGACCGCCAACACATCTTTCCGATTGACAAATGCCTTGATTGCAGTTCTCTGTTCGTCCTTTTAAAATTAATGCGCTTTCGATTTCTTTGACAAAAGATGTGATAGTGGAATCTATACGGGTGCTTCTCAATATCCCTCCTCGTCTCCTCGCTCCTCCGTCCTCCCTCCTATGACCCGGAAACCGATCGAGCTCAGCCATCTTGAAGGACATCTCAATTCTCTAATTGCACCGTGAGGAGTCGAGGAGTTAGGAGGCTTCCTGAGGAGTCATAAGCGAGGATACACAGGTGCATCCTACGCGGAACTGTTTTATTGACTAAACGTGACGCACGTGTCAATTCTCCTCCCCCTTCACATCGGTCACAATCATTTTAATTTATACTTTACCTTTGCAGTTTATATAAACCACACATCTCAGATATTTCAACAGTATAGCCTATCTTTATTATTATTTATTATGAATTTATTAAATAACCAAACTTCAACAACATAAGGGCAGATCCTTTTAGCGCTGCTGATGACACTGTGGAGTGACGCTCTGAGTGATCAAGTATTCCAATGTATATAAAAAAGGTTTTATTCATTTCCTCTGTCCTCCTTTCCTTTCCTCGCTTCCTTCCCTCGCGTCCTACAGGGGGTGGGAGCTGAGACGCAAGGAAAGGAAGCAAGGGAAGGAAACGAGGATGCACAAATAAGAAATGAGAAGCACCCAGGATCTCAATTCTCCAGGTACAGTGATCTTTGAGGGAAACCAGTTAAACCCAAGCACTCTTTGATAACCTGATGATTGCGTAACTGCAGATCATCTGTCCATCGTCGTATAAAGCCCACCTTAGCAATATGATTGGCCCGACGATTTCTGAACCGCTAATAATTACTCCTCAATTGATCCGAGGCTAGACCGACTTCCCGAACCAAAAAATGTTGTGGGATGGGTTTGGGCTGGCATACAGGCTAGAACAATTGCAGTCTTGCTCGTAAATTATTTTCACCATTATCAACAGTATAAACAAAAACTCACACAGGGCATGTTTTTGTATCAAAGAGAGTTTGAGTCTCAATCTCAATCCACTCACTGTGTTTATATTTGTTATTTATGCTAGTAAGTGCTAAATCTACAGTTTTACAAAGGTACATAGTCGGGATACATTGTCATATCATGTACACGGGATTTTCAGTTAGAAATACACCCTCGGTTTAATGTTATTTTAAGGTGGGTAATTAATCCCTCTGTCGTTTCACATACCCCCATTTGGGAACCACTGCTTTAGTTTAATCTTATCCTCCAATTTCCATACCTGAAGTGAAGGGGTTGATTGGCTTGGAGACGATGTTGTTCTCTCTCTGTCTGAACTTTCTCAGCTCTCTGTCGCTCCTCAGACTTGGACTCCTGCTGGCCTTCACTCTTCAAAGCCTGTTTCTGCTTCTCATATGCCTGAGGTTATAAATATATGCTTGTCTGTTAGACAAACAGAGAAGTACATTTACATTTGGAGCAAAAGACATATGTAAAAAGTGCCCAAACCTTCATTTTCTTGGCAATTTCAGTTTTCTGGTGAAGGATGTATTGCAGAATGGCTTCTTTTTCATATATGTACCCATCCTCACTGCAGTATATAAACAAACACCACAAATATAAACAAACACCAGTTGCTGACATGTGAATTGGCCAGTACATTCAGCATATACAATTTAGGCAGCATAAAAACTTGTATAACAGCATGCAAAGACAATTTCACGACCAAAACAATTATACGAGTAAAAGTGGGTCTTAAGTAACTTACGTTACAACAGGGTCCCTGCAGGGCTGCAAAGAGAGACAACAACAGTCGAAATCTTTGATCGCATCCTTCCCCAAACGCACACTCTGTGTCCCATAACCGGAAGCGGCTGGAAAAGTCAAGAGAGATGCACAATATGTCACATAACTAACTATATGTAATATATAAAGAGACATAACACCACAGAAGAGCAGGAGTTTATACCGGTGTCTTTCCTCTTCTCATGATAAGTGTAAACGGCTCCTGCTGTGCAGTTCTTCCCGTGTCGAGTCATGTTTGTCTTTTATAGAGCAAAAATCTATCGTTAATGTGAGTTTAGTGACCAGTATGCACAGTTTTACATAAATACACGTTGGCCCACTGATTTATAATTGCTTAATAGGGTAGAGATGAGGATTGGTTATCAGGAAATCTATAATAGTCGTACAGCTACAAGTTACTAAACTAACACACATATAAATCAAACACAATTATGTTCTTTATCTCGTAATATCGTATTCAGAAGCGCAGAAGTCGCTGTTTACCTCCTACGATCGTGATCCGGAAGTGACCGGTGTAGCTCTTCCTCTTCTTCAGTATTATTTTTTTGCTAGCTTGCAATCTTTGTGCATTATCGCCATCTACTGGACTGAGGTGTGATCGCATTGGGACGTAAAAAATAATTTAACTTTTAACATCCCAGAGGATCAGACTATTAGAACTAACGCTTCAGCTGGCTCTGCATGTTCAGCTTCAACCTCAACTCAACCTCCAGAAGGGAAAAAAAATATATAATAATTATTGGACTAAGTCTTCTTGCTAGTTGTGTTTCTAGAAAACTCTATGGTTGTTGAAGTAACAGAGTTCTTTGTTACCCTCTTAAGTACGTCTCTCTCTTCAGAGTATGTTGCCTACATGTCAGAAGTATAATGCTTCGAGTTTCCCCAACATTCCTGTCTCATGTTTTCCTATTAACCCGAAGGCTGCTGTTCAGTCCTGTATGCCCGAACCTTAGTCCTGTATACCCTGTATGCCCCCCGTGATCCCATATATCTTGCCAGAGTTTATGAATACCATCTTTAATTATTGTTTTACATTGTGTTTTGCTGAGTGGAACCTGTACTTACTTGTTCTGCTTTAAGTGCTTATTTTGCCGACTCGTCCGCCTTCCCTGTGAGCTGGAACCCAAGTGAACTGTAATATTAGCTTCTATTATAAGTTATACTGAAAATCATCTGATGAACTTCATCTAAAAGATCCTGTCTGCATGTTTTCCCAGTCTGCCCGTCTCATCTCCAAAGCGCCATATACAACGCTTTTGCAAAAGCGCTAAATATTCAACGCACATGGCACCTTTAGCGCCAAATGAGACGTAAAAATAAATCGGGCAGAAGGCGCCTCCTAGTGGTCTAACCCTACCCCTACCCCATACCTAAATTTAACCGTCTCATTTGGCGCTAAAGGGTGCCATGTGCGTTCTGCGTTGGATATTTACGCTTAACATCTCAGGGAGAAGATTGAGAGGTGGTTTGAGGTTCTTTTTGTATTATGACTTGTACAGCCACCACCGTTTTACCTGCTGGTTCTTTGGATCTGTAAATATTTGCACTGTGTCATCATACATTACTTCTACTGCTGTACACCTTGATACAATCCCGTCTTGCCCTATATTTTTATCTTCTAGATTAACTACAGGATAGCAGAAAAACCAAGGTGGAGTTGTGCTCATTTAACAGTTTTGCTTCAGGGTGATTCCCCTATCATCTGCCTCTTCATTGCTACTCCATCCAAAACTACTGTTCCCATTGCGACCATATTCCCAGCATTCCTCTAACACCAATTTTGTAGGATGTAGTTTCATGCTCTTGTATGAGAAAGTTTTAACCTCCTAAGATTGAAAGGCATTTCCCCTATTTCTACTTGCAGCACTGGGATGATGTTCGGAAGGCTCCACTATACAGCCGGAGAGCTTTACCTGTACCCATGTCCTATTCAGCTAATGTAGCTTTTGCTGCTGTTTTGTATAATGAATATCTGGGTTTTACCCTTTTCTTAGAAAAACAGATGGATTGCATTGTTTCCATTGAAAGGTGGAACCCCCATTCAAATAACCATTTTCCAACTCGACTAATTGTTGTTTTCATCCTTTGCAGTAAATTGTCAATATTACGGCCCCTTACAATGCTCCTTCATCTGCATATAAAGCCCTGTTTATCCTTTGGTTCACTCCATCAGACACATCAGACACAGTAATTCATTATATTAAACAGAATTGGACTGCATACACCTTGTGGGGTGCCAGATCTGTGTGCTGGATGACCCTGACCCTTATCCTGACCTCTATGGTTCTACCCTTTAAAAAAAAAATCTTTGATCCAGTTGAACATTTTACCACCTATTTCCATTTCATTCAACTTAATTAAAAGCATGTCACAGCATGTCATAAGCTTTCTCCATATTAAAAAAGGTTGCCAAAACAGATTATTTGTTAACTTGTGCTTTATCTCATTCTCTAGGCAGACTACAGGATACATAGTTGTTCTTTCATAACGGAAACCACTCTGGTATCAGCCCTCTGCTTTCTAATATAAAATTTTAATGATCATCCTCTCCATGAGTTTACATGTTAGAGGTTTAAGCTATTGGTCAGTAGCTTTTGACATTGGTATATTCCTTTCCTGGTTTAAGGACTACTGAGTGTTTCTTTTCCACCCAGTGAGCAGCTTTCCTCGCTCCCAAATTTTGTTATCGTGCATGGTTCTTCATCAATTTCAGAATAAAAGTTTACAGAGTTGGTATCATCTATAGTCTTTGGGATAGTTATGTATATATATATATATATATATATATATATATATATATAGCCTATATATGTGTGTATATATATATATGTGTGTGTGTATGTATGTACAGATAGCCTATACATTACGTAGCCTATGTGTATAGCCTATGCATGCAGCATATTTACATGGTTGGTATCGGTTTTTCCCCAGAAAATAAATATACCTATAATAATGATTGTCAATAATGATACAGAGAATCTTTTTCAGAACGTTTTATTCAAGCTGACGAACGTTTAAACACACTGACTGACAATCAGAATCCACCAACTGCAGCACTCTTATGAATATATCCTAATCGTAATCGTTCTTGGTGTGAATCTTGAGTCTTGGTTGAATGAGTCTTTATTCTTGACTCTTGACTCTAGTGTATACTTTAATTAGCTGCTTAGCCTCTGTTTCACATTCTCTAGTCTCACCCAGATATTTGTGTGTGAAGTTCAATGAAGTTATTTACTACAGGCAGTGGCTGATTGTTTTGAGCTGCAAGATGGCAAATGGCAGATAACAAAATTGTTATGGCCAGGCAAACATTTTAGCTTATTTGTACATATTGACCCACTTGAATCATATCATATAGTTCTATCAAAATATATAAAATCCAAATATCTAAAAATCCTCTCCTGTTCAGAACTTCCTTTTGTTTTTCAGCTGAAGAAAATGCACAATTTGATATAGCCTACTTGATACAGACTTAGGCTATTTAGTTGGGTGAGGTAGCCTATCCATTTAAGGCAATAATTCATGTCTATAATCACAACCCATGTTTGGAAATCATGTTTCGTTAGATGAACGATTGACAGCAAATAGGCCTTAGTGAAAAATATACATTATGGTGTCAACAGTGATATAAAATTCACTTTTTATAGTCTATTTAAAGAATCATTTTTTGAACTTTAATACACATAAATAAAACGTCCCATCATTTTATTCCATAAGTAGCCTAGTGTGAAAACAACACAGGTTTGCAATTACATTTCATTTCATAAATTATGTTAATAACAAGACTGTTTAAAAGGGAAACATGTTATTCAATTAAATAAACTTAATTTAAGGTAATTAAATTATTTAAATTCCACGTGTATGTATTGACCAGTAGCGTGTTATGCGATTACATCAAAAAGAGAAAAAAATAACTTAACGACAATGAACATAACGCTACAATGTAAATAAAATCTGTGAAACGCAACGCCCAAATGCACGTTCCTCTTTTGGCCACATGGTGGTAAGAAGTGGGTTTAGTTGTCATCGTCATCATCACCATCATCATCGTCGTCATCATCAAAGACATCTGCGACAGTCCTGAAAAAAGAGAAGCGAAAACATCATTATATTATTATAATTATAACAACTAGTATCGCAGCTTTATTTGCAGGAGAATAATATCTTACTTATAGATGGATCCAGAAACTGAGTCAACAAAACCACCTTTGAGGAAAATTTAAAATATGAAATGAGTTCATAACATAATCAGACTTTATCCACAAATTATCCACAATCTATTGTTGTCTAGAGTTTTTCTTACCAGGCTGGCAGACGGTGTCACAAACAGGACAGATATAGCACTTTCCACAGTCCTAAAGAGACAAAAGACAGTTAAAATGTCCTGTCCTGTGGTATGTGTATTTTTATGGAGAAAAGAACCCCATCAATATCCACACTATAAACCTGAATTAGCAAAACTAAAACAAAATTTCAGGTAATCAGTAAAATTTTTTTTTTAAAGAAATTCAAAGTTTAAGTATAGGCATAACTGGCAGTTGTTTACTTTATAGGCTACTTATACATTTTAATTAGGCTACTACTTAGGCTACATCTTAAAATATTTGTTAAGCTAAATCACCCGAATTTCAATTCAAATATTTTTTTGTGGTGAAAACTTGGCTAGCTTTAACTAGCTAATTTTTGGTTACTAATTGTTAATTGGTAACTCAATGTCTTGATTGCATAGCAACATTTTAGTTGTCAGACAAAGTTTGTTAAAGTAGCATAGCAAAACATTAAACAGGACTAAATCTTCCATTTAACATTAATCTTATAACATTTTAGCATGTACTCTCCCTTTCGAGGTATCATGGCAAAGCATGCTGGGAAATAGAAATCCCAGCCCAGATTCAGTTGAATTTATAAAAAAAAAAAAAAGTTCCAAACCTAACTGGTCCCTGAGTTTTTCAAGTTAACCCTTTTAACTTTTTTTGGGCCTGTTTTTTTTTCTCTGTTCAGAGAATCAAATTAAACGGTACCACCAAAATACAGCATCGAATTCACACATAGCTGATTAAATGCTAATTGGTGGTTGTCTGAAGCTAACCCTAATGCTCAAAAAGAATTAATTGGTTGGTTAAACTTAAATTCAACAAATCAGTTTAATCAAATTAACTTTTATGAGTATTTACAACTTTTCTTCTTTTGAGTTAAAAACTGACATTTTAAGAAATCTGAATTGTTTCATTGTATTGAATTTTACAATGAAACTTGTTAGAACTATAGTGATGGACTTTAGTTATTGAAAAACTCTTTATTTACCATAACTTGGTAGTATGGTTAAAACAAAACAAAACAAAAAAAAAACCACTTCCGGATTTGATGCAAAATGTGGGACGCAGTCAATAGCCTATTTTGTTCTGGTAAATGAAATTAGTTAATAATAAAAATAGTTCTTACAACAATTAATTGAATATGAATTCAAAAGATGATAGTCAATACACTGATATTGTGGGGGAGTACACTATATTCTTGAAATGCAATAAAATCATACAGTGCTGAGCTACTGGTCTTTCCTGAACTGAGTGTGTGCAGTGTTTTCTATTGAGATGCTTAGTAAAAGTTTTGTTGTTATCTAAGAAAATGTGTGTCTGTGGTGCATTTCTCACATCGCAGAAGTCGCAGTGTTCAGACTCGTCTCCTTTTTTACATGGGCACTCATCACAGCTGTCGCAATGCTGAGGGAAGAGATCAATGAGAAATCAACACCAAATTCAAAGTTAGACTGGTTGAGGTGAGACAAGCTGAATGACGGCAAAAGTCGACTAAACTCATTGTCCACTTCATTAGACTAATAGATCCTACCTCACAGTGGGCACAGAATGAGCAAATGGATCCTTCATGATAATCATCATCATCGTCATCATCATCATCTGAAAGAAATGTTGTCAGCTGTTTGTTTTTTATCGTTATTGATCCATGCAAAGAGTGTGGTGAGTAAGGTCATATTGAGGAACAGAATGAATTAGTCTTACTCACCACTTTTTCTCACTTCCTCTCTCACACACATGCACACACATACGACTCAGCACACGTTTGTAATTAACCTTATGTATATAAATATGAACACTTTACACTCACACACCCTAGACAATATATAATCCAAAGAGATAACATAAAGTGACAAAAAATTCAACTACCAGACTTTACAGTTATTGTATTTTTTTCTTAAGTTTTATGTTAATACATTACAATTTAATCATCACATCAAATTATTTTTAAAGAGGAATTTAGGCTTATATCTAAAAACTATAAAGTCTCTGTATTGATTACACTGTCCAAAAAAAGACTTGCCAAAAATATTAATTAAATTAGGCGTACAAACATTTCAAGACATACACTGTGTTATAAATAACAGAGGTAACAGAAATTAGACCGTGCAACACAGGATCATTTGATTTATTCGTTTCAGAGTGGGGTTTAAATGTTGGTGCCTTGTACAACACCATTGTGCTGCTTAAAAATGATGACACAGCAGATATTACACTAAACAGAGAATGAAAACAAACAACAGGAACACAAATTATAAAAAAAAAAAAATCACAGTAACAACAGAAAAAAGGATTCGGTCTAAACAGTCATATTTTAGCATCTCCTGATAGTTGCTGTATTGCCTGTTCCCTTGTGATACTTTCTGTTTGTATCAACATGAATATGTATCATGTATTATGAATGAACATTCTCTCTCTTTTGCCACCTCTCCACTGCTGCAGCCTTAGTTTTGTCCTTGAAACACTTCATATGTATTGTCCCTGACTGCTCACTGTACGTTTGCAGTTGTCTGTTTTACTAATTTAATTGTAATGAAAAAAACAAACAAAAAAAAACTAAAATGTAATGTTAGAGCAAAAGTTTAAGAATTGGAGAATGTACATTTAGAGGGATGATGTTTTTTTTTCTTTGTTCATTGTTAGCAACTATTTAAAGAATGAGAATCCTTTCTGGTAAGGACAATGAAATAAATAATTATTAGCATAAATAGAGATAACATATGAAACTTTTATAAACCCATATAGTTCATTTAAATATCACTCAATGACTTTACAAGCAGACAGATCAGGTTGGGGTACATATCACTTCTGTTACAGATAATCTCTACAGAGAAAGAATGAGATCTGGGAGATGTAGTGAAAGAGAGAGAATCTAGATCCGATCTGTCCAATCAGTCTGCCTTCCTATACTCCCCACAACCATCCAACATCCTCCTGTCTCTCTCTCTCTTTCTCTATCGGTCCCTACTACTTCACGTTGCTCTCTCTCCATGTTTTATTTCCCCACTACATCTGCCTGTCTCTCTTTCTTTCTCTGTAGTTTCACACAAATGCAGAAGATTCCAAATTCAAACAGGACAAATAGAGGGATGAAGGAACCCGCTCTTTCAAAACGAGACAAAAATCAAAGAACGATCTGATCTATTGGGCCAGAGTAAGGCCTGGGGCTCAGACTGCAGCGCTGGTTTGTTTTTCTCTTTTCTCTCTTAAGTCCTCAGTTCATAAGCACTGTACTGTACTGCACGTCAGGACTTCAAGCAGTCCGCCTTCAGAGGGCCCACAGAACTCATAGCTCTATTTAGGCAGGGAAGAGAAGACAGAGAGAGTCAAAGACAGCCAGGGTGATGGACAGCTGGAGAGGGGAGGAGGTGGGGCTTGCGCTAAGCTCTGAGTGATCTGATTGGATAACATGACCGACTGATTGGACCTCAACTACAGCAGGCCAAGAGCAACGTTTTGAGACAGAGCTGAGGTGCAGATAGTGGGAGTGGCCAAAAGGCCCCCCTTGCTCCTCCCTCTCTTTCCCAATTTGGTGAAAACACTTATGGAGGGCTAAGAGAGGGGGCAGATGATTCGCTAAGTTACAGGGGATTCAACGGCTCTTCGAGAGCAACTTTACGTACCTTCATGGTCATCATCATCATCATCATCGTCGTCATCATCATCATCGTCGTCATCATCATCATCGTCGTCGTCATCATCGTCGTCGTCATCATCGTCGTCATCATCATCATCGTCGTCGTCATCATCGTCGTCATCATCGTCGTCGTCATCATCGTCGTCGTCATCATCGTCATCGTCGTCATCATCGTCGTCGTCATCATCGTCGTCATCATCATCGTCGCCGTCGTCGTCATCATCATCATCATCATCGTCGTCGTCGTCATCATCATCATCGTCATCGTCATCATCATCGTCATCATCATCATCATCATCATCATCGTCATCATCGTCGTCGCGTCGCCGTCATCATTCGTCATCATCGTCGATCATCATCATCGTCGCTCATCATCGTCGTCTCGTCATCATCGTCGTCTGTCATCATCATCGTCGTCGTCATTCGTCGCTGATTCGTTGCTGTCGTCGTCATCATCATCATCGTCATCATCATCGTCATCATCATCATCGTCATCATCGTCATCATCATCCGCCATCAGGCCTTCCTCGTGGATGAGTGGCAGATCCTGGGCTTTGACAGATGATGAGGGAGCCAGCGGTGTCTGGAAGGAGCACAGCAGGGCCAGCAAAAGCCCCAGCACCAAGCTTCTCAGAGTAGCCATGTCTGATCAGAGAAGTAAATCCAAACACAGGAACCAAAGTGCAATGCTCCTGCACGTGCACCTGTCAAACCAAACCCCAACGCAGACACCACCTGGATCCACTTCAGTCACACACACTCTCAAACACACTCACACACACTCAGATGCACCCAGGCTATGGCGAGGTAGAACAGGTGAGTAAAGAGGTCCAAAGTATTCCAATAGTCCACACGTTTGTTCCCAATGACAGACGAATACGACAGGGATCCCTTCGCAAGCCGGTGTCTGTTGTAGAGTTCTGAAAAAAAGACAAAAAAGTTTCCGGATTGAGCTCTTCAAGACTACTTAGAGCTGTGTGTGGGCAAGGCGGTGTCTGCAGCACGGACCTCACTACTGGTGCAGAGACAGACAGACAGACAAACTCGGGGGTAAAATGAGATGGGGGCGGGGGCCTGGGGCAAATGAGTGACAGGGCCAAGTGCTGACCGCCATACCACCAACCACCGGCCGTGCACTTTAGGCTGGAGGTGTGAGAAAGAGAGGCCGTCTGCATACTCCATGATAACTTTAGAGATGGCAGTGGAGCGGAGGAGGGGTTCCAAGGAGAGTGTGACCATATATCGAGAGCAGAGGGTGGAGGAAAGGGGTGGGATAATAAGATCTATATCAAGACAATGAGCAAAGAGGAGGAATTGTTGAATAAAACCAAATGAGAGATGGAGTGATTAGCACAAACATCTGCAGAAGAATGCAATTCACGTAGATAACCGAACGTGCACCGAGTTTATTGCGTCCATCCATGCAGCATGAAATAATTTACAATCAGTTCATTCATTTGTGATGGTCATAAATACAGTTGTCAATGAAAAATAGAAACCATAAAGTTGATATAGAAACTCTCACACACACATCATGCACACACACTGGTTGATACGATTTTCACTTTTATTTTTCTGAACAGTCATCTGTCAATCGACTAAGGCAGTAACAGCGCTGTCTGACCCTTTCCCTCTCATGTGTCCCCAGAATAGTGTGCTGAGGGCTGGGTGGGGTGTGAGTCTCTCTATTTAAAACCTTGCTCTACCACAGTCAGGGTAATGTGACCTTCCCTGGCACAGTGCACCACTGACTCCCTGTAGACCCGCTTCAGCCCCAGCATACCACACAACTGTCCCTAGTCAATCTACAGTATCTAGATACTGTATTTTCCTTCTGTATTCCTCATTCCTTTTTAGTGGCTGTTTTTGGTCGATAATCAACCAAATTGCTACAGTGATGCACTCTATGAATACTGCAAGTGATTGAAATGGCACCATAAGAAAAAAAACACACACATACACACACACACACACACACACACGAGATTCCTTTAATAACAATAAGGTTCAAATTGTTAACATTAGTTAGTTAGCATAGTATCATTAATGAACAGCAGAGGCTACTCTTATGTAAAGCTACACTGTGTAACTCTTTTAGTTTATTCTTAGCTAAAAACACGTAGTTCTTTCAAAAATATATGTGCTCATTAATGTGTATTTACTTCGTTCAAGTAATAAAGTATTCTCGTGAGTGTATAATATACCATTGAAAATACATACGGGTAAGGGGTTCTAATGTCGGTCGCCATGTTGCCCCTCCATCTTGAAAGTACATTAGCCAAAGAGGGACATACCCATTAATTCAAGCTCCGCCTTTCGCGTTTTACATTTGAGTTAAACGTTGGCCACGGTAATAGTTAAAACGAAATCGGAATTGAGAGGAACAGAAACTAATATTCGCTGGATGGTCATATACCTTTTCACCGCTAGATGGGGGTAAAAATCACACAGTGTAGCTTTAAGTTTTTTTAAATGTGTACATTTTTATGTAAATTACTTTTAGCTTATAAAATAGATAATTGTATTAAAAATATTTATAATTGTTAGTTATTATAACCATAGTTAAATTAAAAATATAAATTATATATATATATATTATTATTAGTATAATTAATTAACATAAATTAACAATAGAAAAAAAAACATTAACATAGATTAATGTTGCATAAAAATGGTTTGTTCGTGATACCTAAGAGGTTGAACCTTACTGTGAAGTGTTTCTTGGTTGTTTTTCCTATAGGAAGTGCTGGGTGGGGGGAGCAACAAGATGTTAAACTGCAATGTGGTTGAAAATGGATATGTATGCAGACATGTTTCTGAGATATCATGTTCTTGATCCTTCACTTTTCCTTGTTCCTGCTCCTACTCTGAAGAAAGCATCAGTGCGTATGGCCTGGCATCTTTACATGACCCACTTTTTTTCAAGAGACTGCACTCAGACCAGAAGTTGTTAAAATAAAGTCCTCTGTCACATGTAAAACTAATGCCAAAAAGGTTATATGTCACAAATAAGACATACTAGTGATAAGCTCTCTCAGGCAACATGCCAAATTAGAGATTACATGCTAATTGCTAAAATACCACATGCATGCTCATGCAAGTAAAGCTGCTTGCACAGATTCTGTTTTGCAGCGCTTCCATGTTCACACCGAGAGAGTGGCTAAACTGAGATGATGTGCTGATTTAGCTCCAGTCAGATTTAAGCAGAGATCCTTAGAAGAGTCCAGTTCCCCCCCACTCTTGCTCAACAGTCACTGAAGATGACAACCTGATCCTCATCGGCCGCAGCTCTTGCCATTTAAGGCTTGTAGGAGACTCAGACCATGCCAACCTAGAAATCAAATGCTACTCAAAAGGGGACAGGGTCAATATAGATCGCCACTGGTGAAGACTTAGAATAGAAACCAAATAGGAGAATGTAAAGACCAATGTAAATTTAATTGGTACATTAAAGCCATTTAAAAACGTTTTTTTAACAATAAAAAATAAAGGTTTGTGATAAATTACTCAGCACAGGAAATATACTGATTTCTAATAGACAATAAAAGATACAATAATACATTTATCACAGTGTTATTGTAAACGATTGCATTGATTTAGTTACTTATGTGTGTGGGCAAGGAAAGGAAGATTTACTTACACATTTTTTGTAGCATTTACTAGACGAGATATAAATATTGGTAGGATACATAACCAATAATAAAAGATTTGGTCCAAAAGGAGTTACTGCAGTTACTTCTTGAATCAATCATTCAAGAAGTAACCAGAAGTAACTAAACCACAAATCCACATCTCAAAATCTGCAGCTAATTCAGCCTTTAAATTTGCATGTGGTAAAAATACAGTATTTAACAAAGGAATACTCAATTATAATACATTTTTTTTACAACATTAGCAACTAAAGAATATATCCAACTGACAAAACTGCCACAAAATTTATTTTGTACATTCCACCCAGAAAATATTTCATACATCTTAATGATAACGCTAACAGGTGTTGTTTTCTGAATAATAAACATACTAATTTTTTGATGCAATGTTAAAAAAAACTGATACAACCAAAACATTAAACATGTCAACATGGTGAAATGACACATGATACAAAACAACTCACACATAACCAAGAACATAAAATGCATCTGCATTATCAGCATAATTTATCTGGAAAAAGTGGGACGTTTAGAAGCAATACCTGAAACACAGACAGAAGAGATATGGTAGTTATATATAATAACAAATGTTAAAAAATATATTTGAACAGTGTTGCATATATCTTCTTTCTTTCTTTCTTTCTTTCTTTCTTTCTTTCTTTCTTTCTTTCTTTCTTTCTTTCTTTCTTTCTTTCTTTCTTTCTTTCTTTCTTTCTTTCTTTCTTTCTTTCTTTCTTTCTTTCTTTCTTTCTTTCTTTCTTTCTTTCTTTCTTTCTTTCTTTCTACACTCACCTAAAGGATTATTAGGAACACCATACTAATACTGTGTTTGACCCCCTTTCGCCTTCAGAACTGCCTTAATTCTACGTGGCATTGATTCAACAAGGTGCTGAAAGCATTCTAGAAATGTTGGCCCATATTGATAGGATAGCATCTTGCAGTTGATGGAGGTTTGTGGGATTCACATATAGGGCACGAAGCTACCGTTCTCACCACATCCCAAAGATGCTCTATTGGGTTGAGATCTGGTGACTGTGGGGGCCAATTTTGTACAGTTAACTCATTGTCATGTTCAAGAAACCAATTTGAAATGATTCAAGCTTTATGACATGGTGCATTATCCTGCTGGAAGTAGCCATCAGAGGATGGTACATGGTGGCCATAAAGGGATGGACATGGTCAGAAACAATACTCAGGTGGGCCGTGGCATTTAAACGATGCCCAATTAACACTAAGGGACCTAAAGTGTGCCAAGAAAACATCACTACACACCATTACACCACCACCACCACCAGCCTGCACAGTGGTAACAAGGCATGATGGATCCATGTTCATGTTCATTCTGTTTACGCCAAATTCTGACTCTACCATCTGAATGTCTCAACAGAAATCTGAGACTCATCAGACCAGGCAACATTTTTCCAGTCTTCCACGGTCCAATTTTGGTGAGCTCTTGCAAATTATAGCCTCTTTTTCCAATTTGTAGTGGAGATGAGTGGGACCCGGTGGGGTCTTCTGCTGTTGTAGCCCATCTGCCTCAAGGTTGTGCGTGTTGTGGCTTCACAAATGCTTTGGTGCATATCTCGGTTGTAACGAGTGGCTATTTCAGTCAAAGTTGTCTTCTATCAGCTTGAATCAGTTGGCCCATTCTCCTCTGACCTCCAGCATCAACAAGGCATTTTCGCCCACAGGACTGACACATACTGGATGTTTTTCCCATTTTTACACTATTCTTTGTAAACTCTAAAAATGGTCACCAACAGCCATGCCACAGCTCAAAATTGCTTAAATCACCTTTCTTTCCCATTCTGACATTGAGTTTGGAGTTCAGGAGATTGTCTTGACCAGGACCACACCCCTAAATGCATTGAAGCAACTGCCAGGTGATTGGTTGATCAGATAATTGCATTAATGAGAAATTGAACAGGTGTTCCTAATAATCTTGTGTGTGTGTGTGTATGTGATATATATATATATATATATATATATATAGACATAATGTCCCCCAAAAATCTTTATGATCTTCCGTATTTTTGTGCTAAGATATTTAGGGGTACGTTATGTCTCCATCAATAATGAAGGACTGTAACTGTATATTTATATGTACCGGTAACTACGGATCATTAAATGTTACAGCCAAACCAACACCGTAAACACTGTTACTAAAAGGGAACCTGAGAAACTTAAGCTACACTTTGACACTGCAAGAGGGGGTAAGGCAGGGGAGTGTGAACACTACACCTTTGGAAGGAAGAGGAGGTGGACGAGTCTGTTTTACAAGATCACTCTGATGCAGCGCCTCCACTATCCAGGAGAGAGCAGTAGAGCAGTACTCCACCTGAGTCAGAAAGAGACAGAGTATCATTCAAAAACCCGAGGTCCCCTTTAAAGTGCAGCTTCATTAATTACATCGATCGGCTGACAGCTTGGCAGATACTCAAAGCGGATCTGCATTCTAAAGGAGGATGACGGATGGTCCTTGGTCTGCGCTGAGCAAGCAAACGCAACAGCTGCAGCTAAAATAAGGCAGGACTCATAGTCTCACACCCACAGACACATGTGTGCGCTCTGTGGGGCACTAATGGGTTTTAAAAGCACTTGTGGCTGTGTTTGATAGCCACAGGTAGACAGGTGTGTATTGCCGCCACTAACCTCCGACTCCAGCTTTCTCAACCTGCGATCGTGATCACGAATCTCCACCATCTGCTTCAGGACGCTGTCCACCCTACGCACACATATGGACACAAATACACACATGCTGTCATTCAAGACGCCGGTGCCTGATTCAGCAGGATTTGACAGTCTCCATGTCTCCCCCTTCACACCCACAGAAACATGAAACTAGAGCTGCCACTGCAAGGTTACTAAATGCCCCCAGGTGTGTATTACATTCAGATCTACTTTTCAAGGACAGACATCTTTCGCACTCACTCCTTTTTTTATAAAACTCACCATTTGACGTAAAATAAGTTGCTAATTGTTTAACTGAGGGAACGAAAGAACAGTAAAAGGAGTGACTGACTTTGTGGAGGTGCGTTTGAGCCGCTCCGTGTCGCTCTCTCTTTGCTTCTTGCCTCGCATGGAAAGCAGGTTCTCCTTCAGCGTCGACTCCCATGTGTTTAGCAAACTTGCCTCTTTGGGTTTCAGGTCCAGCACTTTTAAGAGATGCGCCACACGGTTAAAGACAAACTTCGCAAATGAGGCTTTGCGTATGGTGTAGAAATATTTGATTGTGCAAATAAAATAAAAATCACAAGGGAGAACATACTAAAGTGTTGGCTCTTAAGGGAAGGCAGTCTCTGGATGACCCTTTTGACGAAGATGTGCAGGTGGGAGATGATGATGAAGGGCGGGGAGAGGCAGGGGGCGCGAGTGGTACTCCACAATCAGGTTGTAGCGCTGGAACTTCCAGTGCACATCGCTGTGCTCCTGGACTTTATTGAATGTGTAACTGTAGACAGATGACATGAACAGTAACACACCATCAAATTAAGCAATATGGTAAGAGAGGTCACGCTGTATTGTGAATCAAGCCGTTGCAGAAATGGATCCCCTTCAGCTGTAAGTATTTTCACTGTAGTGTTTCATTGCTGGTGATACACCAATATTAAAATGCTGTCTCGATACCAGAGACAGTTATTATTTTTATATGGGCAAAAAACAGTGAAGGGTCCATATTCAAATTCTATATTATTTTGTCTAAAAATATAATTAATTTTATTAAATGCTAAAGTTAGGCTAGCTAGGTATTATAAATGTACTGCATGAATAATGGATATTCAGATTTGCTACATATTACATTTAACAGTGTTTTTCCACAATAATTTAAATATTAACTTTAAGGGAGCTTTAAATAGTAGCAATTTTTCTTGTAATATAATAAATGTCTTTACTGTCACTTGTGACAAATTTAATGGATCCTTGCTGACTAAAAGTTTTAAAAATCTTATTGACCCAAATTTTTAAAAGGTTTAAAAGGTATTACTCTTTATATTAACTAAATGTTTGTATCATCAGCCTATTTTAATTAAAATATTACTTAAGCAAGTTCATTAGATTTAAAGGTGCCATATGTAATAATTGAGGTAAAAATATCCAAAAAACTGCATCAAAAGAATGAGAAGAAATATGTGCAATGATGTCATTAAAAAACTGAAAAGTTATAGTGCTGCCGAGATATAAACTTAAATTAGCATGCTAAATTACTAGCCCTGGCCCGTCAGGTGTCGTAATACCAGTTTCGGCCATGGGAGGCGGTATGCAGGCGGGCAACATAACCACCAGCCAAACTGCAGTACACGAGTAACTCGCACGGCTTGTGTTTGTACTTGAACCTGATGTCAGTCGTGTGGAAATACAGCCCATTACTACATTTCAGTTCAGGGAAGAGTTCAAAAAATGATTGGTTGACATTATGCATGAGGAATACATTTTGGTAAGTTGTAGCATACTGTATCTTTCAACAGTGTTCGTGTTCTTTTTCCATTAGCTAGTAGAGATGATCGGTTCACGTGCGCTAGGGATCTGTGGTGTAACATGTACAAGCGCCAAAACGGTATTTATTGTTTGAATTGCGTAATAAAATTGACAGAATCTGAGAGCTTAACTAACCTGCTTGCTAAGTGTCAATTGCGTGTGTCTCACGGTGAAATCGTGAGAGTTGGCAGCTCTGAATGGCGCTAGCTTGATCAACATCAGTTAATGCTGTCTGTCAAATTAATTCAAACTAACAATAAAAGTGTAATATGAACAAAACAAATAACGTAAACTTAAAATAATAGCTCAGGCTTTTATTTTCCCATATCGTCGAAATGCACCAGCTTGTTTTCAGACAGGCGTCTATGAGACGGTCTTCATCATTTAGTGTTAAGATGTTGTTCATTCAGTCTCCGATCTCTAAAAATCTCCAAATGCTCCACATGAAACTGCGGTCTTCCAACCTTTTACTATCGTGTCAAATTATTTGAATAATATGCGCGAGAAAGAAAGAGCAAAACAGTGCTCGGTTGTGTTGTTTGAAGACGTGAGAGTGCGCGCGGCCATGGCACAACTCACTTTCTGGAGGTATACTGCCCCCATCTGTTATGGAATATGGAATATGATTTAATTTTATGTGCCAGATGGCACCTTTAAGGATGAAAAATATTAATTTCATAATATACAAAATAAACACTCCACCTGCTTGTGCTCAAGTGCCCACTGAATGGAGAACCAACATTTTGGGGAAATCTAGTAATCTGACACTTGCAGTTTTATCCAGATATTTTATATATAGTCCATGTAAAATCACTGCTTTAAATTCAAACATGAAGATATTGCTGATGTTATATCAGTGTTGATGGTGCAGTTTTTTTTACCTGAACATTGCAATAAGCAAATTCACCAATAGAATATTGGTGACCAACAAGTAGACTGACAGCAGAATAAGGACCAGCCAATTAGCATCAGACTGTGGGCAGGGCTCCGCCCCCTGATGGATGAGAGTGGCGTTGTCTGTACACTGTTTCTCATGTCGCTTGTCAGCTAGAGACAAAAAAAAAATCTTATCACAAAAGAAAGTAAGTGTACAAAAGTTTGTGGCCAATAAGGTTTTTTTAAAGAAATTAATAGTCTTTTTTAGCAAGGATGCATTAAATAGATCAAAAGTGACGGTAAAGAAATTTATAACGTTAGGGTACGTTACATGACAATGATATACTAAAAACAGAACACGTTTTCCTTTGAATTTGTCACTACAGATGAAAAGATGTCCAAACGATACCCAGTTTACATCCATGAAAACAACTAAACAGGCTGTATTATGCTGCCTGGTCTGACAATAGTTGGCTGAAACAGCAGTTTTTAGCTGAAATAAGAGATATACTTATAAAAGAGTTCTATTTCAAATTTATGTACATTTTTTCCAGTTTCAAGATTGATATTAATAAGAATTTCCAGCATCAAATCAGCATTTTAGAATGATTTCTGAAGGATCATGTGACACTGAAGACTGAAAATTCAGCTTTGATCACAGGATTAAATAACATTTCAAAATGTAATTATTTATTTGAAAATGCAATAATATAATTGTAACAATATTACTGTTTCTTCTATAAAGTTTGATCAAATAAGTGCAGCCTTGGTAAACATTAAGAGACTTCTTTCCAAAACTTTAATAAATCTTACCGACCACAAACTATTAAAATGTATATGTGGTGATGAAACTGTATAGCAAGAATCATTCTAAAACAAACACTCACCAAACACAGTTACAAACATTCAGCGATACACACACCAAGACATACACACACACACACATACCATCAATTTCATCCAGTGGTATCTGCCCATATATGTGCATATATGGCCTGTAAAACACTCGCCGAACTATCCAACCAGGACGAGTGTCTGTATGAGTACAGCAGTCCCTGATTGGCTACTCCATAAGCCATTAGCCACACCCCCAGAAAGAACAGGAAGAAAAACACATCTTTCACCTGTGGAGTACATGCACGTTCATGAGAAGGGTAATATGCGCTTATTAGGGCACGTTCAAAATAAAAGACTCCTCACCATTTTGCCAACTATTATGATTTTGGGACCAAGTTGTTTGTGAACTGCAAATATATGAATGAGTCTGAGTGTGAAGACCATATAGTCGACACACAGGACAGAACGACCAAAATTATATGTCCACGGAAACATCCTGTAACAAAAACACACATGCACTAACCAATACAATCACACACACACACACAAACATAAACAAGACAGATTACACTCATTTAACCTGCAGAGAAGCCCGAGAATGAAGAGCGCGAGGGCCGTGATGTCACACTTGTTCCAGATGTCTTGGATGTACAACTTCATCCTTTGAAATAAAGTGGAAGATCCTACAAAAAAAGTCTGAGAGAGATCAAAGTTCAGTGAGTGAACGAGTACATCAAATGTGCGTAAACGCAAGCAAGATTCATACCTGTCGAATTTCCTCACAGACCAGAGTAAAAACCCAGAAATACAACACAAGCTCCAAAGGGGCGGGTCCGTGGGGAGGCGGAGGCTTGAAGTCAACCAATAGGACATAAGCAAACAGGAAGAGGAAGAGGAAGTACATCAGCACATTGCCTAGAAACGAAGTGACCGGCGCAAACCAGAACTGCCGCCATCGATGGAATATAAAAGGTCGTTTTCGAGGGACAGCCTCTGATGCTGTAATATAAAAAAAAATTAAATAAAGATGTAAACATCCCACAGCAGGTCAAAGTTGAACAGGATCTGTAGCCATCTAATTTAGACGCACCTTTTGGGTTTTCCTTTAAAGCATTACATTCCTCCACATCTTCATCCCTGTGAAGCACACATATGACACTCTTTATTTCATCTGCATCATCTTTAATTTAGTGAAAATGTTTATGGCACTGAGAAACCATGAATTACGTGTTTGTGGCGTCAGCCAATAATAACTCGGCTCCATCGGCACTGTCGACTTCTTTACCCAGACTAAAGTCATCTGGCATTTCGTCCATCTCCAGCTCCCTAAGAGGTCGAATGGCATTAAAACTTTGAAAACTGTACCAAAATTTTTTTTTTAACTTTCATGCCACAATACTGACTTGAAACTGATGAGTTTGGTGTAGATGAAGGGAGGCAGAAAAAATGAGAGGATCAGTTTCCACACCTCTGTATTGCTGTCCATGTCCCCCCACCAAATCTCTGACAACAAAGTCTATACCCATGGAAGAGATGAAGAACAATGACACCAGAAAACCAGACACTTGAACATACAAACAGAGCAGATGCAGAGAAGCAAGAGAAGCGCTGACCTGAACTCCGTCATGGCTGAAGAAGAGGCGGGCTTCAGCCGCTGTGGCCATGTGCAGACAGGTGGCGCCACCCCATAGAGGTGACTGTCTGATGAGAAGCTTGAAAGAGCGGCTCTCATCGCTCTGGTAGCACTCACTGAACACATCTGTTATGAAAGTGATGAGAAAATGCATAATGCATATGAAGATCCACTCAAATACTGACAAGAACATAAAATGTGTTGTACACTATTGTTCAAAGATTTGTTGTTGAAAGAACTCTCAAACTTTAAAACTAAATTGTAATGGGATAAAAACAAATCTGAGATCACATTGAAAATATGAGATATTTTAACCCTTACATAACCTGAATTTTTTTTTTCATTTAAACTGTGTGAAATACATGTTATATAATAAAGAAATTTCTAGAAACATGCTTGTAAGAGTTATTTTTATGGCAATAATGTAGCTTGGATGCCAGCCCGAACTCCTAGCAATAATGCAATAATGTGTATATTATTATTGTTTGCTTAGTGTGTTGATTTAGCAAGTAACTGAAAGTATAATTTTGTTTAAAAAAAATTTGAGAGATAGATTTCCTGTGTATATATTTTCAGTATTATTTCCAATGTTTTCTGATGTATAATTTCTGTTCTGTTCTTTAATGGTTACGCACACTTGTTGTGATGGAAGATTGAACTTTAACAAGTCTGCGCAAAGGAAATAATGGAGAAACAGTTTTCTTACCGTCTTGTCAGTCATTTATGGATAAAACTTGAACGTTTAAGGTTACACGAGAGGTTTAACAAGGTTTAACAAGTGTAATATCATAGGATACAGGATCCAGCACGATTTTGGTATAATTTTGTATTTTTCTTTGATTAACCTTTAAATGGTCTTTGTTTCCTGTTTACAATTCTGGGCTTCGGGCTCTATACGACCCCAACAATTGATTGAGTAATTGTACAAAAAATACACATTTTTAATCATACAAATAATATATCTTTTTTTTTGTTTACTTCTCATCTATTCATTAATGCTGTGTTTTTGGAGATATAAAGTACTTTTGTATCCATATACCACACAATTCCTCACATACACCATTAGCTTTAGCATTAGCATATGAAATGTTATTTTTTTATGATACATTGCATTTATGCTCTAGTACTAGGCCTTCATTTCTGTGTAAAAATTTTCAGATTTATGCCGGATTTATTTATTTATTTATAGAAAATATATTTAGTTTTCTTTCACATTTCCCATTCATTTCAATGTGGGGTCATATTGACCCGAAGACCAGAAGTGTAAACCTTTTTTTTTACATACCTTCAGAACAACCGAATCAAGCCCAGTTTTTTTGTGTGTATAGACAGATAATGTATGAAAAGTCACAAAACCTTATTCCACTGAGATAAAGGGAACCTTTTTTTTATTAGGTCGATTGGGGTCGTATAGACCACAGGACCCGATTGAGGGCTACACTCGCATTTGTTTACGGATTTTTGAGTGACTTCTGTGAAGAGTAAGAACCCATTTTTTCCTGCCACTATAATACAAGTGAAGTTAACCTATGTGACATAACAGTCAAACACGTCTGTTAAACACATGTCTATAGAAAAACAATAGAAAAGCCGTGCAGTGGAATTAAAAAAATATCTTCTGTGTGAATAGCCGCTTACTGGGTCACTAACAAGCAAAAGTTAGTGTAAAAAAAGTTAGTATAATTTCATTATTTTCAATAAGTTTAAATATGATAACTTTTATAAAAAAGAATGTAAAACACACTAGCATTTTCACTAGCCGTCTCAGACTTTTGGCCCCTATTGAATTGGCCCCCCATCTGAAATCTCTTTGACTTGACTGACACCCACCATGTGCCAGATTCTCAAAGGTCTGAGCTAGTTCCTTCATGGAGAGCTTGGTCTCAGTGTCTGTCTCCAACTTAGAGAGCTCTCTTAATATCTTACACCCGGCAAGAGCACTTAGCACCGACTCCCCGCCTCATATTGAGAGAGAAAAAGAGAAATTATTACAATTTTGAAAAACTGACCATGTGAAATATCAATCCAGTCATAATAAATAATGCTATGGTACTCTACATGCAGCAGATAACTTCATGAAGGCCAACATATAATGATCACAAGAGTAGCCAAATACGAGAAACCCTCCTGGACACTTTCACTTGCTAAATTTCTACAGTGACATCAACAACAGAATACTTTGGTTTTAGTGTGATACTGAATCTACACCACTAGGTGTCAGTATAGTGTCTAGAATAACTTTAATACGCAACTTTGATGTGCTCATTGCAAAAGTTATCTGACAAAATATTTAACAAAATTAATTATGAGGTTAGAAATGATACGCTGATATTAGTTTCAACTATGATGAGAGAAAAAATATACCATTTGCCAGAAGTATATGGACATTTCTCTGCGATTCTGTAGTACGGCCCAAATAAACAGAGCTATCCAGGGAGACCTACAGCGCTCCTGCCGGTACACACTCTCAGTTAGCAGCAACTTATTCACATGCTGAAAAGAGGAGACGGAAGCTACGATCACAACATTGTTATCAATAATGAATTAAGTTATTAACATATGTATTTATTTCACCAATACCTTTGAAAAAACCTGCCTCATACCTTCATTGCTTTCCTTGAGGAGATTCCCCGTTGTAGACCAAGAGGGCCATAGTAAAATGGCTGACAGACATCTTCCATGATTTCCGATAACACCCGTGAAACCTGAAAGATGGAAACATTGGAAAGAACAGCAATGTCAATGTTGATCAATTTAATGCATCCTTGCAGAATGAAAGCATCATATTGAACACGTCGTATTGAACAATACTTTTGAAAGATAGAGTGAGTGTGTATACTATATATGTGAGAGTGTGAGTGTCTGGTTAACATCTGTCTTTTTACCTCATACAGGGTGAGGTCTCGAGCCGCAGATGTTGTGGGGAGGGTTGTTGCATGGCTCTTGACAGAGGAATTCTCGTTAGTTAGGACAGATAATCGGGTCTGAGAGGCTGCTAAGCCCACTCGCTCCTGCAGCCTTCTCTGGAGGAATGAGGAGACCAGATCACAGTGTGACAGCGAGCTGTAAAGGCCCTCTAAACGATGATGTGTCAGATAGTCCAGAATGTTCAAGCCGGTTTCCACGAACAGACGCACGAAATGGGGTTTGTCATTCACCAGCGCATCAGTCATTGATTCCTCCAGGTCTTCATACTGACAGAAAGATTAACCAATAGAAGTGGTCATGTTACAGGTTTTTTTACAATCACTTTGTCACTATTTTCAGAACCTTGATGTAATTTTTCACAACTCTAGACAAAACTCACAACCAATGATCAAAATGCACATTTTTCAAAACTCTAACCATTTTCTCAATTGCTTGGATACTATACACATACAACTTAGATCATTTGTTCATTCAACATAAATCATCTGTTCAATAGGACACAACTTAAAGGAACACTCCGACTTTTTTGGGACTTTAGCCTATTAACCTTATCCCCAGAGTTAGATAAGTCCATACATAACTTTTTCATCTCCATGCGTGCTATAAGTCTGTTTGACGCACTCACCGCTATCCTAGCTTAGCACAAAGACTGGATGTAAATGGTTGCAGCTAGCATACTAATCCAAATAAGTGACAAAATAACGCAAACTATTTACATGTTGTGATTTGTATAGTCACAGAGTGTACAAATAACAAGGTCATATAAGACACAGACATCTTTTATGTCTTTTAACCGTATAAATACTGGAAACTAGATTTTCAGAAGGCGAAGCACTGCTACTTGGGATTACCGCAGCACGAGACGCACCGTGGCGAGGAGCAGAGAGTTCGCTCAGGATTGGATTAATAATTGGAGTCAGCAATTACTAGATAGAAAAGCATAGTTTATCATGGGTGTCCACTTTACTGTATGAGCTGTGACAATAAACAGGGGAGAGCAGGTACTACCATGATGTTTCATTGAATTCCAACCAAAAATGCATCCTGATTAATAAATATCACAGAACATGAATAAAGAATTAATATTTCAGGAATCGATATATTTTAAATGCAATTTATTAGCTGAACCATGTATTCAACAGCATATAATACAGTATAATTGGATTACAATAGGCAGGAATAAGGGGAAAGTAATTGCACAAGGCAAATGTTGTTGTTTTTTTGCACAATGAACCCACAGACAGTAGCTGACGGGTGATCACTGTTTCTCCAAAAAAAAATTAATTCTGATTAATCAAGGTGAAGGCTACAGTCCAAGGCTACAGAGTTGACCTCTAGCTCTGCTCATTTGTTACTGGGGTGATAGAGCGTATAATGGCACTGTTCTAATGGCACCAAGTAGCAGTGCTTCGCCTTCAGAGAATATAATTCCCAGTATTTATACGGTTAAAAGATGTCTGTGTCTTATGTGACTTAGTTTTTTGTACACTCTGTGACTATACAAATCACATCATGTAAATAGGAAAACGTTTGCGTTATTTTGTCACTTATTTGGATTAGTATGCTAGCTGCAACCATTTACATCCAGTCTTTGTGCTAAGCTAGGATAGCGGTGGGTGCGTCAAACAGACTTATAGCACGCACAGAGATGAAAAAGGTATGTATGGACTTATCTAACTCTGGGGGATAAGGTGAATAGGCTAAAGTCCCAAAAATCGAAGTGTTCCTTTAACATCAAAGTGCGACTATTTCAAAAGGCAATTACACATTACATTTCAAATGAGTGTCTATTAATTTTACTACAATGATCTAACTATCTATTGATACAACTGCTCAAAATGATAAGTAACTGTTGCAGTAGCCTACTCTTAATGCATAGTTGTATGGAAACAGACACAATCTTCCATGTTTACAGTAAATCATGAAAGTTTCAAGATAAGAGATTCATTGTCACCAATTAGCGTGGAGCATGAACCAATTCGACTACAATATCCATGGATGTAGACTATAGTAATATTATATATTTTGCTTTGATTCCAATAAACCTATGTTGTGATTGTACTGTAGTGTTTTGCATCAATATATCACACACTTTGTTCAATGATTCCACTAGGCCTATATCTGTATTCTCTCTATTACTGCAGTGCTTTTACAAAGATGTATATTTACTGTACATGTAGTGCCATAATGAAACTAGTATCACCTATTTTGTTCTACAATATATAATGATTGTACGAACAATGACACAGTGAAACTATCGGTTGCTTTTGTGTGAGTGATCTATAGTTATGTTTCAATGGTGTTTCACAGTAAATTTGTTTTTTGAACCAATGAATGTGCAAGTGCAAGATTTCTTTAAATATGTGAATGCACAATGCAATGTTTTGAACATTAGACAGCCTGTGTTATTAGTGATAACCGTTGTGAGGTTTGTGTCTAGAGTTTTGAAAAAAAAAAAATAGAAGCAAAGTGATTATAAAAAACTGTAAAACACAGTTCAGCTATCCTGGCCAGTAATTGTAAACTGTGCTGGAATTGTTTTCATTCTGCTAGTACTCCTACCCTCCACTGGATTTCACCATTGAAGAGTTCACTCTTGGCGATATCCACCCTGTTCCAGGCCACCGCCAGCTTTAGCTCTTCCGTGTACTCGCTGGCGTCATTAGAATCCCGTTTAGCAGCTGAACACACACACACACACACACACACACACACATGTTCATACTGTAAACGTGTTGAATTCTCAAAGTAGGTGATTTAATCTCACCTCTCACAAGAGCTTTAAGGATGATTGTGTCAAAGTCATCAGGCCCTTCCTTGTCCCCATGGAACACAGTGATCAGATCTCTGTTATGATAGATACTGAGTACCTGCGTGAAAAAGAGAAAAGTTACTAAAAGTGAAGGTATTACCTTCATCCTGCATGCACTCTCTATCCAGGCCCTTGGTGTACGCTCACCTGATCCACAAGCTTCTCCAGATCGGTCTCAGAAGGGAAATGTTTCTTGATTCTCTCTCTCACTCGGTCCTTGAGCTCAAGACTGGCGCTTTTCCTGCTTTCCTCGTCAGCGGATGGCAAAGTGGGACTCGACGGCGGACTCAGAGGTGTGCTGAGATCCCTCAGTATTCCTGCTATCAGGTCTGCAGCTGAACCCGACCCAGCCAGCACCAACCAAGGAGTGGTGTTTTTCAGAGATAAATCCATTCTCTGCAGTGACAAAGAGATTACTTTCTGTTTTTAATAAATGAATACATTTTTGAAATGCCATCTTAGATCTCTAGATACATGAGCAGCTATGTCATACTTTAGTTTAACTGGTGAGTCTCATCCAAACAATAATGCCAAATGCAAATAGCAACATGGACATTGTGCAACAGGCCAAACCAAGACAAATAAATGAACAAACAAAGTAAAGTCATTGTTTTGTTCATGGTGACTCATACAATGCGTGTTTACAAATTACTTTGTTAGGTACATAAAATAAAATAATTTAGAATAAAATTCATTGTATTATATTATTTTGAATTAATAAACTATTTTTAATATTAATATTAAATAAATCAAATAAACTTGTGTAATGACCTCTAGCATTGAAGCATTTCCTGCGATCAGCACACACAATACAGGAATCTCAATGCTGCCACTTCCTGGTGAGGACATGAAGAAGACTTGATTTGTTAACACAATGGTAATGCGCAGGTTTTTACTAATAATGCATTAAATCAAAACAAAAAAAGAGGGAATACAACTGGTTTTATAACTGCTTTCTCTGTCTGCTCCACTAGAGAGCACTGTAGCCTTCATGGCATGCCACATTAAACCATTCTGAGGGGATTTACTGCACTAAAACACTGCTGTTCTTCATAACAGGACACTATTGTTTAGATTCACTATTCCTTCCTCTCACTCGATGTTTATTTGATAAAAGGAAGTGCATAGTTCCTCATGAATGTGTCTGTGTTTCCCATCACAGTGCTTGGTGAAGGTATACATAAACAATCAAACCAGACTCATCCCCTCCATTCCTAATTTGAAGCCCTCTGATTTAGGGCACAGACCTTGTATACCCTTGGCTTAAAGGGAACAAACTGTATTTAACAGGTATAGAAATTATACCGTCAAATGTATGTTTTGTTTAGTAGAAATAGAATTCTAAATATGTAGAAATGAGAGCACATGGTGACAAATGTGCATATTTATTTTATAGAAAACAAGGGTGATTCTCTCTTACAGAGGCTGCTTATTTTTGTGTTATATCTCTGTTGTATTTCTTTCTTGTTTAGTTTTTTTCTTGTTTAATATTGATTTTTTTTCTTTACTTAATTTATGTTTAAGGCGTTGCCCTTTTGCATTGTAACTGCATGTGAGAGATACACACATCCCAACCTGCAAGAATTCATTTCAGGGAGGTATATCTTGGTGACTGGATTGTTGACTGGTTTGCGAGCATCAGGGAGATACTATCAATATGAGGGAGACTCCCGGAACTTCCGGGAGACTTGGGATGTCTGGAGATAACAAGGGCAACTCACTCCTAAAGAGGCTGCTCGTTTGGGTTATATCAGGGAATAAAGGATCCAGCGAAACTGCCACCTGTCGTCACATGTCCTACAACCAGCTACACAACGCAGAACTAAAGTGTTTATAACTGGTGTCGCTGGACGTAGAAGAACAATTGTTGCACTGACAACAAGGACTATTTGAATCCAAATTCTTAAAGTGTTATATGTCTTATATTTGTGTATGTAAGTGGATGTATAGTTGTTAAATGTTTGTATCTGTAAGCGAGTGTCAAAGATGAATTTCAGCTGGGTAAAAATCTAAACAGACAATAAACTAACTGACTGGTCAAGAAGAGTTCAAATATGTATTATATGTGTTTTTTAGTTGAACGGTCATCTCTCTCTTACCCCAGATGCCAGTGCGCTGATGGGAGATGAAGTCCTCCAGGTTGGCTCTGAACAGGGTCTCACTCCCTCTGTGGCCAACACTCCCATCATCCACGAGGAGGAAGGCCTGGTGGTTGTTGTCCAGGCAGCTGGATTCATGTGGCACGTTGCGCACATAGTACCGTGCCGGGAAACTACCCTTGTATAGAGTAACCAACAGTATATTTTTACTGTTAGCCTAGGGTGTGTTCCTAAGTCCTTCAATCATTCTCAAAACTCTATTCAGGTTTTTGACTGAAATGCTACTGTACACTCTGTAAAAAGTATCAGGACACTGAGTTTCACTTAAAATGTCTGCATTTCACTTCATATTTCGTAATATATATCAAACCAAATGGCCTCAACACACAAATTGTATATAACTTTGCCACTCTAAGACATTTTTGCAACTAGATTTAAAGGGGTAGGCTACTTCACCAATGGCAAGATGAGATTTTAATAAAACTTGGCTGCCTGTTCAGTAGGAAAGCTAAAAGATGTTTTTTTTTTGTTCTGTGCAACTTGACTGACTAGTCACTAGAGAAAACAAAGGGAACAAAAGCTGTTGTCTTCCCTTTTGCCAAATAGGTAGGAAAACTTCAACACCCATAATGCACTGGGCATGTTGCCATCCAAGGCCGCTCCCACTAGGTTGCTTTGAACAGTTAAATACTGCCTTAGTTCAGTAGGAAACACTTCTTAGCAAACTTTTAGCCATAACGGTGTCAACTTGTATTGTTCTCGGGTGCAAGAACGCAAAGAGTAAACGTTTAGAGAGAGTGAGTTACTTTTGGTTTACAGTGAAAGAACCAGCGCGTTGTAGACGGTGGTTAAAGGCTGCAATAATTGCAAACATGGGGAGAACACACAGACGCGGAAAATGTGAAAAACCTCAGTTTTGTAATCAGAATTTAAAACCGGAGGACCACAAACAGGGGTTCCTCCAAACCACCGGGAATACAAAAATGCAGAAGTATAATCTGTAGCAGGCCTCGAGCTGTCAAAGATTGCTGACAAATAAACGTGCTCCAATTTCTAAGAAAGATTATTAATTATTGTTTTATAGTATTTTGAAATAACAATAATGATGATATAAATCATGATATATGATGCTTATTAAATATTAAATCTAGTTATATAATTATTATTAGCATTTACATTAATTAATTGATTTGTAAATGTAAAGATCTGTAAAAATATTAGTGAAATCAGTTTTGGCCTTATCAGGATCTATTTATCACATGAACTATCGATATTTAACACAAATTTGATTATCATGAAGTGTACTATAGTTTGATGACCATAAAGTGTACTAAACATTAAATATTACTATAGATTCATAGTACCTGTGGGTTTACAAGTTGCTGACGTTGGTAAATCAAGCCCCAGGGCACAACACCAACAGCAATAACTTTGGCTTGGGAAAGAGATGAAGCTGTTGCACAATGATCCCTCACTGCCTCACCCACACAGCGGCCAACACCCTCCCTCAGACCTGACGTCATGATCCAAGCCCCTGGGAAAAGAGAGAAAAAAAACATAGGACATGTCACTATACCAAAATTACACAGAATACATCAGTGAACAAAACAAAGTATGTAACATAATGCAACACGCAACTTCTCGATTTAAGCTACCATTTACATAACAAGCTTATCTGCCAATCATCACTTCAAACACGCACAGGAGGAATTCCAGTTTGGCCTGTCTATCACTCACTGACCTGAAGACTAATTACCTGGTTGATGGTTAATAACAGTTATTTTCCAGAACACATTCCAGTTAAGCTACCTGTCCAAATTTACTCTGTGAGACAGAGGTGGCCAAATCATTTACCCAGAACTATATCTGCATCTGAGATAAAACTTTTATATACAAAATAGTTAAATGTACACAAAATATACTTGTACACAGCATGTCTATGCCCGCATATGCAAAATCGCAGTCAAATTGTGTTATCAATATGGTCGTTCATGCCATATCACTAGTGGATGTCTTCAGAGTGACACACAGATCTGTCAACCTGGGGTGAGTTGCCAAGTCTGCGTCTTTTTAAAAGTATGGGAATGGCATATTTTCAGTGTTGATAATTGGGCTAGGGTCATTGGGCTAGTTTTGTTACCCAGATCGGGGAGCCCTGATCTGCGGCAACAAAAACAGCTGTTTAAAGGCAGTTTGTTTTATTGAAACTTTTTGTTAAATTAGTTGAAACTTTTTTTTTTAACATCCCAATATCGAAATACATAGTACAGCCTATAGAGTATAAAAATAACAGAAGTGATCTAAATATTAAAACATCTTCTGTGAAAGTCTTAGGACCAAAATTTTAGTCCAATTATTGCATTTCGGTCTGAATTTCCCAACATATGTATTTCCATATCTCCGCGCACCTGCTCACGCAGACACCACACGTCATCAGCGCGTTCTGTAAGGCTATGTAGAGTTAAACAGACGTCAGTCACCGAGCGCCACAAACAGCTCAAAAGCCTTTTACAGTTCCACCTGGACAAAAACAACAAGCTAATACTGCATTCATGCGATGTCATAACTGTAATTATGAGATGGCAACCTGTGATGTTTTACCCAGAGCTGTTCACATACTCAGATTTAAGCATTTCTATTTCAACAATATCAACTGTGAAATGAATCTGCAGGTGGTACAAGTCTAAGCTCTGTAAGGCCGTGTGTCAACCAAAGCGTTTTTCCACGCTCCTGGCGTATGTTTTCAATTGTTTGCAATGGGAGCGCCACGTTTTTTAAACGCCATGAGCGTAACGAGGCGCTGAGCGTTTTTTTCATGCTTTTTAATGGTCGCCGAGAGTTGAAAAATGTTAAAATTTCGATAAAACGCAGCGCTCATCATTGTCACTTTTTATCCAGCCGTCCAATCACAGTGGAGGAGGGGCGGGACTAAACCACACTGACCAACTGTCACAACATTCAAACTGTGCTGCGGATATTCTGTATCATAGCAACGAAACGTGCAACGGAACAAACGCTGCGCTGCCAAAACGCTCTCAAGCCCCAAAAGCACGGCATCTTCAGCAGAGCATCTAGCGTTTTTAGCCAGCTTTGGTGGACACATGGCCTAAGTTGTTTATGTTCATTATTATTGTAAAGTTATGTGCTTTGAGACATGAGGTAATTTATCGCCATTTCTTGTGATGTTTAGCAGACTCTGCCGTGTGCGTTCTTGTGTTTTGAAGGAGACGTGGCTTTAGAGATGCTCTGAGGGAGGGTGGGATCTCATGCTTTCAATGCTAGCTTGCCATTGCTTGCCTCTCTGAAATTACCTAAAGTACCTTTAAATCTTCTGCTTAAAATCTTAACTGTGGATAAAAAGTGGTCTGTTGTCTTCAAATTATTTCAACAAAAATTATAATGTTTTTAGAAACTTCTAAATCATCACAATCTGATATTAACTAAAAAGTTGTTAGTATGATAAGTATATTATGTGTGTAAATGAAGACTGCTGAATGGTGTCAAAAAACATACAATAATGCCATGTGATAAGTGTTTATAAATTAATTTCAGTTAGTTTTCAACCACTAGCTACAAGATGTTTTATTTTATTTACTTTTTAAGATTTTTATTTTTTAGTTATAGAAAATATAACATGACTATTAAAAATAACAACAGCCTTAATCTCAAAGTTTAAAGCTTTAGCTTTACTATACAATAATAACCAAGGTTGAAGGGTGAAGGTAGGGTTAACAGTCCACATGTGATTTATCAGTATTGCGTGTATAAAGGTTTCAAGCTCGTAAGATTGCATAAGTGAGCTAAATATACATAAGCAGGAGCGGTTACCTGTGCTCTGTGCGGCCCGGACAAGACCCTGTCTGATCACTTCTCGCACCCAGGTCTTCACCTGCTCCTTCCCCTCTCCCCCACAACCGACACCACCAGATTGGGTACCGGCAAACCCCATTGTGACGTCATCAGCGAGTACACATTGTTCGGGTGTTGTGTCATGTGACAGACGCAGGAACTTTGGGATAAAAGATGAATGACATATAAAAGCACAGCAGAAAAACGGTCTTGAGCATTTCTGTTTTTCAGCCTAAACTAAGGTATAAAGGCATCCAGACCAACGTGACATTCAGAAATGTTGCACAAACATGCATTATTTTTATGTTGTCATTGTGTGTAGGAAGGGATTTGTGTCAAAGGTGAAAGACTGAACACTGGATCTGCCAGAGGCAACACACCCTAATATTAAATAGTGCCAACTCTCAATATACTTTGGTATTCAAGAGTGGGTTTGTTTTGTTACGGTCTAATGTTAATTGGCTTTAATAAGAAATGTATACAGTTCAAGGCGCTTTGGGGTAGCTTAAAATGACGTTTATAATCACTGCGGATCGAACATTTTCATTGTTCTTCCCTAATTACTCAGCGATCTGGCATACTTTTAGAGGAAATTAAAATAGAGAATAGTGTTTTCAATAAATTGTACTGCTGTTTGACAATAGCTACACTGTATAAAAACTTAAAACATTTTTTTTGTAAGAATTGAAAATGACATGTGACCTATAAACGTTATACTTTCAATAATACCATGCATGTTTTTTTAATGGTTGTGCGTCTGCTTTGCATGTGTGTTTTTCATTTATAACATGATCTTAATGCATTTTAATTTATTTTTTACTTTTATTTATAATTTACTTTCGAAATAATTGAACTAACAATGAAACACATATCTATTCCAGTTAATTTATTAATATACTTTTGTTCATTGTTAATTAATGTAGAAAATTAACAAACCATAAATGATGTGAAACTATTGTTCTCTGTTGCACAAGGTCACATTTACTGCTGTTAAGCAAATTTTCGCTGACAAAAAGTCATTTTAACAGGAATTCGGGTGAGTCTACGTGGGAAAAATTTCCCCACGCAGATTTCACAATGGATTCAGTTGGTTCATTGACCGACATAACACTGCTTGGTTTTACTCTGTTTTATACATCGCTACACTATAGGCTCTATGCACGGCGGTATTTCCAGTGAAGGTTTAAGGTTTCTCGTTAACTTCCGCCGATTGTAGAGTCCAATGCAATACCGAAAATTTATATTGAATTTTATACTCCATGGTTACACTAAAGAAACGTTTGTCACAAAAACAGACAAAACAGACACCCTTCGTTGTGTTTATGCTTCTTTTTAAAATTATATTAAATAAACATAACTATACATAAAATTACATCTAAACGTATGAAAGTTTCGTTTTCAAAGACGGGGAGACAGTACATTTTGAAGACTGCCATAATCCCGTTTTCCTCGGTTTTCCTCCGCTTTAATCTCCCCAACCGGAAACTGGAGAGCATCCTTGCGTCAAATACGGAACTTATACGTGCATATAGCCCATTGACACTGTTTTCAGAATTTTGCTGAAATATTGCTAATTTGAGAAATGCATTAACTAATGTTAATGATTGGAACCTCACTGAAGAGTATTATCAATTAATACTGCAGGTGGTACAACATAGTTGCATTGTCAGATGGGAGTTCATATTCTGGGTTAAAGTAATTGGTTGTGTGTTCTTGAGCAGGAGTAAAAAAAGAAAAGAAAAGCGAGAGACCCACAGGACTGTTTCTGCGTCCAGCTCCAGCAAACTCCAGCTGTCCAAAGGCATCAGTGGGGTATTCAGAGGTGTGCTGTGCACTGTCCCATTGGCTGACAGGATCATCTACCGTTATGGATGCATGAAGTTCCCGTGCTCCACCACACTGGCACAAAGCCCCATTACTGAGAGAGAGAGAGAGAGAGAGAGAGCAGTCAAAACAGGTTTCAGTGGGTTTCAAATTCTCATATACTTACTATTCAAGCATCATTTCAGAGAGAGAGAAAATTAGTCAATCTCCTAAATACACATGTCTCATTCACACAGGATAAAAGTATTTCTAAAGAGATTTATAGGTGAAATTTAACCATAACAAGTTACAATGGACACATCATCACTCGAATAAATAAATGATCTGAAGTTAAAGACCTGCCCAAACCCTATTGTGAATAAAGCCCATTAAATATAACAATAGCTTGTCATAAAATGAAAAGGGGCAGGGAAAATATACTGTGTTGACAAATGGCTAGGAGTTCACCTTCATTCATTCATTCAAAAAAAGGGAAAAAAGTCATGTTTGTTGACCAACCCTGTATTGCCAAATCAGAGACTTAACGGCTCCGATCATATTACGAGAGGCTGAACCATCTACACATGACAGAGTATGAAAGGACTGAATAGTTTTCTGCGTACATAAAACTGATTGAAAGAGAAAATGACTGTTGTACCTGGATGCATCCTTCACAAAGGTGGTGCACACTCTCTTTTTAATCAACTTCGGGATCCAGCTCTACAACACAGAAGTTACACAGTAAAGCATGAGTCAGAGACATTTTCACCCGCAGATCGGGTTTTATTTACATTCACAGTCCCTGAGCAGAGGAGAACAAACACTAATGCTTGAATAAGAAAAAGAATTTCCAAGGAAATGTTATGTGTGAAATGCAATCCTAATCACAGAAACTAAGATTTTATTTAACTTCTGAGTTTCGTCCTTTCTGTTGAACACAAAAGAAGATATTTTGCAGAATGTTGGTAACTACAGTTGATGGCAGCCATTGACTTATATTGTAGGAAAATAATAATATGGAAGTCAATGGCTATACCGTCAACCAACATTCTGCAAAATATCTTCTCTTGTGTTCAACAGAAGGACGAAACTCATACAGGTTTGGAACAACATAAATGATAACAACATTTCCATTTTTGGGTGAACTATCCCTTTAAAGTTCTCTCATAATCAAAGAAAATCAATTAGGCTAACATTTTAATAATAATAATCTTAATCATATTGTATTACATATTAATATAGTAGCCTACTAACTAATTATAATTTTATAGTAAAATTGACTTCTGCATGTAATATTAGAGGAGATGCTTGTATTTGGAATCCATAAAAATGTCAAAAATAAGAAAGAATCAAAAAAAAACATTTGATTATTAATCAAATAAACATGTGAGAGATCATATAGGAACATTTGAAATGAATGCTTACCTAAAATTAAACAAAGGACAACTTGTTTCCAAAACTACAAACAACGTATTTTTATTTATTCAACACAATAAATACATTATAGCTTAATGTACCCCAAAAAGATTGATAATTCAGCATAACACGAAGTATACTAGCCTAGGTTTTTATATTTATTTAATTAAATTTATTTATTATTATTTTATTTGTTTAGTCTTTTCCCCTCACCTGTGCAGGTCTATCCCCAACTTTGCCCTGTGTTGAGCAAGTACTGCGATAACCTGTTAAACAAGCTTACAACCTTAATATGGTGCTTTAAATTGTGAAACTTTGGTCAATCATTTTCTCTGACCTTCCCAAGCAACATCACATTTATTTCAGAGACAATCCAAACCTGACTGTAAAGTCATTAAAATAGCAGGACATAAAGCCAATAGCCTAATTGTTTCATAGGGCCTACTGCATATCATAATACATTTTACATAATAAGGTGGAAGGAAATTGTTGTAAGTAGTGGAAATATTTGTATTCGTCTCCCTTCGATAAACTGCTTCTATTTAGGCTATATTGTTCTCACTTCTCAGTCCAGTGGATAAAAGTCCGCGTCAACAAAACGAATAAATGCAAAGTAGTCTAGGTGTGCAGCGAGTGAAGATTACAAACTGTGTTATGGAAACATGCTTGTTAAATATAGACAAGAGCTTTGTCATTCACCTTATATGAGTATAAATAAATGAAATAAAAAAACGTAACTTTTTATAATAGCCTACAGTGGCAAGAAAACATTAAATCTCTTAAAGTATTAACTTGACAAAGCATTAACATTGAATTACTGTAACGCACTTGACATCTTAAATCTTAAGGTGGCTTGCACGTCATGTAGCCTATTCCCAAATAACACTATAATAATGTATCAAACATAGCCTACCTGATGGTTTTCGGACTTTCTCTCTCCTCCGCCTCCTTCATTTTCTTTCTCAATTTTCTTCATTTGGATCATCTTTTCGTTTGGGTTTATTAGGGATAAATTTTTCTTCAGATGAGCTCCATGGGTCTAGTTTCAATTATGCTCTAGTTTGCCATCAACCGGATTCCGATATATTCAAAGAAACTTTGACTAAAGTCTCACATTTGATAACCCCGCCCACAATAGAAGTCCCACGCGCGCTCTTTCTGGACGCATTCCAGCACGAGCCTATGACAGTCTGTTGCTGTTGAATTAACCAAACAGTTGTGGGCGGTGAGGGATAGAGAAAACAAATATAAAGGCATGATAAGAGTACGACAAGGAGAAGATAAAGAGATTCCACAATAGTTTTAAACCACACACTTCCTGACCAACTGATAGCCTAGGCATCGGCTACCCTAATCGTTTGCTGTGATGGCTGATAGATAATAGGCTATGGATGACGGATGGTTTTCTCGACTCCCGCTATGTTATTTCGCTATGTAGGCTACAGGCTGTTAGAAACCGGATGTACGAAAAGGTTCCATATATTTCATGTCCCTACAGGCGTGTCTTTTTGATGCACTATTGGCCTTAAAATGTAATCCTGCGTGTCCAGTTATGCTGGTTTAACTGAAGTTCGTTTAAGCTCCAGGAAGTAAAAAATGGGATGGGTCTTTAGATTTCAACCCCCTCTAATATATATATATATATATATATATATATATATATATATATATATATATATATTGCAGTAGGCTACATAGTCGCTAGTTACTAATTTACAATTCACACACACACACACACACACACACACACATAATATATATATATATATATATATATATATATATATATATATATATTTTGCAAAGCATGCTATACACTTTGCAAAGCATGCAATGTAATGTAACACAACATTTTGAACAAGGTGACTAATGAGCTAACAGATGAAACTTAACATTAAATTACATGGAAGCATGTTCTGCAATGTCACTTTTTAAAATAAAACGTGAAATAATTTTTTTTTAAATATTGTCACATTATCCGTGAAAAACTTGGTACAGTATAGGTATTGTGTATAACTACAATTAAATCTTTTCCTTTTGTCATCTTCAGCTGATTTCAATAAAGTGTTTTACCCTCAAGCTATACATATTTCAATTCAAACAATTTAACTGCTAAAGTCATATAGAGATTAGGGAGACTATCACAAATAACTAAATACACTAACAACAATAGAAAAATGTATACCCTAAGGAAATGCAGATTTGATAGTTTAACCCTAAATCAGTGTTTGGGGTCCAGCTGACCCCACTGGACTTTTTCTTTATTTTTAAAAAGCGTTCCCATCATCTCAGGGGCATGAGACTTTTCCTATCTAAACACGCACAAAAAATCTGGGCTTTATTTGGGTGTTCTAAAAGTTAAATTTTTTTAACCATTTAAGGTGT
The DNA here is from genome assembly GCA_030378365.1 of Hybognathus amarus. Taxonomy (NCBI): domain Eukaryota; kingdom Metazoa; phylum Chordata; class Actinopteri; order Cypriniformes; family Leuciscidae; genus Hybognathus; species Hybognathus amarus. Next base: position 227,053 of record JAQIUQ010007354.1, on the reverse strand, counting down.
TTGGGGTCCGATGAAACCCCACATTGAAAATGAATGGGAGAGTGAAAAAAATATAAATCTTTTTCATTTTGTTTGTGAAAAAAATAAATCCAGTATGAATCTGAAAAATTCTACATTTAAACCAAGGTTTGGTCCTAGAGCATAAACGCATAAAAAAGTGGAAAGAACTTTCTATCTCTCTCTCTCTCACACACAAACACACACACACACACACACACACACACACACCCACACACCCACCCACACACACACACACACACACACACACACAGTGTGACTGCAATAGAGAGCATTTTTAGAGTTGTTTTTTTCTGAGTGACACAAAACTAAAGACTCATAACTATAGCACAGAGAGACAAAAGGTAGGTATAGTTTGATAGAACACTTTTCATGCTAAGGAACTGTTGACAAAAATATATATAATTTTTGTTGTTAATTTGATTATATTACTTCTTTGACAAGCAATAACTCGGGAAGGAAATACCTTAGAAGGAATTTTTTATCCTAATTGTGAGCGGCATCTGGATTAAATTCTGTGGTGATTTCATAAAGTTATCAAAAGTTACAGCATATGTAACCAAGATAGTACTTTTGACGCCCCCTAATGGGCATTATTAAAATTGTTCCTTCATGATGAACATCGTGTGATCAACACAACAGATTATGTTCATTTTGGGATCATTTTAATCATAACAATCTTATTTAAGCAATGAGGTGTTATTTTCAACAATTTAGGCATGCTTCATTGGGTTATATGAGAGAAAATGCAACATCATAGCTACTGTATACAAGGCTTTGTGTGTGCCTTTGCGGGTTCGTGAGTGACAACCCCATGAGAATATCTTTAGAACCGAGTAATGGATTATTAGTGAGTAAGGGCTCTTTTTAATCGTGAGAGTCTGCTGTAAATAATGTTATGTCATTTTCTACGATCTTTACGTTCCTTATGAAGTTATAGGTGAAAAACGCTACATGAGCGCTAGGTGCGAACATTTTTTTTGTGTTAGAACTCCGTAAGGAATATCTTTAAATCTGATTAATGGATTGATTATATTAAGTTTGGGATCTAAATATATATTTCCTTATGCAATACTTGAACACTGATTAAGGGTTAAACATGCACATTTGTCTGTAATGAATAATGATGGAGGCTATAATCCAAATACTACATAAGGTTATAATAAAGTAATATATTAGGCAAGTTTTTTGTAAATTCATCAGACATACGAGTATACCTAAAATTTGAGGGAAAAAAGACAAGCCATTCATGAGGTCAAAGAAATGGAAATGATTTCAAATGTTTTGTTTGAGTAAGAAAACAGCCAGACGCCTTCATTTGGAAGGGCACAAGTTTATCGCTCATGTGACCTTCAAAATCACTACAGGTTTCTTCAGTACAAATAAAATCCAAAACACATGCATTTATCTCAACCATTCATTTACACACTGTAGGTACCTCTTCCAACAACTGTCTTCTGCCAACTCAATTATATTATGTGAAACTTTGACTGGGGAAAATAAATTCTCTAGCTAAGTGAAGTTGTCAGAATACGTTTAAATTTCAGTTGTCAAGGAACATTATCAAAACGTCATTCCGTTCCATCCATATACACAATCACTATTCTATGAGATGGAACCGATGGTACATATCCTCCATTCCAGCTATCAAACTTGAATGAGTGTCATGTGTCTAAAGAAGCACCTAAAGAATGCTCTTTGACACAGTGGGAAAAATAAAACAGGCACTAAAAGCAATCCTAGCAATAAAAGAAAATTCGAAGAGGTAAAGATAACATTCTTTTCTCAATTCTGTCACACTTAAAAGCTCAATAGTAATAAATGTGTTGGCTAGCTGACTTTAAAATGTGCACTCTTCTGAGAAACGGGGAAGGGAAGAAAGAACACCTATGTAGTGTACTTAAAATATGTACAGGTTGAACATTATGTTTAAGAGGGTGTTTGCGCCATCTTTGTCTCTCGCGAGTGTATGCTTTAAAACGCTTTAAGTATACTTTATATCTTAACACATTTCTATATTCATACATATTTATAGCAAGACAAGAAAGAGAGACGGAAGGAGGGTAGAGTACTAGGGGAAAGGAGGGAAAGTTTACATGATGTCAACACATAGGGGGAACAGAACAAAATAACAAACGACTTCCACTCAAAAGCCATGGTGGGCTCAAACACGTGCAGGGGAGGAGATTTTGCAAACTTGTTCGACCACAAGGAGAGAAATAAACAGACTGTCCAATCATGTTGAGGAATGCATTGAGGCAGACTCCCTGTCCTCTTTTTCCTCCTCGTCCATCTTGCGGCCGTGCTTTCTAAAATACTTGTACCTCTGGACATAAAGCTTGACCAGGTTATTCACTTTAACTGGGTTGATCTCACCTGTTCGGCTGTGACAAATCTGTGAGGTAAAGACAGATTTAGTCATACCGATACACTCTTTCTAGATGGTTATTAGAAGCTATTATCTTAAAGCTATGTTTACCTTGTGCACGGCTTTCCTTAAGATATCCTTGTAATCGTCTTTATTGATGTCTTTGCGCTGGTAGTAAGGCTTGATGGCCAATTTGACTTCCTCTACTGCCCTCTCCTGGGTGTGCAGCTTCTTCAGATACTAAGCAAAGGTAAGTGATTTAGAATTAAATTGTTATGAGGTACTTATAGATGGGATAATACTGCCAAAAGTACATTAAATCGCTGAAACAAGGCGCAAGAAAATGACAAATTATCAAACAATATCCGTTGTCTTATATTTATCCAAAATACTCAAAACCTTATATTTGCATTCACTCTGTTAAATTCATTTACTTCTAAGATTAAATAATCCCTCAGAGTCATACTACAATTTTCTCTTGAATTAATTGTGCAGCCCTAATTATAGGAAATATATAAACGTGCAGAAAGCATTAATACCTTGTCAGGGTCTTTGCTTTCATTGTCCCAGCCCATTTCACTGCCCCCTGTCATTCCCACTGGCAATGGAGGCGGTGGAGTCTGAGCACAGCCTCCTCCCATTGAGACTCCAGGGTGCAAGTGTGAAGGTGGCGTTTTGGTACAGCCAACCAATGGAACAGAGCTGTGGAGTATAAACTGTGCAGGATTGGATCCTGGGGGTGGAGCATGTGACGGAGGTGGAGGAACTTGTGACGAAATAGATGAGGATGATGAAGGAGGGTGTGGCTGTGACTGGTTCTGATTGGCCTGAGAGAATCTGTGTAAAGAAAAACACAATTTTAATACACTATCAAGTTAAAGTTAGGTAATTAAGGGTGTACTCACACTAGCCAGTTTGAACCGTGCCCGAGTGCGTTTGACCACCAAAGCGCGGTTCGTTTGACTAGTGTGAGTGCTCCGAACCATGCCCGGGCACGGCTCGATTGGCCGGCCCTGGCCCGCTTGGAAGAGGTGGGCAAGAGCATGGTTCAGTTGGACTCGAGGCGCGGTTCGCATGCAGTGTGAGCGATAACCGCGCGGTTCGCATGCAGTGTGAGCGATAACCGCGCGGTTCGCATGCAGTGTGAGCGATAACCGCGCTGGAGCACGGAACAGGACGCGTGACGTGCAAACCTCCTCATACGAGCAGCACGATTTCGTGAAAATTTTCGCGACACATCTGTTTAACAACAGGCTGTGAGAGGGCAGTGGACCAAACGACACAAAATTATCCACAAAGAAAACAGAGCGATGGACTTTATTGTGTTCCGTTCAGAGAGCGCGCTCTTCTTGTTTATCCCGAAACCGTCGCACCATAATGACGTAAGTGTGCTCCGGCACGAATGCTGAAACCCTATGTGAGTGCAGGCCAGCGGGGGAGTGGGGAGGGGGGACAATCGTACTCAGGCCCGGTTCATGGCAACCGTGCCTAGTGTGAGTACACCCTAATTGAACCTCAAAATCAATAGTGACTGAAACTATCAATTAACTAGACTTAAGGAATTTGGTAGAACCAACATAACAACATATAGAGTAATAAAGGCCAGGTCACGTTAGACTGAGCATGCAAAATGTCTTCAGACACTGCAACAATTGTCACGCTCTGTGACATCTTTAAAAAAAAAAACATACAAGTAATTATAAATCCAAACTGTAAAAATGTACAATGTACAATCTACTCCACTTTTATGAGACACTGCAATCCTGTAAGTTTTAAAGTTTGCTTTTAGTTTAATTTATATCAGGACGATGAGCGGTTACATTAAAAAGATGGCTGCACCAGATTTAGCACTATGCTAATTTCCATCTATAGTCCAACACAATTAAGATTACATGATTACAAAGTTAAAATAACATGAACACAATTAACATATACAGAATATATAACAAAGATGGTTAATACAATATAAAAAGGCAGTTTACTAAAAAGGTACAATATATACAATGCAAATATCTTTTTTCCCCTTTATAACACAAAACACAATACAATGTAAAAGCCATCAAATGGTACCCACAAGGGTAGCCAGAATACCCGTCTAGTGCTTTTAATGTGAACAGAACTGGTGATCTAAAAGCCAGTCTTTGATTGCCAGTGAAAAGCTGTGAAAATCTGCATTGTTCTTTAGATTGTCTGGAAGCCCATTCCATTCTTTGATGCCTTTATAGGAAAAGGCTGATTGAGAGAAAGCAGACTTTCTTTTGGGAACATTGCGATCACCCCTGGATACAGATCTCAACGCTCTCTTTGTTAGTTCAAAGCGTAGCTGTACATATATTTTTAAATGGGGTGGGGCAGCATCATTAAGGATTTTGTTAATCAAACGGATATCAGAATACGTGATCAGGCTGTCAAAGCTTAGTATACTGTACTTTTCAAGTATATTGCAGTGGTGGTACCGCCAAAGCTTTTTATCAAGGATTTTCAAGGCCTGGTTATGTAATGATAAAAGGCGGTTTAAAATGGTTTGTTTGGCATGAGTTGAGACCATGATGACATACAGTACAATATATGCGATATAATCATTGCCTGGAAATACGATTTTGCTGCTTCCAATGATAATTCTTTCTTTTAATTCCGCTATAAGGTCACCCTTTGATGGTTCAAACTTCATCACAAGCCTTCTCATGATACAAATTTGCACATCAGACTTCACCAAACTTGTTTTAAAGCACAATAGAAATAAATAAAATGAAAATGAAATGAGACTTGAAATCTAAAATGCAAAACTTATTCGCATGAGCTTGTGTTTCCAGGCTGCCCAATTTGTTATGAAGTTAATGGAAAGAAAAGTGTGGTGTGAGCGCCCTTTTAGAATATCATAGACTCACCTGACTTGTGGCCTGGATGAACTCTTGTGCTTTGGCTCTGTTGGCAATATTGGCCTCCTCCATTTTAAAGAGGAGAGCTGTCACTGAAAAGGAATTTAACAGTAGAAAATTATGACTTCTAATCACACTAAAAATATATATTTTTTAATTTTTAAAATATGAAAATGCATGTTAACAGGAAATTTCTTAAAAATCATGCATTAAACACTCACATGCTAAAACACCTCCAGCAGTACAGTCCACTCCAGTTTGTAGACTCCAGGGTAAAGGAGCTGATGGGGGCGGGGGCGGAGGTGGTGGTGGCTTGTTTACTGAAGATGAGGACACTGAAGAAGAGGAGGACGAAGAAGGGTCATTTGCCAGAGGAGCATTGGAATGAGAGATGGAGGCAGACACTGAAGCTGCCGAAGTGGAGCATGGTGGTGATGCCTTCGGATCTTCTGGTAGCATAGGTTTACCACTGGAAGTGGACTGGGATATGGTCTCGCCCCTGATCTGTGATGATAGCAGACTGGGAGGGCTGGCAGGGGACTTTGAAGGTGTGAGAGATGAGGCTTTGGACTGACCAGGGCCCTCCTCCAAAAGGAATGAAGGCTCTGGTGTCTTGCAGCTACTATCAACAGTTTGAGAGTCCGGGGATGACTCTCTGAGTATCTAGAGATGGAGGCAAAGATAACGGGGATGTGTGCGGTGGTGAGGAGGATGGAGGAAGGATACTTGCGGACGAGGAAGTGGAGGATGATGAAGAGGATGAGGGAGTGGGACCAGGAAGAGCTGAAGGAGGACTAGATGGCTTGGATCCAACCCCAACCAACGGCTGCATTTCAGTTGATACCCCTGTCCAACCACCACCAACTGTGCTACAATTACTGTTAGCACCTTTAGAATCACTTCCATCCACAGTTAGCCCTTTCTCTCTGAGCTTTTTCCAGGCCTCCTCCTACGTTTTGTTGCCAATGAAGAAGTAGGGGAAGAGGCAGATGAGGATGTGGATGTAGCAGAGCTTGGCTTGGCTTTCTTCAACTTCAGTCCACTCGAATTTGTTGATGACGGAGGCCCAAGGATGTTGCGTTGCTTCCCAGTTTTGCTTGGGTCTTTGCCTCTACCTGGAAGAGCCAGTGTCTCTGAGCAGGGCTTAAGAAACGGTGACCGGCTCTCGTTGTCCCGGCGGAACACCACAGCAATAGACCCACCAACAACTGAGGGCCCTGAAGCTCCACCTACAACACCAGAAGGTCCAAGAAGGTCGAGGCCCAACTTCCCAGAGTTTCCAGTGGTGCTGCTAACACCCTCACGAACCAAGACAGACACTTTAGACTGGAGCTTACCCTTTCTGCTACTGCCACTGAGCTTTTGGCCCTGCCAGAACGCCCGGCATCCTTCTTCCCTACTTTTTCCTTACTGGTTTTCCGTCTTCGTTTAGTAGTAGATGAGAATGCTGTGGGCTGAAGGGAGGTGGTGTTGCCTGAGGATGCAGAATGAGGTGGAGAGAGAGATGACAAAAGGTTTTTACTTTTGGCTTTTAGTCTATGAGAAGAAGAGGAGGTGGATTCAGACTGACCAACTGTCTTGCCAGGTCTGGATTTCTTCTTCAAATGATGTCGGCTTGCTTTGGGTGCTCCCGATTTAATTTTGGGACTGGGTAGAGGGGGCTCAGGAGGAGGAGGAAGTAGTGGAGAGTCCTCTAGTGAAGGGTAGTCTGAATCCAGTGCTTTCCCCATCCAAAGAGAGCATGTCTACCTCAGGGCGGTCAGAGATCCGGTCCGATTCATATCCATGATAACGAGGCGGCGTTAGGGAGGTGGGTCGGGACCGGCTCCTGTGCTCCTCGTCCTTTCTCTCCTCATCATCTGATCGCCTCCTTCGTTTCTTTTTCCTCTTATGATGTTTGTCAGAGCTCTCAGATCGGCTGTGGGAGCGCCGTTGGCTAGAGAGCGGTGAACTTGGGACTGTGGTGGTCGTTGTAGTGGTGGTAACAGTGATTGTACGTTTGATCGCGGAAAGATCAGAGCCATTGAGATCCTGAATTGATGGGGGTACAACAGGCCTGCTATCTCTTCTTCTGTCCCTGTCTCGATCTCCAATAATTTCTTTCTCTCTGCCCCTCTTTGTACTGCCTCTCTCTCTGCTGCTTGACCTCCTGTTATCCTCATCCCTATCTCTCCTTCGTCCATCTCTTCTTCTGGAGTCTCTGTCTCGCTCTCTATCCCTGGCGTCTCGCCACCGGTCCCTTTCCCTGTCTCTTTCATGGTTCCTTTCTCGCTCCCGCTCTCTTTCTTTCTCTCGGTCTCTATCTTTGTGGCGGTCCATTGAGGGGCTGGACCAAGATTTGCGACTGTGTGATTGTCGAGAGGCATTCTGGGAGTGTGAGCGGGAAGAATGTTCTGGAGTGCTCCTGCGTCTCTTTTTCCTCTTGCGACTTCCGCTTCGGCTACTTCTCCCTCTCTCCCTATCCTTGCCTTTGTTCTCTTTTTCACTTTCTTTTGTCATGGTCCATCTCTTTGCTTTCTCCTTTCCCTTCACCGGTCTCCTTCCCCTCTTTCCTTTTTTTCCTCTTTTCCTTTTCTCCTCTTCCCTCTTTCCGCTTGCGTCTATCCCTGTCCTTTGAACTCTTGGAGGATTTGTGACTCCTTCCTTTAACAGTGGCTAGAGGTGGAGAATTGGGAAAGGGAGGAGAGGGCAAAGGCAAAACAGGGGCAGGCGGAGGTGATATGGATGCAGAAGAAGGACATGATCTGAATCTTTCTTTTCGCCTACTCGTCAGTTTTCGTCTCAGATCCCCAACACCCACAGAAACCACTGGTTCCCTCTCCCATTCTTCATCAGCACGGACAGACACAAACCCATCACCTTCTAAGACCCGTAAGATCCTCTCTGGTTTTGGGACACCCCCTTGAAGGTAAGAGGGACTGCTTGAGGAAGGAAGTAACACCTCTCTTCTTCTCTCAATCACTCGTTCTCTTCCTCTTTCACTTGCCCCCACTATCTCTCCTTCTTCTATCTCAGAGTGCTCAGATTCTGTGCCCCGTTCTCTTTGATTTTTTCCATGTTCCCTCATTCTGTCTTTGATGGATCGCTTGCTGTTAAGTTCTAAAGGTACATTATTGAACATCGAAGATAGAGCATCAACTTCTGTTGAATCCGGAGGCCCCCTCTGTGCCATCAGGCGCTCCCATTTCTAATGCTCTTTCAGCTTTTGACACATTCCCTTCGCTATTAATGCTGCTTACTCCCTCATTCCCCTCATCTACACCTCTTTTCTCCTCCTCTGTTTCAGTGGCTGGAGAACCTGTCGGTTCAAAAGGGTCATATTTATCAACTTCCTCCTCCTCATCATCATCAGTGGACGCCCGGTCTCTCTCCCCCTCACCCTCTGTTGGGTGAAATGGATCATATATGTCATTTTCTAAACTCTCCCTTTGTCCATCATTGTATGGATGTGTGAATGATGAAGATGTATGGAGTGAAGGATTAGAAGAAGAAGGTGGCATAGCCATTGATGATGGCATCAAAGAGGACGAAGTGGATGACACAAAGTCTCCAGTTCCTTTGTTGGCTCTGCTATCTCCAGAACAGCCTCGGTCTTCATCCTCACGGTAGTTTGTACTCATTCCACCAGGAGATGATGAAGAGGGGAGGAGGAAGGGGAAGAAGGAGCAGATGAAGGAGATGATGGTGAGTTGGATGGTGATGAGGGCAAAGGGCTTTTGGCCATCTCTATAACCCTCTCAGAGTTTTTGTGGGAACAGGGCAGTTGCATCTGTTCCGAGGCTTGAATTACACTTGAGCAGAATCCAGGAAAAGAGCCTGAAGGCAAATAACTGTCTATAGAGACTCTCTTTTTCCTTAAAGATGCTGGAAAGAGAAAATGTTCTTTCAAGAAAGATCCTATAGAAGACAGGAAAAAAAAAGAAATTAGTAACTTTGATCACATATTACTATTTACATGATCATAAACAAAGTACAGACTTGAACCTACCTGGTTTCTGGTAACCAAGGTTTGGGGAAACAGATGTCAACAAAGCAAGAGATGCGCCATCCTCTATGTTAACCTCTGCTGTTAGCTCCACATCAAAATCACTAAAGGAGAAGAAAACAAAACTATTATATTATAATTTCCTTCATACAAGAAGATTAATAGTTTTTGAATCACATTGTTAAAGGGAAACTTGGCAACTATTTCAACTTAATACAACCATTTAGAAATCATTTGGATGGTTAAATAACCTGTTCTGGTGAAAATGGTGGCACGAATCTGATAATTCTCCAATACAATGGCAATATTCACCAACAATTAAACAATGAAATACAATGGAGCAATTGAAGAGATATAATGGCAATTTGACTTAATTTGAATGATCTGATATCCTTTGACGTGGAGATTTAATTTCCCTTAATCTCACCTCAGTCAACTAAATGTTTTGATAAAATGTATACTGCGGTTTTGCCTTAACAGGCCAGCACCCTGCAAATACAACAAGGTCATTCTGTGTCAACTCAATAAGAGGTTCCCGGCTAAAAAAATATTTTGTGAATATTTTTTTCTGTAGAAAGACAAACATTAATAGTGATGAAAGCCAAATTATTAAATGTCACAGACATATATTTACTGCAAAATTTGAGGCAAAAAACAACAACAGAAGAAGGCAACAACACAAGTCAACCGATTTTACTAATAGACCAACTAATCTGTATGTAAAAATAAAATAATGATGCTGCCAGTCTTTCTAAGGTCATTTTACCCCCTGTAATTTGTCTCCAAATCTTGTGTGTCATTTTGACTCCCATCCACAAAATAGTGGATTACTCAGTAAATTTACATCCACAATGTTCAACATTTTGCCTTTTATCACTATTTATGTTTGTTTTTCTACAGAAAAAAATATTAACAAAATCAAAAATTTGAACAAGAGAGTTTCCAAAATAAAACAATCCTTTTAAAATCAACACATCACTGACACAACATTCACATACCTCTAATTTTAATTTAAAAAAACAAACAAACTATCATTTAAGTAGAAAACAAAGTCATATTATTGGATAGGACATCAATAGCTACAGTACTATCAAGCTCAATTTTGAATTTTGTGTGCTAAAATTAAGCACTTACCAGTCTAGGTACTGAGGTTGTGAGCTGATCTGAGGCACAATAAATACAGACTCAGAGGAAGAAACAACAGCAGCCCCCTATAAGAGTTTAACACAACTTAAACGGTTAAAGGGTCGACTCAGGTCACCGGTTTCAAACTGGGTAAATTACAGACAGACAAAGCATGTAACAAGACAGAACCTAATAACTTACAATTATGCAAATAGCGTAAATGATTTTCCTTTACCAGTTCACTAGGTTCATCCTTCGAGGTTTCTCTGTTTCCCTGGAAACATCTTAAGCCAACTGTCCTTCTGTCTGCTTTAGACTCAACTTCCTCCTCTTCATCGGGACATTGTTCAGTCTGTGACTACAAGTAGAGAGTTGTGCACACTAAATATTCATCTCATCGCCTACAGTATATCATCACGGTGACTGTCCAACCTGCACCAACAAGAACAGTTTCATTATCGCTTTATGTGACACTTACCTTGCCTGGCACTTCTACTTCGTCTTTTTCAGCCTGTCCACCTATTCCCATCTACACATAGCAGACAACACACATCACCCAACAACACTATTATTATGAATAACCTAGATCTGAAACCTCAACTTTGAGCAATCATACCTGAGGGATGTGTTAAAACTGTATTTAATCTGTCTTTAACTCGAAGACCATCTCATGGGAACTTGATCACTCGAGTACACTGATCAGAAAGCATGATCTGTATTGACAATCAACACTGCGGCTTCAGTTCTTGACCCAGTGACAGCACTGATCGTGTACAGTGGATGAAACTGATTTCAGATGATGCTACAGCCGATGCTATCCAGTACGTGTGCTCCACTGCAGTGCTTGCCTAACGTTACATATGTCCTCACTTGTTAACTGTCATGAGAAAACCGCCAATACTCAAGTTGGATACATTTACTATTACTAGCTGATTGTCTTATGAAGTCTTCATTTTAAGCAACCTTCTTATATTAGCTGCAATAATTTATTGCCTACAATTTGTCGTCTACAGGGGTTAGCGGGCTGGCTAAGTTAGACAAGCTATAAGAGCCGTTTACCTTCAAAGCGCAGAGATGAGCCGGCTGGTGAATCCCAAAGCTAAAAACACCCTGAAACCACCCACGGTGTTGTTGTTAACTTTGAAACGACATGTAGATGCACGAAACATTTTTCTTTTAGAAACACAATAAGAGGCCCATCCCATCCGATTCCGCCATTTTGCTTCCCCTGCCTTCGGTGAAACTGCCGGCATGGGCTTATGGGAAATGATGTTTTTCCTCAACAGCCTCTGTCTGTGGCGATGACGCAAATCGAAGGCGAATAGAAACAAATGTCTCTGTGATGAAAGCGATATATTTTAATCGAGAACATAAAACATATAGAAAATAATTTTAGAGTCAAAAGATTATAGTAGCCTACATTAACATTTATAATGTCATGTAGGGCTATTAGTCCTTTGCTGCATATGGTGATTGTTTGAACCTGATGTTAGGCCTAAGTTAATTTTATATATACTATATTATTATATTACTGATTTAAAATGGGTCTTTAAATGGTTGGGAAATTTGTTAAAATTTATTAAAACGGCATTGATGACATTTTGGAAAGTTAAAAAAGTTCACATGAAAATGATCTTGGAAACAGCATTTTACTACTGTTCAAACACATTTTAACATAGCCTAACGATTTACTGTTTTATCGTTGTCCAAAGGGCCAGACTTTTTAACAATAATTAGGCTACACATATCTACAGCAAATTACATTACATTTTTTTATCAGTTCATGTATTATCAGTTTTTATCAGTTCCTGGGAATCAAACCCACGACCATGTCATGCTTTTACTGTTTGAGCTACAACAATACAACAATGAATATTTTAATGTAATTAACTGCCTGAATAACTTGTATTGTGCAGATTTAGATTTAGAATATTTGCAAACTTTTTAAATGAAAAGGCCATTCGTTCTACAAAATTATCATTCATTCACTGCTATACATAAACCATCCATATAGGCCAACCACATCCCAAACCTGCAGACAGACAGTACTCAAATAATGGAAATTTCCTGTCATTGGTGAAGTGTATATGCATTAGATTCTCTATATGTTACAGTAATTCTCCAGGTCATAAGTCACAGAAGAAATGGCAGCACTGCTCTACAATTCCTCTCTTAGCAACACTGCTTCTGTCTGTCACAGTGCCTCTCTCTCCACCCCGAGCAGCCACTGCAGACTACCGCAGGGAGGGGGCGCTACTCCCCAACATGATGCCTGTTGAAAGTCCCTGCAAGTCCCTGTAAAGGCAAGCAGTCTACACAGTCAAGGCATAGCAGCATGCATAGTATTAAATTAGAAGAAAATGAAAACTAAATTAATCAAATAACTTTATACGTTCTACACAAGACCTGAGTGAATTTCCAATAAGTATCGCTACTATGGCTAATATGGCTACAAGGGATTCATAATTGGATAGGCCACTGTCACAAAAATCGTACATTAGAAGGGTATTCTAATGATTTAATAATAGCCTATATCATCACTGTAAGCTAATTGACTTTTTTCTTCTGTGGAACATAAAGAAGATATTTTGAGAAATGTATTATTGTTTTTATACAATGGAAGTGAAAACTTTCCAAAACATTTACCAAAAAAAATAAATTTCTTTGGTGTTTTCGTCACCAAATATTTTTTTTAACATTTGCTGGTTTTCTTCTCTACTAATTATAGTCCCTTAACACAATTGCAGTCACCCCAAAATAAAATAAAATAAAAAATTAATCCTCTGACACGCCTGCCAGGTTGGAAGAGACCCTTTTCACCACAGAGCTGAATCACACATAGCTTGCGGTTCCCGAGCGCACCAGTGTGGGTCACCAGAGAGCCAGCACACAACGACGACAACAGGGGCCATCCAGATCTGTGCATTCTCCTTCTGAGGAAACTTAACAGATTGCGAAACTAAATAAAAATAAAACTTTTTTCTGTCTAGCCAGGTTGATTGTGTCTTGTCAAGAATGAATGTCTTTCCCCAGCCCGTAGTTCTGATCTGATGTTATTTTCTCTCTCCGTTTTTGTCCCGTCTCTCTGTTCACCTGCTTTTTATGAGGGTCCATCAGTGAGATGTATTTACACAACTAGCCTCAATGAATCACCTTCAATCAGCACAAAAAATCACCCCATCAGCTTACTCCAGTCATCCCAGCCTTTCTCTTTCTGACACCCACTTTGTTTAATTACCCCAATTAAGCTTTATATAAACCTGTACTGCTTTTATTCCCCTCTCTCTTTTTCTCACTGTTGTCTGAATGCCAGCATAGCTGCTCAAGCCTTTTCTTCTCCCTATTGTCTGACCCTATTGGCTTTCTCTCTAATTAGCGCTGCTTTTCTGAGGATAACTATTGCAATAAATTGTATTATTAACAAAGAAAAGAAATACAAAACAGCAAACCTTCGTCAAAAGACAGGGCCAAATGCACAATCATGGAGGCAGAAATAGATTTATGAGCATGTTGTGAATGAGTGAGAGAGGATGGGTGGGATTAGTTTAGGAAAACCCAAAGCTAAATCTGAGGCCTGTCAGATTACAGATATAGGAACCCATGAAGACAGGCACATACAAACACTAAAACGAGTTGTTTGCAGGGAAACAATCACACATTTTTAAAACCACAGAGGGTAAGTGCATATGAATGCATCTCTAAACATTATATAAGATTGTCTCAGTACTGCTTTAGTTATATTCTTCATGCAAATTATCTTTACATATGTCGTACGTTGGTTGATTATTATTAAGAATGCCTCTAGACGTGGAGAAGATTATTCAGTTTATCAAACAAGGTGACCAGGACAATGTTCAAATCCATCTGGATGATTACAACGCTCAGGTAAATACAATTTGCTGAAATGCAGAAATGTAATTAAATTTAATAAGATTAATTCTGTGCTCAATATGATCACCGCTGTGCTGGCAGAAATAAAAAAAAACTGTGTTAGAATCTTCTACTACTTCTACAACACTCAGATATTAGCAGTTTCCATGACAACAGAACTGGGGTAAACCTGAAGGGTGTTTCTCATTACTTATCCAGTCATTTTACAATTTCTGTGATGTAGAGAAGTTTTAATGTGTCTAGCATTTGCTGAGCCTTTAAATCCAATTGTCTCTCTTATATTTCACCTTTTAATAATCCGTCTGTTTTTCACAGAACTCGCAATGTTTCTTTTTTGATGTGGAAGAAAGGGAGAGAAGAAAGGTAAATTCAAAAGTCTTTCCTTGTTTATCCATCTGTCCTCAATCTGAGGACACACATGGCTTGGATTAACACATCAGCTAATAATGTAAATCTCACTCGTCCACCTTCACTTATCTTTATCCCTCACTTCACCCTCATCTCATTCTTTCAGTGCATATATGATACTCACAAACATGTTTTTGAATCATGATTTTTCACTTTTTGCCCATCAATGCAGCAAAGAGAGCTGGATGAGGTAAATCTTTCACATGACATAAAGAAAAAAAAAGATATTTGCTGTAAAAGGGAGTGAGATAGATGTCTGTGGGGAAGAAAAATGAGAGAGGCGGATAATCTGAAACTAATATACTCGCCGTCTCACCCTGGGGCACCTGTACATGCCGGCTCCCAGAACGTCGGTGTCGGAAGGGCCTGTTCACTCATTTGAGCTCATTATTTTGTTGTTACTGAGGACCAATTATTGATAGATAAGGATAATTTATTAGTACTCATACACTCACAAAAGCCATTTACCTCCGTTCATCATGTCTCTGCTCACAAAACAAAGCTTTCATAATCTCTCCTCTGTGTTCATGGATTCTAACTGAAGCTTTTATTAGTCTTCAATGAACTTCTGTTGATATCGAAGCAGGCTAGTCAGTGTTTAAAATCTGAATCTTGAGCTTGAAGGGCAGTCATTGACTTTATTCTTCCCCTGTCACCTCTCAGTTCTTGCAAAAGCTTGTTTTTTCTGTACACTTTCTTTTGTAAATGTACTTGTATTTTGTTCTTCTCTACTCAGTTCCGTAGGAATAAAGTGAGAGAGTATGTTCCAGACTCGGACTCTGATTTTGACTTAGATGAGAATGAGGATGCAGATCTTCATTCTGCGGAGGGTGAGTCAAACACAACTTCTTTCAAACAATATGACCAAAAAAATTAACACCCCAGAATCACATCTATGGCTGCATATCAATCAGCTCCTATAGCTTCCTAGGTCATGAATCAGTATCAACATTATAAGGATAAGAGAAGATAGTGAGCATCGATGCCTTAAAAGGCCGTCTCCCTGATCATTGCCCTGACTACTGAACTAGGGAACTGATTGAGACACCCCATTTCTTCAAGTTAATTTTCAGAATAGAAGAATTTTTATCCTTTCAATTGATTTAGAATTTAAAAAGATGGTCACACCGCAGGAAGTTGTGTAATTTATTAAATTGTAATAGAAAAACAATTTATTTATTGTTCTATCTATCAATTTAGAAACCATCCAACTTGAAGGATTTTTTTAAAGGTTTTCTCAATTACGTTCGAAGTCCAACTTAGTTCAAAATATCAAACAAAGTTTAATTAAGAAAACATTCTTTAAAACCTTTGTCTTAGCTAAAAATTACGCAAATTTTAGATCCTTACATTACAATTTGTACTCCTGTTGTCCCAACATTCTCATCCCAAGGCGTCATCTACGACACTTTTGCCAAAGCGTAGACATCCAACGCACATGGCATTGGCACCCTTTAGCGTCAAATGAGACGCAGACGGGGCAGAAGGCGCCTCCTAGTGGTCTAACCCTAACCCTATCCCCTAAACCTACTGTACCATAACCAAGCTTTTTCATGCCAATGGGCGTCATCATCACTGTAAACTAAGTGAAAGCGCTAAAGTTGCCATAAAATTAGTGCTGCATTTAAAACCTGGACTATAAAAAATCCGTACTACATTACACTTTAGCGTGTAATGTAGCTTTTTGAACATAAAATAAATCTGCACGGTGACAAAGGTCAAACTGTACACTACCAAGGGAGATATTTGTGACAAAGTCAGCCATTTCAAGAACTACAACAAACGGCTTGTTTGGAGTCTGACTACAACGCACTTTTCCCAGATGTTATGAAGTCATAACCTACCTTGAAATTGATGCCATCGTTAATCTGAGTCGAAATCTTGGTTATAAAGGGGCGTCACATTTTCCCGAAAACGGCTAACCAATCACAGCACATTTCATATTTGCGCAAGGAGGTGCTTAATCGAAAAGGCACGACTTTGTAATAGGGGCATAAGACAAAATGTTAAGGTCACAACGTCATTAAAATATCATTATTGATGTTCAGTTTTACTAAAAATATTTTTAGCTGAACTTTAGGTTTACTTATTTAAAGGGATACTCCACTTTTTGGGCTCATTTTACAACTCCTCCAGAGTTAAACAGTTTGGTTTTACCGTTTTTGAATCCATTCAGCCGATTTTCTGATATTTAGAAGAATATCAGTAACCAGACAGTTTCTGGTCTCATTGACTACCATAGTATATTTTTTATACTATGGAAATCAATGAGACCAGAAACTGTCTGGTTACTGATATTCTTCTAAATATCAGAAAATCGGCTGAATACATTTGAAAACGGTAAATCTGTTTATCTCTTAGGGAGTTGTAAAAGGAGCCTATTTCCAAAAAAAGTGGAGTATCTCTTTAAGTTTGAAGTGTACATTAAAAAAAGTGTTGGCCTTGGTTTAATTAGGAAATTTGTTTAGCGTTTATAATCATGTCTTAGAAAAAAACATTACAGGTGTGCATCTTGAGAGCAAACAATGGCACATTTTAGTTCCAATTGCTTTCAGTTAAAACAGCTCAAACGTCCATTTTAGTCTGGGACTAGGTTTAAGCCCTGTCTGTGAAACAGAGGTAACTTAAACCTTTCAACCATTCTCTTTTCGGTCTCCTCCAGAGGCTTGCTGCAGCTCTGATCTTGTTTATTCGAATGCGGCTGCAGCCGGGCGTTTTGAGGGTGTGTTTGCGAACTCTGAGAATCATCTCACGGGACCGAAAGGCCTTGGCCCCCTTGATCACAGACTATGCCATTCTAACTCTCGCTAGACTCGGGGGAATCTCCACCCTGCCGACCTGGCCTGAAGAAGAGGCTGCTCAGTGGGGCTCCACCCACAGTGACATCACTCTTGAGAATGAGATGGAGACACGCCCAGAAAATGATGACGGCAATACCCAAAGCCCAACATGTGAGACAGGTGATTCAGTCTTTGCCTCAGCAGCCTGTGCAGAGTCTTCGGTCAGTGAAGGATGTTTGCAATTCAATCCTGTGAATTTAACATCGAACTGTAATACTGAAGCACAAAACGACCACCATGAAGAAAGCATGAGTAAAGATGGGGTCTGTGGGGTGTTGATAAGAGGAAAGAGGGATGCCAGAGGTGAAAAGGATGAAGAGGGCCATGATGATGGAGAGATCTGGAGGAAAGAGGCAATAAAGGCTCTGTGCAATGTCATCTACAACAGCCCGAAAGCCCAAGAGAGAGCCAGCACCCTGAAGTATAGCTTAAAATTTAAGCTGTTAATTATTTTTATTATGTACAGTAACATCAAATAATTCAATATTGTCTGATTCATTCTTTTGTGCATTGTTTTCTTCGTCAGGTTGCTCTCTGGCCTGACAGAGAAACTTAAGGAGGGTATACATTCCTCGTCACCTCCAATTGGTCAATTTTATGAACTGCGGTTTCTCTTTCTCTTGACTGCTTTACGGCCTGAACTTAGGATAGAGCTCCGCCAGGTAACACTCAGTCATACGGAATATGGAATGGATATAATTGGTGATACACATGTGCCCATGAAGCAGGAGTCTAAACTTTTTCAGGCCAATGGCCCCTTGGTGGAGAGGAGCAGGGACTCAATGTTAAATTTTATATAAAATTCCTGAATCCTACTTTTTTATCACAGTTGCTTACATTTATTAGATTTTTACTAAAATTTGCATTACTAACATCCACATCATAGTGACTCACTTGTGCACATCATAAAAGCAATTTCTCATTCTTTTGAACAAATTGCCAATGCTTTAGTAAATACATGCAATTGATTATGTACAATTGCCTGCTGCTTCCTAATTTATCAATTCATATTATTTCCGTCATTAGTGAAATTCAAAATTCACCTCTGCAATTCATCAATTCAGGATGTATTTACAAAATAAAGTCTAATAGGAATGTATTGAAAACATGGTTGACACTGTACAAGTCATCCATTTTGCATTTAATGACTTAAGCAAGAAACTAATGCCTAAGATGTTTTGAAGAGTACGACAATTCTACAGGAAATAGTATAATAGGCCTGTATTTTGATCAAACAGTTGACAATGATGGAAACAGCAGACATAATCAATTGCATTAATGTACCAAAGCATTTGCAATTTGTTTAAAAGTATGAGAAATTGATTTTATGTTGTGCACAAGTGGCAATATGATGTGGAGGTTGAACAAGTAATTTAAAGAATTTCAGCTGTGATCTGAGAAATGCACCAAACCAACTGAGATAAGTTATAAGACTTATTGGAGCCCCTGCAGTAGACCCCCTAAGAGTCACAGACCACATAAAAGAAAGTGTTTCGAGAACACAAACTGCCTTTTAAATTTATGTTTCATATCTGTGGGTATTTCATTAGCTCATTCTGTACCTTCTCTTCCTGTCAGGAGCGCGGTGTGTCCATGCTGACTGCAGCTCTGGAACAGTGTTTAGAAGTGTGCTGGGGTGAAACGCATGAGGTGCTGACTGACCTGACAGCACCCCCGCTGTGTAAGGAGGTTTCACAACGTGCCCTTGAGATTCTGAAGATCCTATTCAACATCACCTATAATGTGCACAGACAGGAAGTGGACGAGGTAAATAAAAGAAGACAAGATAAAAAAGATATTGTGACCATGGATTAACTCAAATGAGGGAATGAATTAGTAAAATGGCATTGATTAGTAAGTTGCTTTAACTTAAAGAAGAAAACAAATCAACAAAACTAAAATGAACTATGATTTAGTTATTTTCTCCAACCTTATAAGACATATACGATTAGGGCATGACACCATAACAAGATGGCTTATCTGTTAAGGAATTTATTTTCAACATTTTGGGTTCTTCTTTCCTTGCCACAGGAGACTGCAGCTTTGTATCGTCACCTAGCTGCAGTCCTGCGTCACTGTCTGCTCGTGAACTGTGAGGGAGAGGAAAGAAAAGATGAGCTGCAAGGGTGAGAGTCAGAATCAAACCAATGTGATGAAGTCTTGAGAGGTTTCATCCATTTGATTTATAAGTCTATTGTCCTGAATGTCCACAGACACACTGTAAATGTCCTCTCAGCGCTCCCTCTGCAATGCCTGGATGTTCTGCTATCCGTTCGCCTATCCGAAGGTTCAAAGGAGTCCAGCGGAGTCAACATGGACTGTGTCCACTCTTTGCTGCTCTTTATGGAGAAAAGACTGGACAGAGTGAGAAAGAGCACTCTGAACTGTATAGGTTTCCTGTAGAAGAAAAACATGGCACTTGAAATGCCAAGGTTAGGGGTTTCCAGTGAATGCATAGACTGGGGTTTCATACCAAATATCCATGTTAAACGGAGAGCTCATCCAAAAATTCAAATAATGCCATTATTTACTGACTCTCATGTCATTCCAAACCAATGACTTTTGCTTACAATTTATTTTGTGATAATTGTTACATCTTCAAATGTGAATTATACAGGGCCATAAGCCGAAGGAAAAGTTGACTCCAGTCTTAAACCTGTTGATGGAGAGCAGCAAAGCACACAGGGAAACTAGGCACTATCTCAGACAGCAGGTACAAAACTCACCTCCAAATTCTTTTAGAAACATTTTCAGTGTTATTACACTTAGATAACTTTGTACATGACACATGATACATTAAGGTTGGCACAACATATTCTTCTTATTCTCATGGCTATGTACCAGTAGCCTGATCCTGTGCTATTTTTGTGCAGATCCTGCCTCCCCTGAGAGACGTTGAGCTGAGGCCTGAACAGGGGAACACACTGAGAAGCAGACTAGTGCGACTAATGACCCATGTCGACACTGATGTCAAACAATGTGCAGCTGAGCTTCTTTTTGTGCTCTGTAAAGAAAATGGTACATAAATGCGTCTTCTGAACCATGTAAAGTGCATTGACATATCTACTTGATATATACCATACTGAATATCATATTCATGCATCATGGTATGAACTTGCTATTATATGGAGCGGTGATGACACATTTTAGGCAAACACAGAGGTGAGTATCGCCGTGTCTTCCCAGGAGAACTGATTTCACCAAGTGCAACATGTTCCTGGATCAACATTCCAATCAACCAATCAGATTTGAGGGACAAGTTTACACTTTTTATCAAGTTTAGGCTTGCAACCAGCATTAGGTGCTTCTACATCAGTGTTATTCACCTATAATAGTCCTCTAATTAAGGAACTTATGGGTAGGGTTTAGGGGTAGGGATATTTTCTGACAGAAATATGTTGACCCAGGAACAAGTCTAACACTACCTGGTTCCCTCAAGAAAAAGCCATTGGATATTTTCCTGTTGGCTTTTGGGCCCTGTTTACACCTATTAAGATGTGTTTTGGTCGATCAGATCACAAGTGGATGACGCTAAATACAGGTCTAAACGGGTCTAAAACTGAAACTGGTCTAAATTGGTTTGAGATCGTCCACCTTCCAACACTTCCATCCGGTCTCATTCAAATGCTTTTGTAGTGTAGACGCTCATGTGGTCGAATGTGTTTAAACAGCCACAAAAGACCACAAACTCTCTGCCTACTGATTTAATATGTATAATATTATAAATATAATGGGAAGCATGCTAGAAAGATGGAATTTAAACTTTGCTGGCTGAAGACCCAAGTTTGGTTTGAAGACAAAAACACACCAAGTACAAAATTCTCACATTCCTGATTTCTAACATGTATTGTCAGCATTTAGAGTGCTCTTGTTTTTTTGTTGTCTTCAGTGGTATTCATAAATGGTGTGAGTATTTAGTATTTAGAAAATTTACGTTTACATAGACCTTCTCCTCAAAGAAATCAAGACTGAAGTGTTTGAAAGTGGTCAAAAGAGTCGTATTAAAAACACGTGTAATCAGAGTCTCCCTCATCGACTTGTGATCTGATCAACAAAAACGCATCTTAATGCCATGTATAAACCAGGCCTTGTAAATCAGTACTTTGACAAAACAAAAGTTGTTTCTTAAACATCATGATGATCTTCACAAATGTTCTAAGAGCTTGCATTAACCACAGGCCTTATTTCAGGCATTTAACCAAAAACCCATTGACTTTAGGACGATGGAACCGGAAGTGATAAAATTAGAAACTTCAATTCCATGTTTTGGCTTACAAAATTACTGGGCAACTTCAAATCAGAAGTTAGCATCCCTATGCCTTACTCACTCCGAAGGGTGGAACATGACCATAAATTATTAAATAAATTACCAAATAATAAAGTGACCATGCTAACATCCACATGAAAAGGTCTCCTTCCCAAAGTGCCCTTCAAGGGTGCAAAAGCACCTTTTGGAATTTGCCCAAATGCACACCTTTCTGTGACATTTAAACAATATGATATTCATGATCTCTTTCTATCTCAGTGAGCAGGTTTGTGAGAGTACACTGGTTACGGTAACGCAGCGGGGCTGCTGGCAGAGCGGGGTCTTTTGAAAGGCCATGGCCCTTCTCCTCAACAGCAGTACTCCAGTGACTCTGACTCAGACACAGAGGAATACAGACAGGCCAAGGCCAGGATTAACCCTGTGACGGGACGGGTGGAGGAGGAACAGCCTGATCCAATGGAAGGGATGACTGAAGAAGAGAAAGAGGCAGAGGCGCTCAATCTCATAAATATATTCAACAGGCTGTCACGGTATGATTCATTCCTTCATATAAAATCATGACTCCTTTTCTTTTCAAAACTGTGTTGTGGATAGGTAATCCGATTAAAATACATAGATAGCCCCCTTATAGTGCACAGTTGTTGTTGTTTTTTTAACTCCATCATCATCATCATCATTTGTGTCCTCTACCACACCCGTACAGGGACAGGATCATTCAGCCAGTGGGAGTGACGACGGACGGCAGACTGGCGCCGCTGTGTGGCCAGACGAGTCACTGCGCTGTGGACGAGGAGGAAGAGGAGGAAGAGGAAGATGAGAGTGAGACAGAACAATAACGGAGCTGATGATTATTGAGAGACAGGTGCAAGATATTTTACACTAATTCATTACAGATATAGGGATGAAATAATAGTGCAACTATACATTTAACTAAGTTATTTGTTCATTTAATATGTCGTTGTAATCAAAGGACGTTTTTTGAGAAGGAAAAAAATAAAACTGTATTATGTGTAAAGAGAAGAATAAGGAAGATACAACATTTTCTTTGCATTTTAATGCGCACAAAATAGCGGAGAATATCATTTCTATGTAATAACTCTCAGTGAGTCACGATATGTGCTAGAAAGAGTGAAATAGGAAGCTATTAGGCAAAGGAGAAAGAGACAGAGAGAGAGAGACAGGCATCACACCAAAGACAGATAAACACTCCTGGAAAATGCTGCTGGTGTTGCCATGGTTATGTTACCATGGTAACAACAGGAAATGCAGTTCCACGGATTCTTTCTTTTCTTGCGCTCGAGCAGGAGTAGAATGTTTACCTTGAAGAGAAGCGCTGAGGCTGAATCTAGCGCTCTATGAGCTGAATAAAAACATAATGTCATTACTTAAATCCTCAGAGAAATGTTTTCATTTACACAATTAGCATTGAACCTTTCAGTCTAATTATTTAGAGCAGGTTGTTTGGCTCTACTATAATTTTTCAATATATTTCCCCATCTCACTCCTACCAGTGTACAATGCAAAATACTAGTTCATATGTCAGGAACAAAAATATGAAAATGAATTAATTAAATAAAAAAAATTCCAAAGCAGTCTGGTGTGAAAATGCGTCATTTTCATAAAGTCATTGTTCTTTTGTTTTATTTGCGTTTTTCAAATACAGGAGGATTCATGTACAGATTAGGGACAGGTAGAGAGAGAGAGAGACCGAAGCAACTGTACAGTATTTACAAGAGAGAAAAATAAGCAAACCTCCAAAATAACAATAATAATAACAATTATAATTATCATAGTAAACAACCAACAGATAAAAAACAAACAGTAAACACAGACATTTTGCACATTTTAAAAACTATTACATCCCTCTGCACCATCATGTTTTCTTTGAGAAAACGAACAAATACACCTTTTTCCTCATTTTCTTTTAAAGAACAAACAGAAAGAACACTTCTTTTATTTTAAATACATTTTTCTTTTGCTCTATTTTTTTTAACCCAAAAAAAAAAGAAGAAAAAAAGGAACTACACATTGCTTTGTCCCCACTCTTTTGTCCACATCCTGTCCGCCTTGTCCTTCATCTTAGGGGACAGGAAGAATAGGGGGTTATGGGTGGCTCATTTCATGTACACCCTCATAAAACATGAGCATTATTATTCAAAATAATAACAGAAAACTGTCCCAGCTTTGGGAGGTAACCATGTATAAATGTCCATGTATAAATAATACAAATCATAATTGTTCATAATACATATTTATATATAAGAGTATGCATGGAACATAGCATTCAAAGCTCACCTCTGCTAAACACTGCTGACCAGTGAGGTTTTCAACCCTGTTCCCTTTGGCACTATCTTTATTCGTCTCTGTGCAGACAACTGTCTTAACACACTCTGCTCTTTTTTGTTTTGTTTTCATAACATCTCCCTGTGGCTCCCATCGCAGGGAGCTGACACATAATGAAAGAGAGAGGAATGAAAGCTTCTTTACAAAAACATTATGTTAAAATGCAACGGCTTAAACCGCCACTGGCTCTTGCGCATCCTGCAAAGGAAAATCTCATTTTCCTGCAACATGGCGGTGCACCGCTTTCATTTGAGTGAGAGGAGTTTCTCCTCTCTCCAAATAGGACGCACTTGGAACGTCAATAGCTGAATCTTAAGCCTTGTTGCTGAGCCTCAGCAGTTCAATGAAGGAATTGAACAGAGTCTCTCAGCCAGCCCTGGTTGGCCATGCACTGCTGAACCACCTCCTCCTGACCTGGATCCTCCTCAGCTGCCTGTTCTATACTGTCCGTCTGAAGAGGGAGAACGAGAGAAGAGGGTTCTTACGAGCTAATACACGGATACAGCGATGCATTTCTCAAATAAGATCATATTTCCTCATACCTCCTTTTTACAGTGCAGAAAGGTGTGATATTTGTAGTGATGGAGAGAGTGATAGAGACTGTATATTCGACAAGTCTCCGTCGGCAGTTTCAGGTCCTAACAAGGAGATAGAGATGGGGTTACATAGCAAAGAACGAACTCGGAGACTTCATGAAAGATCCATTATTGATGTGCACTGACTCCAAAAAGGTTTTTAACACTTAAAGGAACAGTTCACCAAAGAATGAACTTTATTCAATCATTAAAAAAAAAAAAATCTTAAAATGCAAGCTTGTACTGTTTTGTAGTAGATATGTAAATCTGACTTTTCATCATGATAAGATCTGACATTGATTCTATTAGCCAGTGATACGATATCTGCTGTTATTTCAAACCATGTTGCAAGTAACTGTGATCAATACATTTAACCCTAAAACCGTATTCTGGACAAATGTGGGCAAAATAGTTTTGATTTATTTTTAAAAAATACTTAGACTTGGCTACTTTTTCTAAGTTTGCCTCCTGAACACACAACATTTTTTTTGACTCAATTCTACAATGTTAAGTGGGTGAAAAAAAATATTTGGGTCAAAAATGGGCACCCATAGAAATGAATGGGAAAAACTGTAATTTAGAGCATTTTAAAATAAGCCAAAATAAGACACAAAGTCACTTCATCTTTAGGTTTTAGCTCTAAGAACTAATTGGAATGATATTTTAATGTAGTTAAAATAAATAAAGAAATAAAACTAAATGGTAATTACTTAACACTGAAGTAAATAAATTAAACAATACACCCAAAAAAAAAAAAAAAAAACACCATAAATGGATAGACAAAACTTTATTGAAGACAGTGATATAACATTTAAAATAAATAAAAATTAGGATCACACCTGAGTCTTCTGTGCCCACATTTGTCCATAATTACAGGATTAAGGGCAATAAAGTGAATAAGGTTTGAGGCTTGAGGGCTACAGTATTTTACCAACCAGTTACATTTTTATGAACTGTATGCAAAATACAATAATACTTAGTGACCGTTTGCTATTTATAATAGTCAAGTTTTAAAGTATATTTGCTAAATTTATAAAAAAATGTGTATATTTTTTTTTCTAATTTTGCATCAATATATCATATTGTTAGTCATACGACTGTTTGATCACCCTATAATTTAACCACATTTAAAAAAAAAAAAATTTAAATGGCTGAAGAGCCTAAATACTCCTTGGGGTCACTTACTGAACAGCTTCATTATGTAAGTGAAAAACAATCAAATTACAACTTGCCTGCTGTTTAGGAAGGCTCCTTTTGACTCGGTTTAGTGTTTTGCGGTTGTAACTCTCACCGCCCAGGTGCACTTTAACCGCTCCAGAGTCCAGGGAGTCTGCTGTCATTTGAGGAAACATGTGCAGCGTCTCCTACATGAGAAAGAATGGGGAGTGAGAGACTGCCAGACATGTTCCTCAGAAAACATAAATCAAGAGGTCTTGAGGACTCAGAGGAATAACATTTGAGTATCACTGAAAGCAAGCGTCACCTGATGTTGGACACTCATGTTGACCCTCCTCAACAGCCTTCGTTTCTGTTCGTTGAGGATACCATCAATCTTCCTCATGGGTGGGAGATAAAGCTCATCTAAGGACAAAAGTGATTATTACATGCATATAAATGCATCTTAGTACCTATTACTTATTATCAAGTTTTTCACTAGTTAATTTATAATAGTGTTGCGGTGTGACAAATCATTTAAGTAGTACAAATATTCCATTTTCATTTAAAAGGGTTATGGTTTTTCAAATCATTTTGAAACAAGTCTCTTATGCTCACCAAGGCGTCATTGTTATCAACATTGAAAACATTTGTTCTGCTTAATATTTTTGTGGAAACGTATGCATTTTTTTTCAGGATTCTTTGATAATACAAAGAACGTTTGGTAAAGAACGTTCAAAATAACAGAATGAAATGAAAATATGTTTTAACATTAGAGATTTTTTTAGTGCCACTGTTGATTCATTTATAGCATCCTTACTGAATAAAAGTTTTTTTTTTCATAAGACAAGCAGCAATAATATACATTTAAACACTTATTTAATTAAACTCAATTGAACAGTCACTGTATCTCTCCTCTTTCTCATCTTTTCCTTGTCATTATTCTTCAAGTCTCACCTCATTGTCCTCTCTCTCAACCTCCCTTACTTTAATAACCATCTTTTTCTTTATTCTTTCTATCCTTCATTCCCTTAAATCACCCAATCCTCCACACAGGCACTTTATATTTAACCAAATGATGTGTGCTCACCGTTGGTGTCCTCCAGAGCTTGGATCATGTCAGGGTCCAGAGCAGTGCTGACCAGCATCTCCACATAACTGCGGAACATTTCTCTCATGGCGCGACTGTTTATCCCACTGCGTGTGGATACTGAGGATGGAACAGATGCAAAACAAGTAAAAAAATAAAAAGACCATCACCTGAAAATACTCAAATACACTTTAGCAACATTGTTTTGGCTCCACATAACAGGAAATAGACATGACAGGAAATCTTTCTGGGCCTTGAAAGTTGCAATGTTCAAAAAAGAGCTCGGATTTCATCAAAAATATCGTAATTTATGTTCTGAAGATGAAGTCTTACGGGATTTCGGACGACATGATGGTGAGTAATTAACAATCATTTTTGGGGAACTAACCCAGCTTTTGAGTTCTGGGAGCCAGGGCCAGCCTTACATGACATGTACTGTGCTGGTATTAAAGGTAATACCATGGTACTTTCGATAACAATATTTCACTTTCAGTATCATGGTTTTAACATGGTACTTTGAAGAATGCCAAAGTTCTACCATGTTATAAACTACCATTCAAAAGTTTGCAAACACTAAGATTATTATTTTTAAAGAAATTAATACTGTTGAACAATAACTAGCTAAAATCAGTAGAGCACAGCGCTATCAATAGCAAGGTCATGGGTCAGGCAAGAACTAACTAACAAATAAAAAAATAACGTGTACCCTGAATATAATGCAAGTCACTTTGGATACATGCAATGTAATGTAATTCGGGATAAAACGCAGTAGTTTGCACAAAATATTAAGCTGTTTTCAACATTGATCATAATAACAAATGTTTCACTGGATCAAAAGGCATTAAAGACTGGAGTGATGATGATGCCGAAAACACAGCTTTGACATCACAGGACTATGTTCACGATTTCATATCACCGTACTGTATTTTTGAGTCAAATGAATGCAGCCTGGGTGAGCATTACAGACTTAAATGTAAAAAAAGTGTTACCATCCACAAACTTTTAGTGTGTAAACTGTAGTGTGTACTGCAGTTACATTGAAGAATCTGCTGATATAGCTTTGCATATTTCTACAAAACCACACATAAGGAAACAGAGTAAACTGCACACACACAACAAACCTTCATCCTCACTGGGCGGGTCAGGGGAAGAGTCTGAATCAGAGGAAGAGGGCATTTCTTTAAGCCACTTCTTCCTCTTTTTAGGTGGAGGTTCTGCCTTTACTTTCACAGGCCTGCTCCTTGTCCGGTCAACCCTCTTCTCTGCAACTCTCTTCTCCTCTCTGACCTTCCGCGCTCCACAACTGCTGTTCTCCTCTCCAGCTTCTCTTGAGTTTGTCGCTCTTGGAGCTTCTTTTCCTTCTCATGTTTTTCCTTTTCCTTCTCTTTTCTCTTTGCCTCTCTCTTCATTCTCCTTTTGTTTTTCCTTTTCTCTTTCTCTCTCTCTGTTTTTCCCTTTTCTCTGTCTAGTTTTTCCTTTTCTCTTTCTCTGTCTAGTTTTTCCTTTTCTCTTTCTCTGTCTTGTTTTTCCTTTTCTCTGTCTAGTTTTTCCTTTTCTCTTTCTCTCTCTTGTTTTTCCTTTTCCCTTTCTCTCGCCTGTTTTTCCTTTTCCCTTTCTCTCGCCTGTTTTTCCTTTTCTCTTTCTCTTTCTTGTTTTTCCTTTTCCCTTTCTCTCTCTTGTTTTTCCTTTTTCCCTTTCTCTCGCCTGTTTTTCCTTTTCTCTTTCTCTTTCTTGTTTTTCCCTTTCCTTCTCTCTTTCCCTTTCTTTTTGTCTCTCTTTTTCTCTTTCTTTTTGTCTTTCTTTTTCTCTTTGTTTCTCTCCCTCTCTTTTTGCTTTTCAAGTTCTCTCTCCCGCTCCTCTTTTTCTCTCCTGAGACTTCTCAATCTGCTCCCTCTCTCGCTCTCGCTCCCTTTCCTTCTCTTTTCTCGTTGCTCTCTTTGCTTTTTTCCCGTTGCCTCTCTTTCTCTCTATCCTCTCGTTCCATGCGAGGTGGAGTCAGGCTATGTACAGGTTGTGGCTTAGGTAGAGACTGGCGTCTGATGGGAAGAAAAGACGTTCATCTTAGCACTGTTATATAAGGATAATATACTGACTAATTTGACAGTTCCCCTGTACTGAAATTTACTCACACTCACATCATTTCAAACCTGTATACTGTGTTTATTTGGAATAACAATAATAAAAAAAATCTAAAAATGAATGCATATCATGCAGGTTGGATGCCAATGTCATTAGTTATAGCATGTCTCAAGATCAACTGTCAACTGTCACAATCGCCATATTGGTTATCAAAGAAATAAATATAATTGTTTTTCTGGTTTCTCACACAAACCTATTGCATGTCTTCAGATGACTTGGAATACGGTTCACGAAGATGGGTGGACTACATGTATAGTGCTTTTTAAAAAATGACAGCTTGACAGACTATCAAATTAAAACATGAAGATTCTTTAAAAAACAAACAACATTCAGGTTTTGAACACTACGAGGGTGAGTAAAACATGACAACTCTTTGAATGACAGTACTTACTGTATTAACTAATATATATCAAAGGACCAAAGTACCTTCAGAAGGTCATTAAGGGTAAAATTACCTCAGTGTGAGACTCGGCTCTATGCCACGGTTTCCGCGAGCACACTCGGACATAATCCTTTTTATTCACATTCTCCAAGAATTTGACGTATAAGCGCTGATAACGCATCTTTGCATCTCCCAAAGTAGCCCAAATACTGCCAAAGAGTGACAGAGGAGTTTACTGTGGTGGTGTAGCATTACATTTTAATGCAAGACATCAAATGAATGCTATCAATGTTGATCAAATTAAAAAAAATGACACTTACATTACTGGTAGCACAAAACTGTCGCTGGCCATCTTTGATTTCAGGAGCAAACTTCTGCAGCAGAGCTTTCTGGACCCTCCAGATTGGAGGAGGCTCTCGTCCAGTCTGCAGCGCTCAGCTGAGAAAAGCCAAGAGAATTGAGAATCAAATTGAGACTAAATCAGCATGAAATGAAAATTCACCAATCTCATTTCATCTTTTCCAGTATTTTTGTTCATAATGTTTGATCAAAATGACATAACTTGACCTTTCAGTAAAACAATACTAAACTTCTTCAATCATTTAGTCTGCTTAAACCGTGACTCTCCACATTCCTCCAGCAAACTTGCATTCATTTTTAAAGGGCAATGCCCAAATCCAAAATCCAATTAATAAGATATGGATAAAGTCCCCACTCTACTTTTTATTTATTTTCCAATAATCAGTTTCACTTGGATGTATGTCACACTATGGAAGAAAAGATCTGCCGCTACTTCCATTTTATTGCAACTTTAAATGGTGGACTATCCCTTTAATATTTACTCATCCTCATGTTGTTTCAAAGCTCTATGAGTTTCTTTGTTCGGAACACAAAATAAGAATATTGGCAACTAGACAGTGGCTACCGTCAACTGTCTAGTTGCCAATATTCTTGAAAATATGTTATTTTGTGTTCCGAACAAAGAAACTCATAGAGCTTTGAAACAACATGAGGGTGAGTAAATGATGACAGAATTGTTTTGGGTTGACTATCCTTTTACGCATCTAAATATTAATTCTACATGCAGAATAGACCTTATTCACAGCAGCGCCATCCTTGATTTTTATGAAAGCAAGGGAATGGAAGCAAGGCTGTGAGGGATAGACATAAACCTCTTCAGTGGGTTACTGTTATTTTTTGGATTCTTCTGCTGACAAAACACAGATTGACAAAGCAGAGGATTTTTACCTTAAGAGTACCAATATCTTCAGTGCGCACAACAAATTCATCCCTCTCTCTGAAGATCCCTCTCCCCCCACTCTCGCTGTCATCATCCTCACTCTCTCCCGTGATGGCCGCGTTGGACTGTTTCTTAGCCAGGTGCAGGTGAAGTGATCTGAGGCGTCGGGGCATCTTCGGGGGTGGGGGGTGAGGCCGAGAGAGGACTGGGGCAGTTCTTCGGGGAGGAGGCGGGGAGGGGATGGTGGGGGTGTAGCAGAGGGGGGCAATGTGGGTGGAGGCGGAGAGGGAGAGGGGAGAGCAGGTGGAGAGGGGCTGGGAGGCAGGGAATTGTGCAGTGGTGGCTGTTGCTGCTGTAGATTCTCCTCCTCTTCTTGAGATGAAAGAGGGGAGGGGAGAGATAGAGGAGGAGGAGGCAGAGGGGATGGGGAGGAGGAGGTTGGGGGAGAAGGAGAAAGGGACGGAGGAGAAGGAGGTGCAGGAGGAGGCTCAGACAGAGATCCTAAAAGAATGGAAGAATTAATATTTCATTGACTTTAATATTTGACCATAGGTATGTGAATATACTCACTGTCAACCAGCATTTCATTCTCAGGCTCTTCTTCCTCTTCCT
Source organism: Hybognathus amarus (assembly GCA_030378365.1). Lineage (NCBI taxonomy): Eukaryota > Metazoa > Chordata > Actinopteri > Cypriniformes > Leuciscidae > Hybognathus > Hybognathus amarus. The sequence continues at coordinate 195,736 of JAQIUQ010007354.1, read as the reverse complement.
GCTTGCTCTCCTCTGTCCTTATCTGGTCTACTTCCTCTTTCTCAAGTCTGTCTTCTTCCAACTCATCTCCTTCCTCGTCACATTCATTCTGTCTGTCTTCCTTCTGCTGCATTTCTTCATGCATCTGCTGCACAGGTTCTTCCTGTTCATCATCCTCGCCAAGAACATGTGCCTCCTCCTGTGGGTCGGGCTGTGAGTGTGAATCCAATTCCTGTGATGCGTGCATCTCCACCTCAGGTTCAGTGTGTATGTGCGGGACAGATTCAGGTTGTGGGGGTGGCGGAGGTGTGTTAAGAGAAACTGTCTGTGGAGTGGGAGGCGATGGTGTAGGAGGAGGTGGAAGGGCAGCGAGGCTGTGGGGCGTGTCATAGAGGGCAGAAATGGCTGATGAGATGCTCTTCTGCAGGTCCTGGTTCTTACTGACAGAGTCTTCCTCATCTGAGGAGAATGACGGCAGGGTCTCCAGATTCCTCTTGAGCTCCTCGTCAAGTCTTTTACAGGGGGACGGACAGTTACTGAGACCCAGGCTTCCATCACCCTCATTCTCTCCAAAGGGAGGAGGTGGAGGAGGAGGTGGTTGTGGGGATAATGGGTGAATGCCTCCCTTTACTGAAGAGGAATCTGTGGAAGTGCACCCATCCACTGAAAGGGGCCCAGTTGGATCTTCAGTGCCTGACTGCTTCTTCCCCGTTTTCAAGAAATCCAGAAAGGAAGTTATGAAACCCGACTTCAGCTCTGAAGATTTCTCCTCTGTCTGAGAGCAAGAGATTCAAATTAAGCTTAAAGAGGCAGAATAGACAAATAGCATAGACATTTTAAAGTAGGAGGCAAACATACAAAAAAAGGGGAAAGGAAAATAAATATACAACCATTAAAGAACTTATAAATAAAATGTACATTTTTGATTAACGTCTTTATATTATATAATTAGTGTAGTCCCACACTCTTACATTAAATTGTCTAGAGGAAGGTAAAATACCTTACTGAAAAGCAGGGTGTTTAATGACGAAGAGGAATCTGGAGACCCTACCATCATATGAATCCGTAACCTTAGCAACAGCCACCCTAGCAACAGCGCTCTCCTTTCTTTTATTGCATTTTTTAAGAACTCAGTCATCAGGGTGGCCTGCCAATCATCTTAGTCTGATGTACTCCCTCTAGTGGCAAAGTGAATACACTGATAACAATGCTTCCTCAGTAAAATAAACGAGGTTAAAGAAATTTTAATTAATTGTATGTATAATTTAGTAACGTGCCCTTTGGTCAAAATATGAGTGGTTTGTTGTCTGCGGTCAGAATTACACCTGGACATTGGATCGAGAATAAAAATGAATGAAAATCTTACTGAGCCAGAAAGTTTCTGCATGGTGGCCCAGGCCTCTGGGGTCATTTGGTCATCCATGTCTCCCTCCCAGGACATCTGTAGATACATAAAACAAATATTGTATTTACAGAACATGCACATTTCTACACATAACACCTTAGGCTGGCCCTTTTCTGAGGCTCCCTGTTATGGAGTCAACAGAGGATATTTCATAATTGCAATTTAAAGCTGCAGTCCGTAGGTTAAAAATGATCCAAAATACATATTTGAGAAAATACATAACCAGCCAATGTTCAACGCTATCCGCTTGCTGTAGCTTGATTCAAAACGGTAAGCTTGTAATAATGTTTTTAATTCCAGTGGTACTGGTGGATTTCCGCAGGAGATTCAAGCATGTCTTTGCGTCATCACGTCACATCTGTACACATAAAGAAGGAGTCTCGGCTAGTATAAGTGTGAAATATTTTCGGCTAAATATTGTGTGAGGATGCTGGAGGTGGAGATTTATAGCCTTTTCTCACAGCACTTGATTATCAATTATCAATTGGTGGTGGATCCAGAATGTGGATGTTACTTACTTGTTCAGATGATATTTTCTGGTAAAAAATATTATGTTAGTCATACTTCCAAAAAGAATAATCTGTGATTTGCGTTCATCTGCACTCTGCAGTGTCGAACTTGCCAACATACAACACACGTAAAGTTGATAATTCTGCGAATGACTGCAACTGCAGATTTCGAACAGAGATGGCGACAAAAAGAAAAAATGCGGACTGCAGGTTTAGACTTATAGAGGAGAGAATCATCTGATAAGGGCTGTAAAATGTTGGCAAGTTATTAAATCATCATGTTTAGGAACACGGTTTTCATAATGTACCAGCAGGTGTTTGCTTAATTCATTTAGGACAAAACATTTGAATTTGACAATACCCTATACTGCTAATTAATACTGTCTAACAGTGCTGTGCAATGCTAAAAATAACTACAAATATGCTTGATAAAACATTTACAAGTCCATTAAAATGTTTAACTAAAAAGAACAAAATTTAGCAAACCTTTTTTTTTTAGTAAAGTTAATCTATCACAGCTGGCAACACTCTGGTCTGGCAGGTCTTCCAAACATTTGACCTCTTCCAAATGCACCTCCTCCATTTAAAGGGGTGATGAACTGAGAGATTTTCCTTGAGCATTTGACATCTAAGAGGTCATCATATTAGAAGAATATCCTATAAGTTTCAGAACTGAAAACGGCCTTGTTAGTCCAATAAAAGCTTTTATTGACACCGAGCTCAGCGTTTTTCAAAGTGGGGAACTATGACGTCAAAGAGACGTAAAACACCACTCGCAGAAAAAGATCAACGACTACTTCAATACGAACGGTTTAGCCTCGCCCATTTATTCTGTGCATTACACACATAGCTAAATAACATAGGACTACATCGTGATGAAAAACCGTATCGTGCTACTGAGCAATACAAAATATTGTGCAGTGCCTGGTTGGGGAAGAAGACAGTCACTGCATATGCTTCTTCTGGATACCAATAGGAATGGTTAAACTTTATTTCTAATGATGTTCCAGCTGATAAGGGTAAAACATTGTCCGTCAGTTCGCTTCATTTCACTGAGAATTGTTTTTGTAAACAAGACTCGAATTTAAGAATAAAGAACGGTGCTGTGCCGTCTATATTGGATCTGACAGGAATTGTGTAACACACAGACTCTGGGTAGAACATGTATGGGAGAATCATTCCGGTTGCCATTTTACAACATTGGATGTTTTCAAAACAATTTTCCCGAAGTGCACGGAAGGGTGAGTCGAAACTTATTATAATGCAAAACTGTTATTCACTTACAGCAGTGGGCGTTTACTTCCAAGTCTTCAGCGCGAGATGCCCATAAAAGTCGAGCGTTTTTGAGCTAGGCTCAAAACTAAGGTAGCAAATAGCATATTATTTATGCTATACTTTTTAAATGCAAAATCCAAGCGAACAACATAAGTTGACCTCAGACAACAATATAATAACATTTAAAAAGCCAGTTCATGACCCCTTTAAACTTTGCTCTAAATCTGTGGATCATTAGAGTATATCAAAAATACCCAATATGAACTAGTACATGGTTTGCCATTGCAATAAGTAATTTACTTAACTAAAAAAAGAGAAAAAAAACACAATTGCCTTTTGCTCTAAATTGAACATTGAACAATGAACATCTGGAGTCATTTACAATTTTTTTTTATTCTGAAATTTAAGAGTTGAAATCTAACATTTCGTGAACATTTTAGCATGCTAAGACTCACCTCTTGGGGTTTCTGCTTCATCTTATCCTGACCACAGCTCATATCATTTCTGTTCATGTCAATTCTGTTTAGATCCACACTGGTAGTGGGACCTGGGCTCAAACCAAGAGATGGTGCAGATCCTACTGAACCATCAGACAAAACTGGATCTGAACTAGACAGGGAGTCTGTCCTCAGGAGGGAATCAGATGAGGGCATGGATGGAATAGGGAGCTTAATCTGGTAGGAAAGAAATTAAGTTACATTTTTACTTTAGGTTTGTGGAAATGATGGATCGATGAAACTAACAAATGTAATGTATATCTTATTGGTGCAAATTGTAAAACTGAACTTACTTTGATTGGTTTAATGGGTTCTTGGTATTGTTGCTGAGGCTGATGCTGTGCAAGTTGTTGTTGATGTTGCTGTTGATGATGAAGCTGTTGTACATGTAGGTGCTGCTGTTGGTGTTGGTGCATATGTTGTGGTTGGTGCTGCTGCTGCTGTTGTTGTTGCTGTAGATGTTGGTGCATGTGCTGTTGTAACTGTGGTTGATGATGGAGGTGAGGTGATTGTTGATGGTAGTTCTGCCCCTTGTTCATGTCTCTGTGCATTTCTAACATTTGATCATCTTTCCTTCCACGCCCTCTTCCTTCGACCACGGCCCCTTCTAGTCTCTCCACCAGGTCCTATCATATTCCTGCAATAAGGAGGCTCAGGAAGAGGGCGAACACGTGGCCTACCTCTGGGTCTTGGTGGACCCTCACGTTTAGGTTTGGTGGGTTTCCTCCCCTTCTCTCTTGGAGCGTCATGTGGGAGCAGCTGTGGTGGAGGTCCAAGTGAAGGGTACCCTGAATGGTGACAGAAATCTAAATCACCCATCAAGGGGCTTAAACTGCCAACTCCTGAGCCACTTCCAGACTTTCTGCAACTGGAAACGAGATCAGGAAGCAAGTCCGGGAGACGCCTGCTGTTTAAGCGGATGTCGGCTGGAACGTCTGCTTTATCCTCATCATCCTCAAACTCATATTCTTGGGCATAGTTCTTCTTAGTCTGTGATTGCGCGTTAGGGTCTTTTCTTTGTTTAAGGAGGTGAAATGAGCTTGTTTTCAAAAGTTTTTTAGGTCTCGAAGAGCAAAAGATTGGTGAGGTGAGTCCCCCTGTGCCAGGACCACTACCTACACCAGAAGAGCCCATCATTTTGTTTCCAGTTCCATCCACAACGTGTCCCGTGCTACCCATCCCAAGGCCTGGGCCCTGAGACTGAATTAAGCCCAGTTGTTCTGTGTTTACAGTGGATGGGAGTTCATGGGATTTCAAGGGGTCCAAATCTAAGTGCATAGTACCATTGCCAGATTCAGACAAACTGTGACAATACTGCCCATAACCCTGATCACCATGGTGACCCATCATGTCATATGCACCCCCTCCACCACCTGTAGTTTTAACTGCATCCATTCCATCTTGTACTGTTCTATGTGCCTCTGGCACACCATCTTGACCTCCTTGTCCTGCACTTCCACCTCCTCCAGCACAACTTGCTTTGTAGTCCTCAGAACAGAACATATCCTCCATCCCTGGAAAAAAGGATCTATCCTCATCTTGGAGAAGAGAATCTGGGAAACAAATAGATGTCAGTGGCACAAACCGTTGTTGCTGCTCTTGGCTCTGACCCTGGCTCTGAGCTGTTTTCCCTACGGGACTGCCAGTGTCATATTGATGCTCTTTGAGCTGATCTAGCTGTGGCTCTTGTTCCCTGGGCTGGGACTGGGGCTGTGGTGGTCCAGAAGCTGGTTGCATGTGGTGTGGGTGCTGGTGAGGGTGTTGATGGTGAGAGTGTGTCTGGGGCTGATGGTGGGCATGAGGGGGTGGATGGTGTGAACTCATATGGTGCAAATGGGAGGGAGTTGACATGCTCAAATCAGGCTCAGACAAGAAATCATGAAGTTCTGTTGACGGTTGTTGAGGGTGGTGGGACTGATGATGTGTGGACATCCTATGTTGTTGCTGTTGTCTATGATGATCAGCAGCGCTCCCTTCTCCTGCAACAACTCTATCATTAGGCCCGGTCCTTTCTCGACTATTTGTCCTAGACAGAGTTCTCTCAAGCATGTCTAATGGTGAAACAGAATTCTGACTTGACTGGCTTTGGTTTTGCTGAGCCTCACGGCCATAGTGGACCTCCATAGTTTGGGACTGGAGCTGGAGCTGAAGTTGAGAAGCCTGTGGCTGAGTGTCTACTCCACCAGAGCCACCAGTACCCAACCCCCCAGTTGGTCCAATCATTGCCTGCTGACTCATTGGGTGTTGTTGCTGCTGTGAAGGAGCCTGTTGGTTGTCCATCTTGTTTCGAGTGGTATGCGAAAGGACAGATTGCAGAAGGTGAGCCTGTGTGTTTTGATGAGAAGGGTCAGGTGGAGAGTCCATTAGTCCAAGGGAGGACTGGGTCTGTCGCTGCTGCAAGTCTGGAGTTTTTCGCAGGTAGGGTAATTCTGGAGGATCCTGAGCTTTCTTAAGATCCATATGTGAGTGGGACATTGAATGAGGATGAGAGTGCTGTGAATGCTGAGGGTGATGTTGATGTGTTTGATGATTGTAAGGGTCTCCTCTGCCATAGTGGACCACTGAACCAAGGGAGTCATGTTGACCATGGGAATGAGTGTGTGACAAAGAATCAACTGCACCACGACCTCCATTTGCACCAGCTACAGATAGCACTCTATCAGTCTTAGTCTGTTGCTGCTTTTTCAGTGACATCTCCAACTGGTTCTCTAAACCTGTGCCTGGACCACAAGAGCCAGTAGCAACTGAAGCCACACTGTTGGTCGTATTATTGGTCCGAATGACACTCTGTAGATGATAACGCTCCTCAGATGCCTTGTTAAGTTCATAAGCTGAGAGAGACTTTCCTCCATCTCTACTCTGGGAAATGGGCTGGGGCTGTGGTTGTTGTGAGGCTACTTGCTGACCTTGTTGAGAATGATGCTGGGAGGAATTGGGTGCTGGACTCTGTGAGTGCAGTAAGTGCTGAATCAAAAAGTCATCCTCATCTTCTTCATCCTCTTCTTGAGATCTTTCTACCCCAAGCATATCAGAATCAGACTTAGATTTTGCGGCGTTGCATGATAAGACTGTGTTTGCTGGGGTGGCACCCTTGCGTCTGAGTATGCTTGTGGAGAAGCCAGGAATGCTGGAGAGAGAACTGAGGATAGGTACTTGTTGCCCCCATTTCCTCCAGGTGATTGTGCAAGGCGAGTTGGGGCTGGGGAGTGCAGACTTGGGCGTACTATTCCAGAATTACTTGAGGGTGAAGGGCTGGAATCTGGGAGGTGGTATGATCCTGTGCCACTTGCTACACTAGTGCTACCACCACCTGAACCACCCCCCACACTTCCTGTACTACCTGCTCCTGATCCAGTGGTACTACTCTGCTTGTACCGGTGCCACCTCCAGACACCATTAGGGCAGGCGAATGTCCTGTTCCACCATAGCCCAGTGAAGGACTTCCTGCCCCTCCAAGAGATGGTGGCAAAGAACCATATCCTGAATCAGAGCCATAGACCACCTCAGCTGAAAATGAACGCCCTGTTGCTCCAAGGCTTCCATAAGCTTTTCCTGACCCCCCGAGACTGGAACCAAGATCCTGGGTCTGTGGAGAACTGAATCCCCCATATGGCTGGGGCAAGTGAGAGGGGGGTGGCTGGCTTGGTGAATATGACTGTTGCTGTGGCGGGGTTTGACCAGGAAGGCCAGCAGTTGGTTTGACAGGAGCAACAGGAGAGCCATATGTGGACAGGCAAGGTTTGGGTGGCTGCTGCTGTGTAGCAGAGGATGACACTGTGGGAGGTGGAGGTGGAGGTGGCGGGGGTTGTGGTGCTGACTGAGGTGGTGGTTGCTGCCTTGAGGGTGCAGCCGAGGTACTGGATGAGACATTAGGATTAGAAGCAGAGGAGGAAGAAGAGGAGGTGGAAGAAGCAGAAGGAGGAGTGTGAGGGGTTCGAGATGAGGAGGAGCCAGAGGAAGAGTAGCCACTACTTGAGCTGGAACTCTTTCCTGCTTTCCCAATACCACCACCTGAGCCAGCTGAGGAGGAGACTGAGGAGGAGGTGTAAGGGGGCTGGATGATAGGACGGTAAACTTGCTCTGATCGGGGAGAAGGTTTGGGGTCAGATGATGGACTCTGCTCACCCAGTGGACTACAGTTTATGGAGGAGCCATGCCGATGATGGGGTATCTGCTGGTATCCTGATGCACCACAACTAAGATAGTGATGTAGGGGATGAGGTGTAGAAGAGGAAAGTTGAGACTGGCCAGGAGAAGGTCTCTGGTAGTGCTTAATCACACTGTCTTGCCTAGGGATGGCTCTTTCCTGGGACTGTGGCGGTTGAGGAGGTGCAGAAGAAAATACAGAAGAATTGTAGAGCTGAGAGGACTGATCCTGCAGCTGTGAGGACAGCAGGTTAAACTGATGTGGTAAGTGGCGTGTCGAGGAGGATGCAGGTGCTTGTGGTGGAGGAGCACTAGTGGGCTCTTGTGGCCCTCTGATATGAAGCAGTCCCAGTCTGTGAAGACAGAAGACGGTCAAAGCCAAGACTTGACTGAGAGGGCGTTTTAATGTGCAGCAAAGGATCATGGGGTGACAGGAGACCGTTGGAAGTAGGACTGAAGGTGGGTGTGTCTTGCAGAGATAATGATGGGGTAACTCCCGGGAAGGAGCGCCCTGAGAAGGATGCAGGATGCTGATATGCAGACAGAGCAGAGGAAGAGGGAAATGAGCCGGAGCCAGGTAGTGCACCAGAAATGAATAGCTCTGCAGGGGCTGGAGTATGCATTGCTACAGCAACAGAGATGGAAAGCAAAGGAAAAAGAAAATTATTCAGCAGTTAATCTTTCTTCATATATTTCTGTGTTCACAATTAGATAATTCTATATTCAATACATCACAGCACTAACCAGTTTGCCAGGAGGGAGTGCGAAACTGAGAGAGAAGGGTAGAGGCAGACGGGGTGGCTGAGCACCTCGGGATTCCAAAGCAGAGATCAAATTCATAACTGAAGCATCTGGTCCTGAGGGACTGGCATGATGTAGCCCAGTATCAAACAACCCTGAGAGCCCTGTGAAAGATGATTATCAAGACAAAGTCTAACACCTGGTCAGAGGATGTCTTTTTTTACTACACATCTCAACATCAAGGTAAAGAATGAACTACAGTACAGTAAAGAGGTCAGTTTGGTGTTAAATGAAATCATTAAATGAAATTTGAGGGCATTTTTCCAGTAATTAACTATTAACAATTTTGTAGACCTTACCTAAGCTCCTTCCTGCACCCCATGCCCCACCCTGTCCAGAAGTTCCTGGATGGTGATTTGTTGCATATCCTTGTAGGGGGTGTGGTGTGGCATAAGGCTGACGGTGGAGGAGTTCTGAGTCTGGATGGGAGGATCTGGAGCTCCCATAGACCAAACTGAGTAACAGGATTCAAAAAGAGGTAATTGACAGAGGGAATGATACTGAAAGTGACACAATAACAGCAATTGTTTAGATACATTTTTATGCATTATATGAAATGTGGGTGCCTCACACATCCTTGTTCAGATATAATAAGGATGCAGAGAAAATAAGAAAGTACATGGAAATAATTTTGCAAATGTCAAATTACAACTGATTTGTTTCACTGACTGTTGTTTTTCTCTTCATTTAATAGGCATTTTGATTACTATTGCATACATTATAAAATAAAGGGTTTAATTATTAAATTGTTCTAAACTATTTATCTAATTAATCACTAAATATTTAATTATCTAATTAGACAAATTAATATACAATCTAGGACATCACATTTGCTGCAGTCTATTTCAATTTTGATCAAACATCAGCCCCTCATGTTTTCTTCATTTACATGTACATTTTGGAGAACTAACCAAACAATAACTTATTGTATTGTATCGAAAATCTCCGGTGCGACATTGGGACAGATTTGACTGTTCCCCCTCTCTTCGGGCAGTGAAAAGTCTGTTGGGCTCTGGACTCATACTAAATCTCCGTATAGAGTATCAGTTGACCCAGCTTGGCATTATCCCTCACACACTATAGCCCCACACAAAGATTAGCTCTTTAATCAGCCTACTCACTTCCATATCCTCCCTCTCCCTAAAAGCTTGCAGGATCTGATTTTGACAAATTATCAACAATCATCACACCATTTAAACAGTGTTCTCAATATTGTCTACTTTATAAATAAGGCAAATATGCTGTCTCATCAATATGCAAGTCTTGTAATACAAAACAAGACCATTTTCTAAATTATTTTTGTACCTTTTACCACTGCTATGCTTCATGACGTGCAGCTCAGAATTCTGATTGGCCACTCTGCCTGTTGCCAGCCAATCAACTGTCTTTCGCAGTCTTTGCAGACTGTCTCTGTTGTTCTCTTTCATAGAGAGTGGCCAGTTCAGTTGACAATGGCGGTTAGGATGTTGCTGAGGTAAGACACAGAGCGCTCATTGATAAAAGCTCTCCACTGACTGAATTGCCTTGGTAACCCCCTCCCTTCCATCCTCAACAGACTCTTAGTGTGAGTACAGCTCAGTTAGTCTAGATCCCTCTCACTTTGAGACCAGAGTGGGAAGCCACAGACACCACATACTGAGTGAGCGCGTGGTGAGGGGGTGGGTGTCATTCAACAGAAGCGGTAGAGTGGACCAGAAAATCTATTTTAAATCCTATTAAAGAAAGACCTTTTTCAAATCTTGTAGTGTAGCATTCAAGAATTACCTAAATAAATATGTACAATCTGTATGCACACAGTCTCTCGTGAAATACTTCACAATTCAATCCAGACAGCATGCAAGAATCGATTTATGTTGTCATTCTCCATTAAATAGACTCCTGGTCTCAGTATATAGTCACTGCAATACTTGTGTCTCCCAAAATACCTTAATAAATGTGCCAAAGACAACTGATGTCCATCCCGAGGGGTTCCATCTGGGAGCATGTCCATCTCTTTTAAAAACACTCTCATCTTAGAAAGCACAAGACTTGTGTAATTAACTGGATAAAAGCTCTAATGAACTGGGTTAAACATTTAAATGTATGAGAGCACACATTCTTGCTACCAACTGCTTCACTGATTTCACCTCTGGCATAATACACAATATACAGTGCCATGATGAAAGTACCCTTATGATGTTTTGATACATTGCTGCTTCTGTTTGATAGTGATTCTTTTGTGAATTGTTTCAGGTTATGCAGAACAAGGCAAACATCATGGATAAGCCACCGTCACTGCTTTAAAAATAAAAATCATAGCATGCAAAAATGACACATACCAGCAAAAAGAACTTTGAAAAGATAAGTTAGAGATATGTTGAATTTATGAACTGGATATGAACAATCTTAAAAAATAAATAAATAATAATAAAAAAAAACTTATGTGACCTGACAGGCAGACGTTTCTCCAGCAACTGAATGTTTTAAATAATGGATACACCATATAATCTGTACTCTCTCTTCAAATGTATGCATGCATGTACATAAAATAATTATTCTGTGCAACCATAGGAAGCAATGTGACTTGTAGATGATGCAACTGAGAATTAGACAACAATTGGCTCTTAATCCCAAAGAGGCAACTCAGAGACGATCGGGGAATAGATGAACTTCAGAAGAATTAGGTAAATTTAAGGACAGCTTACATACAGTGGGGCTGAAAATTATTAGACAACTTAGTGCACCTATTTTGCTTTTTGAATTAAAAAATGATTTAATCACAAATTACATCATTAGCATAACATTAAGTGAAAAGTTAAAAGTACATGCATTATTGCTATAATTTATCTCATTATTACTCAAAATAAAAATATGAATCAATCAAATGGTAACTTTAAGGCATAAAATGGACTTTTTATGGAATATTGCTAGGTTTATTATAAATGATTTCTTTATTCTAATTATTTTTAATTAATATGTCTCAGGGGTTCTCAACTCCAGTCCTTGCGACTCACTGCTCTGCATATTGTGTATGTCTCCCTTGTTTAACACACCTGATTCAGATCCTCAGCTCTGTTAGGATAGACTCTAACATCTATCCTAACCAGCTGAGGATCTGAATCAGGTGTGTTAAACAAGGGAGACATACACAATATGCAGAGCAGTGGGGCTGAGGACTGGAGTTGAGAACCCCCCCTGAGGCATCAGCAACAAGTCACTCACAATCTGAAAATCCAATCAATTAGGCAAAATCAAGTCCCACCCAACATTTTCTCTCATTCCATAAGCCCTTTCACTCATATACACACATCACAACAGGGAAAAAAAAGGTCCATTTCTGTTTCATGCCAAATGTTTCAGCAGGATTGAGCAAAAGTTAATGGATGATGATCATGAAACTATGATGAAATCTTTATAACTTATCCGCCAAGGTCACAAATATGCTTTTTTATTAGTGACCTAGAAATAGTGACAACATACATTTTCTGTTAAATTATATAAAAATGTAATTTGTATACATTTGGACCACACTATAAATACTCCAATCCAATAATTTCATCTTCTCAAACTCTCCTCTCTCATTTTTTTCATCATGCTGGCAGGCTTACACCTTTAGTCAATCAATTCCTCCTGATAAACGTCTCACCTCCTGCTATATTGTGCCTGTTCTTGAGCTGATTAACTATAATTTGACAATGGAGGGAAAAGGAATAACAGGGAAAGAGAGGAAATATGAAAAATAAATAAACAATGGAAGGAACAAGAAAATTAAAAATTATTTACATTAAAAATAAAAATAAAAAGAAGGGTTAAATTAGAAAGCTTGGCTGAATCCTGTACAAGACTGCTACTAAATTATATAGGCACTAATTCAACACAGTCCCCCCAAACAGGTGCAACATATTTGGAGCCTGATGGGGAACGCAGTCATGGCCATTAATCTCCATTAGATCCGTGCAGAGGTGTGTGGTGGTGGTGGATGTACACAGCCCAAAAAAAGGACAGAGGGCCTGGTGAACCTTACCATCATGGAGTAGAATGCCTTTGTTGGCTTCATAACCAAAATGCAATGTGCAAAAGTCTCATCAGGCAACAATTGTATCTGTTTATTCTTGTTTAATATTAACACATGCAACAACATTTCTTATTATAAGAATCAATATTGCTGAATGTGGTGTCCACAGATCCCAGTGTAATTTTGTTTCATTCTATGCTAATTTAACTCTTCTTGGTGTTTCATCATTGCATAATGGCTATGTTTCCAATGACCTAAAGTGGTGGTCTTACTATCTAATATTGATTCAAAAACAGTAAACTAGAAGAGAGAATATTGGGAATAGAATAATTCATTTCACTGTATCCAGTTGATGCTTTCAGCCTCTGCAGCAGCAGCAGCATCACTACTGAAGCTTGTCCATCATCATAAGCCGGAACTCATTAAGATTCTGGATTCTATCAATCTGCCTATGAGTCTACAGAGATGTTCTTGAGTCAGAAACACAAAATTAAAGAAACCAAAAAAAAAGAGAGAAATTCCTTTACAGACTTGCTAGGACTAAGAGTCAGCCACGGGTATTGGTTTGCAGTCTGGGTTAATGCTACCTGTTACAAAAACTCAAACCACAACACAGCATGTGTGATCTTAGGTGTGATAAGAGGTTTCCATGCATTTGGGGATGATTGCCCAAAAGAATAGCCCTATTGTTGTCCTTTCATGTAAGAAAAATGACCCACTCCAATTGTGTTACAATAATGCACAAATGATAATACTTCTTGACACATTTGTGTAAGAAAGAGAAAAAGAAAGAAATGCAACCTACAATGATGAATGTTTTTAATCATAATAATTCCCTTAGCAGAGTCCACTGAAGCACAGAATTCATTATCATAATTCAAATTTCTTAACACTTCACGACTGACTACATACAAGGAAAGAAGCCACACAGTAAAGCCACCCAGAATGATTGCACGCGCGATCTGTACGCTGCTAAGATTGATTTGGTTGTCACGGCGACTGATAACGCACGTAACCGGGTGCCTTTGAACTGTAAGTAGGCCGCGAAAATACTGGAACGGCTAAAACAGCGAAAAGCACGACACTGTAATAGTCCCGTTTTCAGGTAAGACATTAGCTGTGTCTGAAATCGCTCCCTATCCACTATATAGTGCACTATATAGGGTGTCGCCATTCACTCCTTGCACTATATAGGGTTTACTGAATGAGTGAACGGTTTTGGACACAGTGACAATATCACCACCGTTTTAATATTATAATGTAGCATTTCCTAAAAATATCAACCGTTATGAGCAAGCCTATTTTTACTACAGATTTAATGGCTAGACAGATACTAAACAAGGTAATACCTTGTCAGATAATTTTATTCAACAGTTCCCCCAATCCACGTTGCTATGGATATTTAAATATCTCATCCAATAAGTTTTTTTCTGTTTGTGAAACCTTTGTGACAGCAAATACGTTTGCAGTGCGTCTTACGTTTATGTTTACAGTGTGCACGTCTCGGTCGGTCACGCTGTAATTTCACTAAGGAACACTAATTTACACACAATTTTGGTACGTAGCCAAGTGACTACTAAAACGACAGTGTCCTCAACGACAGAGAGGGTATTTTCCGTTAGATAATACCGATACTAAACAGGCTATTGGAAGTTTGGGTTGTTGTTGTTTTTAATTATGCAATGTCGGAGAGTAGTACGCATATGAGTTAGTAGCGGTTCACATGGCGTGTGATATAGCTGCAGTCAGTCTTTTGACATGTGTAACTGAATAATGTATGTTGACTGTAAGGAACTTCACTTCTGTTATTTTCCCGTTCAGATATGCATCCATTTTTTTTACCAGTTTAACACAAAATATATTTTTCGCGAATAAACCCCTCTTAATTTTACATAAATACGTTAGCTACAGGGATAAGCTGCATACAGTAGCTAGCAACCATTTCATTCCCAAATATAACGTTATGTGTGCTTGTAATCGGTTGCCTCCAAAATAATGCTTTGTCAACGTGCAATTTGTGCCACGCATTACTCACTACTCTGAATTAGCGTATAAGTTCGGCATGCAATGTCCGGTTTGGTGCGCCTCCAAGACAGAAGGCTTGATTTTTTCATTTTTGATAATACGCTAGCAAGCTAGCTAGCAACATCATCCCATCCCCCTCTTTTCGCCCCTCTCCCCCTTTTCTGTCTCAGTCTACCTTCCGTATCACGCATTAACTCTCAATCGCATTCCTTGCATTTTCGAGACACCCCTCCTCCCTCAGAAATGACAATACTGATGGCTGTACGTGGACCCAGCGACAATATAATGCATGCAAGTGAATGAACATAGCACTGGGAGTGAGGAGAGTGGGAACATGCATTGCGTCCGTCGGCATGGGCATTGTTACAGCCAGCTAAGCATATTTATGCATCCAGTGCATTGGAAGTGTACTTGCACAGGCGCCTTACCTTGCCTTCGCCGATCTCTCGTAACCCCATCCCGTTCCAGCGCCCAGATCACCGAATCCTGTGCCAGGATAATTTCTATCCATTAAAGAAGAGACAAGGGATGAAGATGGAGAGAGATAGACGGAGGAAGGGGAGGGAGGTATTTCCTAAATTCTAACACACTATCTCTCCCCGTGTCCTTTCCTCTGCGCTCAGTGTCTGTTTATCTATCCTGTTTCACAAGCAAGTCCTCAAGAATAGGACCAGCACAGAGGGGGAGAGGAATGGAGGGAGGAGAAGGAGGAGGGGAGATGGAGGATACAGAGGGGAGGCGGGTGAAGTATTACACCAACCACCGCCACCACAAAAAATCCGGTTTCTTCCTCCCCTCCCCTCTTTTGCCCTCTTATATATCTCGATGCTTGCCTATTGTCCTTCTTAAGAGAAACAGCAAACGCGGCTGATGCTCTGCATGTCGAATTCTGATGCCATTGCTTGTTACACCCACGAGACATACGACACGTGCTGATGGTACCCTATTTCAGTTGTCCGTGTACTGCATTGCCACATAAAGGTGAGATATAGGCATCTAAAAATAGTAGTCTATCGATGGCGCGTTTTTAACTCAGCTGTTGCGCCCCAAATATTTACATCATGGATGTAAATTCATTTCCTCACCGGGATTGAGGCTCTTCGTCAGAAACAATATGCCTTGTTGTGAATGGCTTCATTTAAATCTGCAAAATGTACAAGAGGCTTGTATAATACTTTAAACCTCACATAAAAGTTACAATGCCTGGGATTTAAATCGCTATTTTCAGGTATTTAGCCAAAAAGACGCCATTTTCAAGAGTGGACGAACAGGCTCGCGCGCGCACACACATAAACATATCCCCCCACCCGACTCGCTTGTCACACTCTCACATACGCAGTCTGTCTGGAAGTCTCGTGCGTACTGCCGCCTTCTTACAGCACAGATAGAGGCACTACTGAGTCTTGGATGCTGTCTTCTGATACTCGGAAAGAGGCGATAATGAGTGAGAACAGCGATTAATTGCCAATGAATCGATTTAAGTCACGCACGTTGTTGCACAGTCGAATTATCAAATTCAAGTTGGTCTACATTTTTTCATTTTATAAATAATGACAATAAAATTCAATTTAACACGACCAAGAAAAAGCTTTTACATTTTTTTAAACAAACCTGATTTATGAAAACATTCAGTGTGCTTACAATACAACTCTGTCCTTTGGTGATAGTAGGAAAATAATAATAAAAAAGTTAAGTGCTGAACATGTAGCACAAGTATAACAAACTACCTAATTAGACTGAAATTACACTTTGCAGCTGACAGTCATTTCTTTCTCTGTGGCACATGACCACCAACTTGCAGACCCCCAAAATTTCCCTTTATCATGGTGAAACCATACATCACCCCCACCCCAAAAACAACACATTTTGTTAAAAAACAACAACACATCATGTCTTTGTCATTCCTCATCTGGAGTTTCTGTCTGGCTCGAGGTTGACTTCTCCTGTAAAGAGCAGAGATGCATATTTTAAAACATATTTTGAAAATGCAGCACTAGCTAATTTTATAGCAGATAGCAATATATATCACTTTTGTATGTGATGCACAAGCAAGCAAACCATTCAGAGTTCTTACCCAGAGTATGGCGGTGGGGGGCATCGATGCTGGCCGCTGTGAGTCAGAGCCTCATTGTACGAGGGGAGACCCGGAGCCACAATAGACAAGGGCACAGATTCAGGTACTGGCTGGCCATCCACTCCCATATGCACAGGAACACTGTGGAGATGCAGGATCCATTAGAGTGATATTGCCACATAAAAGGCATATCGCAGTGGTAATAACAGCATGCACTTACCTTCCCCCTCTTGCATTTTTGCCTCGGTTCTTGTAGCAATAAATGCCCAGCACAGTGACTATAATCGCTGTTATTACAATAGCCACAATGCCAGCTACCAAACCAGACACATCGAAGTGGGTGCAAAGTCTCTGTGGAAATCAACCAATCAGTTCATTATTCTCAACAAAAACGCATTTTAATTGTTTATCCCATTAGGATAAAATATTGGTCAATACAATACTATTTGTAGCTTTCACATTTGCTTACACTATGATGATAGACAAGCTGCTTACTTTGATACTGTCAGACTAATAATACGATTTACAATTTATTTGAAAATTGAATCCAACTGTTGGATGTGCATATCTTCAACCATCTATAAAATATCAAATACATTCCCTTAAAGGGATACTCCACCCAAAAATGAAAATTCTGTCATCATTTACTCACCTTAAGTTGCTGCAAACCTGTATCAGTTTCTTTCTTCTGCTGAACACAAAGAAGATATTTTGAAGAAAGTTTGGAACCAATCAGTTGTTGGGCACCATTGACTTCCATAGGATTTGTTTCTTCTACTATGGAAGTGAATGGTGCCAAACAACTGTTTGGTTCCAAACGTTTTTCAAAATATCTTCTTTGTGTTCAACAGAAGAAGGAAACTCATACAGGTTTCCAGCAACTTGAGGGTGAGTAAATGATGACAGAATTTTCATTTTTGGGTGGAGTATCCCTTTAATGAAAGAAAATCAGCCTTACCATGACTGTTGCTATAGGTTTTCCAAAAATTTGCCTGTTGGAAAACAAAAAAAAGACAGTGTGAATTGGCTTACATAATCCTTTTTTTGTCACTTCATCTCATAGTTTTGGCTATAACATGATTTATTTGTGTTAACATTCCCTATATAAGAATATATAAAATGAGATACTCTTTTCTTACTGTTTTTATGTCATCTTCAAACACCTCTCTGGCCTCTTCATATGAGCATATTTCCTCTATGCATTCTCTCTCTATATTGCCAGGCACCACTGCCTCAAAATCCCAACTGTTTTTCAACAGTTTACGGGAGATAAATGAACCTGCTGACCTCTCATCTAGGAACACTGAAGAACACAAGAGAATACAAAGCATAACTTCTTGTAACAGACAGAAGGAACAGCACAATAGATACAACGGGTTATTAATGACAGCTAATCATTCAAAACATGTAGAGAAAAACATATGTTGAATTCTGGGTATGAAACAATTACCAATGTTTGTAATACAACTAAAGTCTGTAATGCAAATAAGGTTGTGCAGAGCTTGATATCATGTCTTGATACCATAAGACTTGATATCATGCGCACTCGACTCTAAGACTTATATCAAGACATGATATCAAGCTCTGGGGAGCCAAGAAAAACACACCATAGTACTAATGAATTAGCAACAACTAAAGAAACTCAAAATGTCCCACACTGGCAATTAAAATAAAAAGTGTTTTGCTTTTCATTACCATCATTTCCATTGTAGATTACTCTGCCCCAAACAAGATGCAGCAGGGATAGCAAGCAGACATATATTACTTGAAACCAAGGCATTGTACCTGTCCGAAAGAAAATTATAAAGAATATTTCAACGTTTAACAGGTTAATGCCATATAGACATAGGCATATAACCATAAAGAATGCGTCACAAAATATTTTCCAGAAAAAGCTTACAATGTCGTCCTCTATCGGTCATTGCACTTATTCCTAAGCAAATTTTAATATTAATAATAATAATGTGTGTATATATATAAAATACGTACATTAAACATCCGTTTAACATCGTATTTTCAAAAATCACATTGATAATACATTGAAAAAAAATTGTGGCAACACGAGGGAATACTTATTTGTATATATTTAAGTTGATTAACTAAAAGTGCATATCCATTTTAAAAATGATATCTTAAAACGCAGGACAGAGAGTAGAAGAGGAAGTTAAACAATGGGAAACCGCCCGCTTACCTTTACACTATGTTGTGCTCCGTACAAGGAAACTTTAAAAGGAAACCACTTTCAGATTTCCTTTCTTGGTGCTGTAAATTATTATAGCTAAATTAACAATATAAATACAAAGAATTCACATATTCGCGGGTTTTTATTAAACTACTTCCATATTCACCTATGTGTTTCATTCACAGCGAAAACAAAAGTCATCACGTAAGATAGATAGTATTCCAGTTTGACAACATTTCACGGCCTCGAGCGCTTATAGGAGTGGCAGTGGGATGTGACAAAGTTTCGGTGACCTACCTGCACATAATAAACAAAGGTGCTTTGATCGCTTATTTCTAAAAAAATAATTAGTATTAGTAAGTTTTATTGATGTGTCTAACTGATGTACATAGTAGTTCAATGTTGAAAATGTAACCTTCACCTGTTAAAACAACAACAAAAAATCCTTAGTCCACCTTGAACAGCTTCCGGTTTCAACAATCCATTGCGTCTTGATTGGATCAACCGTTCTTTTCAATGATAGTAATGAATGGGCCTCTTCTTTGCAGGAGCCAACATCTTTTAAAACATTTATGAAAGTCAGTCCTATATACGTGATTCGTTTTATTTTATCGTTTTAAAACGAATGAATATCCATTTGTGCATTTACACCGTCACCACATTTAAATTTTCAAGTCATGCTAATATTTCTCCAGGGTCTGAATCTCGCCTTGCGGTTTATTCCCTCCTAGCGATTATAATTTCCCCAATCCTCACATGTGGGAATCATTTGCAACAATTGCTTGTAATGCGCAGGGTAGTTCTCTTATTTGATCGTTATGGTCCAATAAGAATTGAGAGACATATGAGAACCGAGAGGAACAACATTGTTAGAAGGAAGTAAAAAAAAAAAAAAAGTAAAATTAGGTAAATACCTTATTTGGTTTATATATGCAAAAGTATGTCAATACAGCTTATCATACATTAATTCAAAATTAAGTTTACAATTACATTCTTTAAATGTCTTAATTTATTTATATAAATGAATCAATTCAGAGTATCTGAATTGTGTTCAAAAATGTTATGAGTGGAAATTGTTACAAATGCTTTATAATGAATCATTCCAACAAATCAGTCACCCACAAATTATTACATGAAACGTTTAAAAACATTTTAATTGTGTACAAAAGAATATTGTTCAATTTAGATACAAAACTGGAAGATGTTGTCTGATCTCTCTTCAGAGCCAAGAAAAATAGCTTAAATAAAAAAACCTCAAATCATCACTGAAAGAAAACTTAAGACAAGTCATGGAATTATTTGACTGAGAATCATCATGTAACAATATTGAGTAATTTTGTTAACATTGCGAAATTAAATAGTGCTTTGTTCTTATTTGCAGCCGACAAACATGATTACAATACAATTTGTCCCAGTAAAAAAAAAAAATCCATGTCCCTTGATTAAAGGCCGTAAATTGTGTGTAGCAACTCCCTCAAGAGTCAAGTATACCATAAGAAACTGCTATTGTGGGACAAAGGAAAAACACCTAGTCTTGTTTTTATGCCGGTCTACTTATTTACAGACAGTGAATCACTCCCTCACAACACTGACTAATATCATGCTTTGTTAGTAAATTCATTGGCAATTCCTCTGTTCACTTTTGCATCACTGTCTACTAATGAAGGTGCAAAAATCACAAGCGTAGCACGACATATACAATAACATGAAACTGGAGACAGAATGTCTTATTCTGCACATAAGCACAAATAGACGTACCTACAGAAAGACATCAAATTTAGACGAAAGCAAAAAAAGAAACATACCAAAACCACACGATTTGTCCATTTTAGTGTTAAACTACATTAGATAACTATTCACGATGACAAAGCTGGTGTGCAAACATACAGTATAGCCTTTGGTTTGTATGAATACTAGCACTGCAGATACTGGACTCATTATTTGAACACCACTGCTTCTCCACTAAAAATGCTCAATTATTAAAACCACATCATGTCTTAGTCATCAGACATTGCTTTATCAGGAACAGATTAATGAGAACAAGCTGGTTGAATATATTTCTGGCCACTGATGGGTAGCAAGGTGTGGACTATAGCAGCCATTTCAGTGCAGTCTCACTGACTAAATAAATCCCCCAAGAGAGGACATGCTGAACAGGGGTCTGGGCCAATAAACACTTTCTGACTTGCCTTTGTGAGTCAATAATACAATATTTGTATGTTGTACATACAGGCGACACCAGAACCATCACAAGGTTTTGTCAGCACATTGCTTGACAACGTGTTTGTTTAAAAATGCATTGTCACTATTGTTTACCCCCCGATGATGAATGTTTTTAAAAATCTCTCGTGGCACACAAATCAGTCTGCGACCGTTTACCATGATGGAAATACTGTTCTTGAATCTAAAATCAAGAGCATGATTCTACAAGGCACTACATAAAACACATGGGCGATATAAGACTAAAGGCCCCCCTTTCCAACAGGTTCTTTCTCATTTGATACAGCCTAGTTTCTTTTTGGGAACCATTCATACACACATACTGTAAAAGCCGCTAAAACACTGATGCGTACAGTGCCACACAGACATACGCACAAACACACACACACACACACACACACACACACACTGTGTAGACATATAAGGCACCAGGCGTGAGAGTGAGGGCTTCAGTCTCCTAGGCAACAGTGCAGAGGGGCAGTCAGAGCAGGGTGCAGGGACAGCCACCACTCTTCTGCTTTCTCGCATGATTAGCGGGGAGTGGCGGACTCTCCGTCTCTTGAAACTTCCTGAGAAGAGATGGTAATGTAAGTTCATCATAATCCACAGCGTTGTAAATCTCATAAGAGCTGTTCTCTATTACAAATACCTTATTGCTCGCACAACCTCCATGAAGGCTTCTTCCACATTGTGGCGGTTCTTAGCCGACGATTCCATATAGGGGATCCTGTTTTCTCGGGCAACACGACATGGCCTCCTCTCTCGAGATCTATTTTGTGGTGGTGGGGGTATGAATTGGTAGCCTATTTTTTTATTAAAAATTCAACCAGCTGTGGAACATGGAAACATTACCTCTCTCTGCTGGTCGAGATCTGATTTGTTGCCAACAAGAACTATGGGAAAGTCATCTCTGATCCTTCACCCCGTAATATTTGAGTGTGAAACTTCTGAATTTCTTTAAAACTGAAACAGAGACAACCAACGAAATTTTTAGCAGAATAAAGAGTTTTACAAAAAACAAAGAGTTCATAGAAGGTCATTACAATTGAACTCTTCTTGAATTGTAGCCAGTTAATTTAATTTAAAATAAATTAATATTAAAATTCCTAAAGGTAGAATTATTAATAAATAATTACTATTATTTTTAATAACAAATATAAACCAATAAAACTAATTACATTAAATATTTTCCTGAATATATATATATGTATATATATGAAGAATTCAGATGCAAAAGCCTCTAAATGCCATTTGAAATTTTCTTCTAAAATGACCATTTTTATCAAGCTTGTATATTTAAGTTCAGTAATTTCACTTAAATGGCAATGAATTTTAGCTATTAATTGTCATTTAAGTGAAATTACTGAACTTAAATATACAAGCTTGATAAAAATGGTCATTTTAGAAGAAAATTTCAAATGGCACTTTGAGGCTTTTGCATCTGAACTCTTCATATATATATGAATTTTTATCGCTTTAAAAAAGTTGCACTTTGAAACTTGTTTTCAAAACTTCACATTCTCAGGCCCCCAAAACGCCGTTGTTGTTTAAATGATCGGCCAAACTGCATAAATGGTCTTCTGTTTTTAATTGAAAACGGTGTCGTGTAAACAGCCCCTAAGAATTCATATACACTGTGAACATTTATACTGGCCACAGAAAGTCTCAGTTCAGCTGTTGAGGCTCAACTCTGCACCTGATGACATGAACACTCATAACCTGCACTTTCATTCTCATCACAAACACATTCTGTGGTTTTATTTTTAACACACATATACACATACACACTCTCTGTTCTCGTCAGACAGAGAAGTTAGGAACCATCTATTTGCCTTCCTCTCATGCTCACAAACACACTCGGAAAACACCTACCTGCCACGGTCATTAAGAGCAAACACCAGTAAGAAACCCTCTCCAGAGCGCATGTACTGCTCTCTCATCGCTCCGAACTCTTCTTGTCCTGCTGTGTCCAGGACTAATGGCGAATGACACAAACAAAACATACCCCAGGTAAATAGAGGGGAATATACAAGACGAGCTCATGCACACAAACAAATCACATTTTAGAAATTTAAACACAGCTGGCATGATGTTGTACTGACAGCAAGTCAAAACAAAACCTAGGCAGGAACCAGTAGTCAGCAATTAATCATCAATGATGTAACTCAGACAAAAATCTCCCTACTGAGGAAACATGTGGAGCTTTTAACACTCATTCCTTCCTATAAAGAACATATTAACACCAACATACTGTCTAATCGTGTCTCCTTTCCATCCACGGTGCAGGTTTTAGTGTACGAGTCTTCAATGGTCGGGTCATAGTCAGACACAAAGTACGACTGTGAAAGAAAACATATTGGTTCACAAACTCTTAAACGAGGGCTTTAACATGAAGGAACATGCAGAGAAAAAACCACTTCACTTTGAACGTCACACAACTCTTACAACACACCCACAGAAATAATTACCACCGCGTATTTGGCCCATGTTGCGACATTAATACATACAAAGTATCCATCTCTCATTTTGAGATATTTAATATATATTTTTCATAGAAAGTACTAAAAAAATACAGACTTACCTGAATGAACTGAATACTGAGGGCGCTTTTCCCCACACCTCCACCGCCCACGACCACCAACTTATATCTTTCTTCCGTTGACATGGTCCTACTCCTGCAAATATGTAACATTGGGTTATTAAACAAAACTAATAATGTCTTCTTACTCAACTACAACGGTTTTAAGAGGAATAATACTGCCCTACGAAGCATAAAGATTTGAGACCGTAAAAGGCCTGGCATCGTTGATAAACCTCTACAATAGGCTACAATGTTGTACAGATTTGGGCAGTATGTATCACAATCAAACCTCCATGTTTCAATATCTACACAACAAAGCATTTGCAGAATCAGATTGATGAGTCTAAAGTGGAAATAAAACAAATACCGCGCTGGTCTGCGCCATGAACGCCGATTAACGTTACCTTTCTTCCGCAGCCGCCTTGAGTAAATTAGCCTTCTGGTGCCAAGTTAGCGACTCGAAAGTCAGACAACTTAGTCCGCTGCCAACCCGCGAATACTCTGACAACTTTAATACACTATATCCGCAAGATTTAGCCGACAAACTCTCCCTTTTGTACAAGCGATAAAACCATCTTGCTATGGAGATAAACAGCGAATTCCAGGCTTAAAGGAATGTCCGCCCTCTGGATTTTTCTTGGTGATTTCTGGACTCTCTCTTGCTTCCGATAGCTTTTTTTCATGACCAGGGGCAACTTTTTTTTCGTCTTCAGTGTATCTCATACGCACGCCTGAAATGGGCGTGGCTTCCATTGTTGTTTTTCTCATCGCACGAATCATTTCGTAATCGGTGAGCCTTGGCGAGTTCTTATTGGCTGATACGAACGATTCGATGAACTCTTCTGCTGCTACTCGCTTGTATTTCCGCAATAGAAGGCAGGCTTTATGATAAATGTGTAATTCGAGCGTCGTCTTTCCATATTTGGCCAAGGGCCTGGCTTGTCTGGGTTGAGGTAGATGTTTTACACAGAGCGTTAATTCTGTATTCATTGTCCGTTTTTTATTCAGCTATAAGCGCAAGAGTTAACAACAGGAGTCATAATCTATTGAAATATGTTGTGGACATGAGGCTGATTTTAAATGAGGCTGATTTAAACGTTATATGTTTGTCTAGATGGAATATTTTGTATCTTATATTCATTTATTTAATGGTGCATTTCATAGTGATATGGAATATGTTGATTCTGCACAATTGCCTTTGTTTTTAAAGTATATTGTGTAATTTATTGGCAACATCAGTGTGGATGCTGATTCACTTTTTGGCTTGTATTAAACAAAAACCTCCAAGAATGTGTCAAACAGGGAGTATTACAGATCTTTTTGGAGACACCCACCAGTTACTGTCTGCCCTCCCAACATGTATGGGGAAATGGTGCTCCTCTTCATTGTGACTAAACCAAGTAAGAGTAGCCTGATGCAACAAATTCCTCAACTTTAGAAAACCCTTCAGTATAACTGTATGGATATATTATAATTACTATGTTTATGTCTTAACTTAAAAGGCACAGGTCTATAGCCCAACTGATCAACTGGCTTTTAAATTCACAGACATGATGTTGAGGTAGTGGATCGTACCCATTTTATTGCTAGATTTGGTCTTTTAATGACATTTTATTATAAAATTCAATAGTTGCTAAAATGAAAGAAACAGAGAGATAAAATAATTGTCTTTAATGAACACTTTTTCAATACAAGCTATAGTGTTAAAATTCCACCTGCAAAATACCCATTTATAAATGTCAATGATCAGTGTATTTCAATAAATAAAGTCACAGGCAGGCTGTGCATTATAACAGAACAAATCGCAAGTGTTTTTCCAGACATTCTGTCATTTATCACCAGTCCGTCAGATGACTTGAGTCTATCAAACACTCTTAGAGGAACATGCAATTTCATCAAATAAATAAGCGTGTTCACACACTCATACATATGCTTTTTCACCCTTGTTGCTGTCTTCATTTAAGTTCCTTCTGCTCAATGGTGGTGGGGAGGTAAATAATAAACACAGCCTCTCTGAAAAGTCCTCATTTACACTCCATCTTTAAATAGTAGCACAGTTCATAGCCTACAACCAGACTGAAACAGTCCCTCTTTCAACATCTGTACGGCAAAGCAGCCTGTCCCACTTTAATACGTGGGCCGAGTAGGACCCAAGCAGCATGCGTTCTCCCCAGTCTAGTATTTTGTTAACCGTTAGACTGACTGGAGACAAGGGGCTGTTGTCTCCATTCATACCCTCCACTGCTTCTACACCACTGGTAACCTCATGTGAGGAGGTTTTGATCTCACATGGTCCCTGGATCTGCCTGTGTGGTTGTGTGCTTGAATGCTTCACTTGGTTTGTTTTTTGTTGCTCCTCGTTTGCTCTGTGGTTTAGTTTATTCTTTCTTCTTTGTGATCTTGAGCAGCTGTGTCGAGCTGACGCCTCTTTGTTGATAAACCTGGTTGCCTCTTTTGGATCTGTTCTGGTTTCTGAAGCTGACGGCTCCATGTCGGCTCTTCCCAAGTCCTCTAACGCCCCCGTCTGGTCAACTGCAGAACGGCTCTTCCTCAGATCACAGCTGTTGGATGATGACCCCTCCTGGTGAGTCTGAGGAACTGCACCCACTGGCGTAAGGGAAAGAGTTAGACTTTTGCGTTTCTCCGCTAAAGATGGAATCTGAAGGTGATTAGGCTTAGGTAGGTTGGACTTTGGTGAATCATGTTGTGTCTGAGATGTGATGTTTACTGGTCTTTGTGATCTCTACGGGATTTGTGCGGAGAGTGAGCGCTCCGAGCTTGTCTGAAAGAGATAAGGTCAACTCTGGATTCATCATTTGGTTGTTCTTGTTCTCACAGTGCACGTTAGCTTGGGAATCCTCAGTACATACGTCAATAATGCAGTTGTCAATTCTGTTCTGACGGTATAAGTTAGTTAACAGTGCCACTGTAGAACTGCTGTTGTTTTTTTCATTGGTGGGCTGCTGGCAGTTATCCAAAGGTTTGTCTGACTGCTGAGCGTGAAGGTTTGAGTTATTATTCTTCAAAGAAAGCGTTCCTTGGAAGAGCTGCAGCTGCCCCAGGAAGTTGAAATTTGGTGAAATTGTAGGTCTGCGTTCTTCACAAACCTAAAGGAACGATGAGATGGATACTTCACTCATTTGAATAATCTGCATTTATAAATACAAATAAAATAAAACAATAATCGTTCTCAATTCAATCACCAGATTATAACTTTATTTATGTGCAAAATGTCACTTATTACATAGACAATGACAGAAGCAGTAAAACAACGTATGCACATTACCTGTATGCATGATCCAGATCCATTTCCAGGCTATACATGACGTATGCCACGGCAAGTGCTGGAGATCGAGAGATTCCTGCAGCACAGTGAACCAAGACAGAGCAGCCAAGTGACATGGCCCCATCTGCAACGAAACATATAGCCTATATCAAAACGTATAATGTGTTAAGGATGCATAAAATAGCATATGATCTGTTTCAAATTAGCCTTTTTTTTTTGTTTGTTTGTTTTTTTTCAGACAAAATCTATTTCAATATCGATGCTAGCTAATGACGTAATGCAGTTGGGATGCAAATGCAGGCTGATGTAAGGAGTGGATTCGGTCCTCACCAATGAAGTGCAACGCCTGAGGGATCCAAGGAAGCAGGTCATCCCGCAGAGAGTCGTCTATTGGGATACGGAGGTACTGGGACTGGGGTAGAAATGAAGGCTGTGGGCAACATCGGCTCACACTTAGTACGTACGAGATGCCTCGGTCAGACAAACCATCCTGTGAAAACAAACAGCGGGTGAAAGGTGAGAAAGTAACTTAAATGTAACACAAGAGGGCAAACTATTGTTAAATGAAGCATATATTAGTTAAATATGATTTGAGGAGGACACTATTTAACAGTTAGCAATACTGATAAATCATTAGAGGACTGTAAACAAACCTGGGTTACGTCAGTCTCTGCACCAAGGTAGAGATGCGGCAGAATACGGGACAACGGCGGCCGCTCGGACTGACTGTCCCTGTAGTACACCATTTCTTGATTTCTAAAAAAACATAAACAAAATTTTTAACCTCATAACCTATGGAGAAAATAATACAAAGAAAACAACTCTTTGTGTATGACGCATTAAACAAACAGTCAGAATCATAAAAGCAGGCCTAAAAGGATTTAAAATGTTGTTAAATTGCATTTAACAATGATTAAATGCAATGATAATTGACAAGTTACACATGTTTAGAATAAACTAAAAGCTGATACTCACCAGTCCAGTCAGTTATAGACCAGCAGAATGCGCAGAAAGTCCAAAAAGGTTGAAAAAGTGCAACGAAGCTGGTGGATGAACGTTGTAAACAGCACAAACGCGTGAAGTATTTTGTATCTACGCAATTATAAACAGTTCCTTGATCTCTCTTCTGAGTAGTTGTGCTCCTGTGCTCCTCTCCGTTCTGTCTGTGCTTCTCACATTATTTGTTGTTGTATGTCTATACCTGCGCGAGGGAGGAAAAGATGAGGTCGATCTCGTTTCCAGAAGCTAAGAATAGTACAATTCTACATGATGTCATTTTTAGCCAATCAACGCCCAGGCTTGCTCTATGACGCGCGCGCGGGCACGCTCTCGCTCTATTTGATCGCCATCATCAATTTGCCCTGAAGACCTCGGCATTTTTATTGTGATGAATCGTGTTTTACTCCCTGCAGCCTTTCAGACAGCTACACGCCGATTTTATTTGCAAATTGAGTGCGTGTAATCAGTCAAATGAGGGTCTTGTATATCCTTTTTAGACGTTCTAGATGATTTTATAAGCAGGCGTGTGCAACGTCCCATGCGAGCAGTGCTGGTAAACAAAATGTATAATTCAGAACGCTTAGTTCACTAGTCCACATTTACCTATTGATATAATATTTATACTATTTTAAACAACCTCACGTAGTGCACTGCAACTAAGCTACATCAAACATTACGTTATGAATTATGTCACGTGTTTTTTTTATAATGTAGCCTACCACAATGATTTATATTTCTCGAGCTACAGATGCAAAAACCAACATTCAACTTTAACACACAATTAAATTAATGTGAATTTATTCAACTGTATTATTAATATACCACACTGCACTACAAATCAGCCGTCTTACATTTTCCTTTTAACCAGGCAAATTAATTTACAATGTTATGGTTAGACATTGTATTTAAAATCTTGCATAATTTAGTTTTGTATGTTCACTGGAAAGATGCATTTTGTCTTTTAAACTTAATGTGCAGGCCAAGATAATAATACGCTTAACTTAAAACACCATTACAAGTGTTGTTAGATGCATAAACCTGAAGATTTAAGAAAATAATTGTGATTAATCTAATTTCCTACCTGAAAGAATGGAATAGTAAAATTATCAAGTTTGATTACAAAAAAAAGTTAACCAAAGTTTACATTTTTACTAGTAATTCTGCTTGAAATTAGAATTATTTTATTGTATAGACCACCATAACACTATTATGTCTATTTGTAAACCTTTGTTATGGGCCACCTAACATCTTAGAGCTGGACTCAGGCCTATATCATAATGTGCTGAGAGATACTATTTTATGCTTTGTGCATGTGTGAGATTCAGCAGTCATCCCTACTAATCTCTGTGCCCATCCCTAACACACACACACAAAGAAAACACCTGGTTCGAGTATATGGCATAATTTTACTTTCACATTATTCAGTACAGAGTAAATTTTAATCTAACACAGGTATCTGACAGGTTGAACAGCGATACACCGGGGGCTGCATTAGCTAGCGGATACTGCATAGACACGCGCACACACAGAAACACACACACCATGACTGTGACTCTAATCAACTACAATGACCATGTCCCCAGTACTGCATCGAGGGAAGCGTGACCCCCAGCTGAACTAACATGACAATGTCGCATAAATTTCATTATATTTTTTTACACAAGAATCACACAGATTAACACCACACTCTCACCAAACAATGCTGACCAAAATTGTTATGATCCCTGTACGTGATTGACAGTTGGTAGCTGCTTTGGTCCAGTGCTCCCCCTTAAGCCCCCGTCCTCCAGGCCTAAGAATGTGTGTACAACTGTGTGTATGCGATGACTTTTCACAAACTAAGTGCTTTCCCAGGTTTTAGCTCTGCAAAAGAAAATATGGGTCTCCAGCTGTGGTCAGTCACCACTCAAAGTTAATAGTGCGTGTGTCGAGTAAAGATTTAGTAATGAGGTAACCACTATCTACTATTCATTTCAGTCAATAACTGTGCTGGAAGAATAATGATGTCAATGTCTTCCAGATGTTTTTTAAACGATATTACCAAAAAAAAAAAAAAAAATAGACAACATTTACATGAAGGTCCACAGCAGTTGCACTCTTCACGTGCAGAAACTCGCACACTGGCGGACCTGACCTTCTCTCTGCTTCACTTCCTCTTTCTGATTCTAGATCCTCCCCAGCTCGTTTAACACTGTACAACTAACCTGAAACGGTATGCCCATTCACTCGTAGTATAGAATGGAATGTCCAAAACAAAAGCAAAAAAACATTAGACCATTTAAGAAAGCATACAAACACACCAACAATACACCACTATCAAAAACAAGAAGAGAGACATACAAATGCAACCATGAAGGGTAATCATTTACATGGTTTATATATATTTATATAGAGAGATTTTTTTTTCAATAAACATTGTCAGATAATGGGGGTCAGGAAGAGATACTGAATACATAAGACAAGAACAGGAAAAAAGGGTCGGGACTATAAAAGCCTTTCCCTCTCAAAGCCTCTTAAAGTGCACTGGCCATTTCTATGTCGGAAGGAACGCGTGTACGATGCAATAAACTGGAAATGCACGTGGAATCTTTTTTTTTTTTAATTTCTCTATGTACACCAATAGCTCTGAATCTGATTTCAGGAGGAAAGTGAGAGAGATAAAGTGTTGAGGGTTAGTGATTCTGACCTCTTTTAGAGAAGTGCCATTACGTTAAGTGTATTGAGATTGTTTTTTTGTTTGTTTTTCCTGCTAATAGTCTTACAGGGAATGTCCCAAAGAAACAGCTAATGTGCAGTTCTTGCGGTTGAAACTTTGCGGATAAAACAGGAGAGAGGGAAGACTTGCTCCACTTCCATTTACACTTACTTTTCTCCCTCCCCCTTAACCCACAACACACACACACACACCAGCTCAGTCGACACAAGCACAGGAGTTGATCGTTGAACAGGCAGGACGGAGAACGGAACTATCATCGTGACTCTTTCACACATGTACGAAAAAACACACACGCTTCCTTTCGTTCCATTGCTCACACACAGGTAAACACCGATAAAAACAAGAAGGGCAGCGCTGATGATAATAACAGTAATAATAATAATCATTATCAGAAGGACAGTAATATGGCTGCCAGAGGCTGACAGCTACTTTTTCCCTTATGCATGAATGCTATTTGTAGAATCTTTATTCCTGGGGCCTTTCAGGTGGAACGCTGGTCTGGTCTGGTCTGCGTGTTCGATTCTCAGATGCTGCTAGTCTCGGCTGGCTTTCTGAGAACTGTTCCGCCAGCAGCTCACAAAGGCGCTGGGAGACAGTGTCCTTACTGCTGCGCAGGGTCAACCGGTACATCTGAACAGAGAGAGAATAAAAGAGCGTTACACCAAATGGAAATGCAAACACAAACAATTGAGGAAGAACATCAATTGTGCAGATGAGACGCTCATTCCGCTTTCGAATGCGTGTCTGATCCATATTGTTGATACATTGACTGAATGTAAACTTGCACTATGGACTAAGGAAACTCCACATATACAAAGAGAAGGACAGCTGCTGTCACGCCAAATGAACTGGGTTTTACTACCAGACATGGAGTGAAATCACAAGAGAGGGAGGGAGGATGGGAGGTTTTTGGGTTGAGAGGGGTGGCAGGATGAATGTGTTACCTGCTCCCCTGACTGGAGTTGCATCAGCAGGCACAGAGACACACAGACAACAGTAAGATGCAATAAAACTGACTTTGAAAGAAACCTGTGCTCCATGGCAGCAGGGAGGGACTGTTAAGACTTTTGATGCCTGTGGCATTTCGTTGTTTTCCCCTTTCCTTTTGTTTGTGAATAAGGATACATATATTTGCATAAAATTAATGTCTTTTCATACCTGGGCTTGTGCGTTGGGCTCGAGTCTTAGCAGAGAACCCACTTGTTGGGCCTTGGTTTGGATCACTCCGGCACACACAAAGTTCTCTGGGTTTGGATCCACGTTCTCCAAGAGAGCCATGCCCAATCCCAGTAACTACAAAATGTGAGGGAGAAGGGAAGGGTAGCAAAAGACGAAAGATGAAGTTAAATGAAGAGAACTCTTGTCTGCAGGACTGTTTCTGCATAGGGGTGTCACAATATACCAGTGTTGACGCTAATAAAAAATTAAATATGTTATTACTACACATACATTAATATTGTAAATAATCTGATTGACTTTGCTATATAGTCAGCACCCCAACACTGGTTGCCGTGTCATAAAACATGATGCGTAGCTACTACTGCAGCACAAAATCATGTTTGAGATCACAGACGAAAAGAAATGCACACTACTCGCTGCCGATGTGAGAGTTTTAGTGATGTCAGCGCCGATCAAAAGTAAGTTATTTTTGTACAATTAATACAGTTTCTTTTGGCCAAAATATGTAGCATACAGAGCAGATAACACTGGGAAATGTGTCCCACAATACAATGCACTTGACTATCCCATTTTCTTGTGAACCTAAATTAATATATCCATAATCTTTTTCTTGAATAATTATTGAATTGAAGTTAAAGGTATGGTTCAGGATTTTGGACATCGGGCCTAATTTCTAAGTTAGCCTTAGTGTTATTTATCAGTGGAGACAGATTTCAAAAATGTTCATCCAGTCGCTTTGGCGTCAGGCTAGCGAGTCAATGGTAACTGCTAGCCTGCCGTTAAAAACAGTTTTACCCACCAAAAGCAAATAAATTACAACGCCAATCTATTGATGTAAATGTCTGTTGAGAGAATAATGTTACAAATCAAACAACACTTTCAATCGCATTGCAATAGGTATACTTTGTTCCCTGTATTTATTAGCACAGTCTACAGCAGCGGCGGTGTGATATGTAGTTACCTAGGCAACCGAGAGAGGTAGTGCAGGTATTTCCGACTGTAGTGTGCTTCGGTTCTGTTTACTTTTCGGCACAGCACTACTAACCGGAGCAAAGTAAAATTCAGCCGCTGCTGAGAAACTAGTTCCGGTAAATGTAATGCGATCATTGACATGCAAGAGTAGTTTGATTTTTGACAGACATTTATATGATAGACTGGCGTTACAATTTATTTGCTTTTGGTGTACTGTGGAGTGGGTAAAACTGTTTTTAACGGCAGGCTAGCAGTTACCGTTACTCGCGTTAGCCTAGCACTGGCAAACTATGCAACTGGAACGACTATGGCTAACTTTGCTAAATAACACTATGGCTAACTTGGAAATGAGGCCCAATGTTCAAAATCCTGAACCACCACTTAGATTAACACTGAATGGAAACTGAATGTCCATGGCGGAGTCAACTCACCTTAGCTTTGAGCACTTCGGTGTCCATGGCATGGTTGGCCTTGAAGATCTTCTGTGCTTCTTGCTGAGGCCTGTGAGGGGAGAATTTAACAAGTTTCTCACTTAGAGAACAGTTTGTGACGTATGTTGAAAGTCATCTGACTTGTGTACAAACAAAAACTTACTGGCTGAGCTGTTTCCAGCGCTGAAAGAAGTCATGTGATGCCATCTCTGTGGGCTGGAAGAACTTGTTTATGGTAACGGGCAGCTTGAGTGTGAGGTTCTGGAGAGCTCCGCCATACCTGAGACAACATGAAAGCTTTGTAAACCTTAGAGTGCATGTGGATTTACCATCACAAACCATTGAAATGCGTGCATCTGTCACCTGAACTCTGATGTTGAGGAGCGGCGCATCAAGGAAGTCAGTCAGACACTCGATGTTGATGACCTGCTGCACCTGAGCACCTCCTTCTATGAGAGGCTCCACTGTTTTAGTCTGAACGTTGAGCTGTGGGATTAGTCAAGGTATTCCACGAATCAACAAACCAGCATCTTCAGATAATCAACAAACCTCACAATGTGTATAAGGAGGAATGAACATGTGTTTGCATGTGTGGATGAGAAGGATATGAGATTGTAGCTCTCCTGGGCAGGTGACTGTGGTCGTGAAGGTTACAAACTGCACTGACGTCTTATTGCCATAGAACAGATACATCCGTCCTGTGAGGGGAGGCAACATACACGCAATTTAAATACCAAGTCAAATATTCACATGCTAACAGTTTTTATACTCCTAACACAACAAAATAAAAGTGAGCCAGAACAGCAAAAATATGTACATTGAATCCACATTCTCTTGTAAACGCAGGTTAAAATACAATAAACTTTATGACATAGTCCAAAGGTCAGCTGACATACCTCGAGATGATGCAATTCAAATTTTGCAGATGATGTGACTCACCCAGGTTCTGGCGATATTCGGACTTAATGCCGATCTGTAGCAGCTGATTCTCAAACAGAACTCCATTGTTCTTGCACACAAACCTGAGGGCAAGAGATGAAGAGTGTTTGTGAGGCAGAAAAGCTCGCAAGAGACAGCTACCAATGGTGTTGTTTTTTTAATGGTGGGTTCACAGTGTTGGAAGAATGATCAAAAACATGAGCTGGGAAAATTCACTTTAAACTCACTCCCAATTTATTTGATCTTTAATGTTTTTCCATGTATGATCAATAAAACAGTTTTAAAGTGTTCAGTAAAAGATTCAATTAGCTTCAGTTCATGCTAAGGAACTTGAATAAGCAAGTCAAGCCAAGCACATCACCACTAAAAGAACGGACCATCCGAAGAGCATGTGAATGCATCATAAGACACTGAGAGGAGGGTGGGTGTTGAAAGGGAGACCAGCTAAGCAAAAAAGAGTGAGCAATCATCAGAGCTACCGGATGTGGTTGACTATGTAGTGCCATGGTCTCTCTCATCTGATAAAAATATAAGCGCAAGTATTGGAGCTGTGAACTAGTTGTTAGAACACATGGTGTGACACATAGTCATGAAGCTTCTAGGGACCAGACAAGCCCATCTAACAATATGTCCAGCCGACACTCTACTATGCCTATAAATAAAAGTAGCACAAAGTGATTCTTATATTGGAGTACATCTATACACATGCCTTAAAGGGATCGTTCCCCCAATACTGAAAATGTAAGTCATCATTTACTCACCCTTAAGTTGTTCCAAACCTGTATGAATTTCTTTCATCTGCTGAACACAAAAGATGATATTTTGAACCAAAGAGTTGAAGGGCCCCATTGGCTTCCATAGTATTTTTTTCCTACTATGGAAGCAAATGGGGCCCATGAACTGTTGGGAAATTCAACTTTAAGAAATTCAGGTCTGAAACTACTTGAGGGTAAATGACAGACATACTTTTTTGTTTTTGTTTGCAGTGAACTTAACCCTTTAAGTCCAAGCTGAAGTGTCCACAATGTCTAAGCAGACACAGGTTATTAGTTTCATGGGTTAGAGATGTTGAGTGAGTGTAGACTTACTGAAAAATAATTACTTGATTTGATCGTGTTTACATTTATAATCGTGTCACTATAATTAACGGTCATGATAAATATAAAGCCATGACGAGGCTTTTTTCGCAACATTAAATAATTACTGCTCTGTTGTTTTTACATAGACACTGCCGTTCAAAAGTTTGGGGTCTGAAATAAATCTTTTACGGCTACCAAGGCTGAATTTATTTGATTAAGCAATATTGTGAAATATTGCAATTTAAAACAATCCATTTTCGGTTCAAAGATATCTTAAAATGTAATTTATTCCTGAGCTGAATTTTTCAGCATCATTACTCCAGTCTCCACTGTCACATGATCATTCAGAAATCATCTTAATACACAGATTCGCTGATCAAGAAACATTTATTATTATAAACGTTAAAAATATTGGTAACGCTTCCTTTTACAGTCCAGTTACCCATGTAAATACTATGTACTTATTTTAGTAACTACAATTACTGGGTAATAACTAGTACTAATCCTGAACCTACCCCTAAACCTAACCCTGTTCCATGTGCTTACCTTATATTAGCCAGTACTTTCTAGTTAAGTACACTGTAAGTACTGTACTGTAAAAGGAAGCGTTACCAAAATATTATTATAAATGTTTCATATTTTTGTGGAAACCATAACTTTTTCAGGATTCTTTAATGAACAGAAAGTTCAAAAGAACAGTATTTATTTGAAATAGAAAACTTTGGTAACATTATAACAGTCTTTACTGTAATTTTGATCAATTTAATGAATCCTTGATGAATAAGTATTCACTTCTTTCAAAAAACACTTACTGACCCCAAACATTTCAACCGCTATGTATATTCAATACTGATCAGAAATGAAAAACATTCTAATAAAAGAAAAATACTGCATAAACAGCTTCTACACTACATGCCTAAGATTAACAGTAACATACAAAACCCAAACTACAACCAAGGAGAAAAAGAGAAGGAGGTATAATTTGAAAGAGGCTTCTGGTGATGGTTGTCTGAGACGGTCGGGTGACTGAATGGAGGCAGTGAAGTAGGCGAGTGAGCTCTTACTTGTTGAGCAGTTCGTTTGACTCAGGCAGAGGAGGAGCAGGATCTTCAGAGACCGCAGAGGGGGGAGCAGAGCTGAGAGACCGAAAGCCAAGAATGGAGAGAGAACAGAGAGCGGCCCCAGGAGATGAAGAGAGGGGTGAGAAGTGTTAAGTGTGAAAAGGCACAGATGGTTAAAACAGATTAAGGATGTTAGAAAGTGGTGAGCCGGTAAAACGAGAAGAAGTGTAAGAGAGAAGCCAAAGTAGGAAGCAAGAAAGGGGATAGAAAGAGAAAAGGCAGAGGTTAGTGCAGGCATTACATCTGTGGTACATAAAATGTTAGCAACTCATATTACAACCACACAGCACACAAATAGAAAATACTCCACAGACACAAACAGAAAAGAACATATTTACACACCAACATCTATAAATAACCAAACAATTAAGTGTTTATATGTGACTGTCAGTAAGTTTTGCTGTAACATTGACACTGTGTCAACCACTGGCCCTTACTCCGAGTCACCAGGACCCTCGGCCAATAGGGAGTCAGAGCTTTCAGTAGGGGGTTCCAGATCTCTGCCATCGTCCAATGAAAAGCAAGGACATGAGACACGCACACACGTTCACGCATACACACAAATGTGCACACACACACACACCCAAAATGAGGGAGATGGAAAAGGGAGGGAAGAGAGAGAAAAAAAGAAGCAAGAAAAGAGAAAGACAGTCACATACGCAGCAAGATAAAGGACACAAGATTACACAACACACAAAGAGGAAGAACAAGCGATAGAAAGTGAAACGACAGAAGAGCAGAAAGCCTGACAGACGTATATATGCGACCACTGAACATGTTAAAATATTAGTGTACTTTACTTCAGTTAATTAAAGCAATAGGTGCACAGTGGACTGAAGACAGGATGCTAATGAACCAGATTCTTTTTACCTCAGGAAGCCATCATCGTTGACACCAGCCTCTGAGAAAACATCAACCAATAAGCTGCCTGCGCTGGGAGCAGCGGCGGTAACAGGGGGTACCCGTGCGGAGCCCCAGCAGATCGGCAGATGGGATGGAGTGGACTGAAGAGAAAGGCGTTCATTACATAGGAATTGGCTTTAATAAAGAGATGCTGAAGTGTTTGAATCAGGATGTATCCAGTGGGTGGGTGTTTTCTCAGGAATTGCTCTGTATTTGCTGACTCACTTCCCTGTAACAACGTAAACATGTGCAGCGGCTGAAGTCTGCCGCATATTAGTTTCAGCCTCAGCCCACAGACTGCCTTACAGTAACGTGCACTGACCATCTGATGTATATTGCCTACAAAACTGGTAAGAGCTGTCTGAAATTGGCAGCTCTTTATCTGGATGCACCAGTGTGACTAGAAACTAAATCATGTTTATAAGGAATTTGGTTGATAAAATGAGCACTTTACAAAAACTTTGATTTGTCAAGTTACTGTCAAAAACATTTTAGTTTTGAGATGCTAAGTTGAGCAAGATAATCAAAAACAGACGTGTACATTGTGCTTTGTTTTTGAGTAATGTCTAGACCAGGGGTTCTCAACTTCCAGTCCTCAGCGACCCACTGCTCTGCATATTGTGTATGTCTCCCTTGTTTAACACACCTGATTCAGATCCTCAGCTCGTTAGGGTAGACATAGCTATCCTAACGAGCTGAGGATCTGAATCAGGTGTGTTAAACAAGGGAGACATACACAATATGCAGAGCAGTGGGTAGCGCGGACTGGAGTTGAGAACCCCTGGTCTGAGACTACATTTTGGGTGGACAGTAATTTTGATCAGTGCCGGTCAATTATTTTAGCTATTAGAGAACAATCTGACCCTATAAAGCATGTAAAAACAAAACTAAATGTGACGGATCTCTTTTAATATCAGTCAGGTATATTTTGCCGTCTCAAAGGGTTAATTCAGCCAAAAATGTAAATTCTCGCATGATTTACTCACCCTCAAGCCTTCCTAGGTGTATTTTTCTTTCAGCCAAACACAATCGATGTTACATTACATGCATACATAGTATAATATAACTATGTGTATGGCAGAAAGAAGAAAGTATTAATTATAATAATTAATTAATTATACTTTTATTAAAACTAACATCATAAAGTATGATTTTTTTTTACTTTGAGCAATGACAAAGCTATTCTTGACTTTTCTCAGAGCATATAAAACAAAAACAGCTCCTTGGACAAAATGAAATGTAATCTTGTAATAGTTACATACAAATGTTTTTTTAGCAATTGTATTCATAATGTCAAACTAAAACGGATGTAATGTTACTTTAAAAGCATTATAGCCAACAATTCCTGCCAAACTTCCATGGTTACAGTTGAGTAGTTTTACTACAGTGGTGAACGTTGGTGAACGTACAATGGTGAATGTTGCTGATCTGTGAACACTGGATAGTTCAATGTTTCTCCTGGTTTCCACGTCAGCGCTGTTTAATCCATTAATAATGGAGAAATGTGAATGCTTCTCACTAGATCTCGCAGCGATGTTATTAGCCTACTTCAATTGCGAATTCAAATTTTTTCTTTACTGGATTTTGCTGTGTAGTAACTGTGCTGCATGATTACGATTGGCTCACGCTGAATTGGTCCAAACAGACAAACGGCCTGTCAACCACACTATAACGAGAAACTCAGTTTCATTCCGCTTACATTACATTTGCTATTTGATGTTGGACAATATTGTGGTCACGCCAGTCTCTCTAACATCTATGAACGCACTTGCCACGCGCCTACATTTGGAAAAGGAAAAATGATTCGATTTTAAAAATGCGTACTGAAAAAACTTAACCGAAGGCCTCGTACCGACCAGTTCAATACAAATATGTGTATTGTTACAGCCCCTAATATACATTAGTTAATGAGTCAATTTGGACAGCCCTAATATATATATATATATATATATATATATATATATATAGAAAGAGAGAGATATATAGTATCTTTTTTTTTGGGAGCATGCCCCCAAAACCCCCTAAATACCTCTTAGTTTAACGCAAATATATATATATATATATGTGTGTGTGTATTTCTGTATATCTCTCAAGCAATGTCATCCATGTGTGTTTGTGTCCCTCACAGCATTTGATGCAGCAATGCCGAGTTGTCTCCTCCTCTCTCTCCCCCTCCATTGAGTTCTCCCTCTCTCTTTCCCTCCTCTAGTTCATTCACAGACACCGGCTCCTGGTCCTTTCTTCTTTTTCAGCTTGGCCAGGATGGATGACTCTCTCTCTGGGAATGGAGGCATCTCCTCAAGCACTGTGGCCTACGCAGTTACACACAGTGATATTAAGCAAACAAATAAATGGTGTCAAACATATCAACAGAATACATGCAAAAGGGTGTGATCTTACCAGGACATCAGTGCTGGCAATGGAGGACAGTTTGAGATACTCCACAGCTCTCTGCTGCAGCTCGACATCACTGTTCCTGATCTGGCTGTCAGAGCGCAGCACTTCCTGAATGGTGCTCTTTGTCTCCGGGAACAGATTAATGAACTTAATATAGGCAGAAAGCAGCAGGGCACGTGTGGGGACTGAACACAGGTGAAACTTAGAGTGGAGCAGGTTAAACTGAACCAGAGGACTAGTGAGATGGAAGGATAGAGCAATTTGATGGAAAGAAAATGAAAAAGAACAAGAGGACATCATCAATACAACAATAAAACACATCTATAACACCAAAGTGCAAAGTTAGAAAGACATTGGTTAAAGAACTCACCTGGAACGAGGATCTCCAGCAATAAGGTTACCAAACTCCCCAGGATGTAGCCTCCAACCTTCACCATATTTTCATGACAAGCTGGAGCCTGCAAAGCCTGTGGAAATTAAAAGACAACAAAAAGAGAGCAGAAAACAAAAGTCTTGCATGAAATATCGCAATGATGGCGGAAACCCATTTTATGGATCTTTGGGCAAGTAAACATCTGGTGTCATTTACCTCAAAGACTGTCTTGGCTGCATATCCCTGCACATCGTCACGGTTGATGACGATCTGGATGAACGCGGTACCACACTTCCTCACTGACGTAATCCCCAGCAATGCGGATTAGGTTTAGAATGGTGTCCACATACCAGGAGTAGTCTACTGCATATTTCTCTGCCAGGATGGCAACCTTCAGTACCTAGACACAACAGTCACTCATTTTAACAATGACCTACGACTGAAGAGATACGGTCAGAAATGAAGAGTCACATACCATTTCCTCTCTGATGGAGTAGTCGGCTGTCTCCAGGTAACTCAGCATCTCGGCGACAATCTGCTTGGCATTGCTGCGATCGCACATGGCATAGAGGAGGTCAGCAGCTCTCTGACGCACGCTGACATCCCTCTCAGTCTGCCAGCAAGATAAATAGAATTAAATGGTTATAAATTGTTCATGAATAATAAAAGGAATCTGTCATTTAAATAGGCATTTTTTGTTTCTTAAGACTCAGAATCTAGCCATGTACCTTGAGGGCGTTGATGACAGTCTCTATATGCGTTTTAACTGCCTCATGGGAAAACTCAGAGCTGGCAAGGGTGCACATGCTTTCCAAGGCCAAGTAGCGCAGATTGGTCTCTCTGTGCTGTAAGAACTGCCCCAGCTGGTTACATGCCCGAACAAGAAGATTCGGCTCGCTGTGGAGAAACAAAGGCCATGAATAGAGTTTAAATGCAATGATGAAATGCTAAATACAGATAAAACCAATCAAAACATCATTTTAAAGGTGAGAAATGGAGACAAAGTGCACCTGTCATAGTGGATGATTAGAGAGATGGCTTCAAGAAGGATGGCATTCTTGGCATTGGAGTGCTGAACCTTCTTGGATTTGGACGGCTCTTGGGCTTTGTTGAGGATGGTCTCCAGACACTCCACCAGTCGTCCCTTTACAGCACCATCTTCAGGCGGCGGGTAGCACTGCAGCAGTCGCAGGAGCTTGCAGGACAGCCACGGAGCAGGAACGAAGTAGTAAGTGTAGTCCTGCAGGTCAGTAGACGCTGAGGACACAATCTAAGAATGGAAAAAGACAATCAAACACAAGATAACATAAATCTGGTGTTGCAAATAATTACGTTTTTCCATTTGAATTTTCAGTGGTAAAACATTGCAAATAAATACTATTTAGTGGAACTGGCAATTTGCTGCACAACTAGGCTTGTGCCGGTATCAAATTATCATGCTGCGATTAATTGATTGAGCTCATCACAGTATACAATATTATCACAATATTTTAATTGCACAAGAGAACTGGATGGAGTGGGGGTATCTAAAAAAAACAACTTGCATCACAATGTGTAGTTGTGATTGTCAAAACATTTGGTAACTAAGCAGAATTTTAAGTTTAGTGACATCTTACCTAGTTTACATGTACAATGACTGGTAGGCTACTGTTTGTATTATTGCTTAACACAATTTTCACGATTTCAATTCACTTCTTGGATTTGATTCAATATTGACTCATTTGGATAAATATTAGTTCTAAAAATCGAATGTTCTAAATTCTAAAAATTTAAATTCGGATCTATTATTTTTCACGGTATTATGAAGTACCCGCGATAACAATATTGTGCATATGCATTACCACCATTTATCGAATTGTCTATGCACAACCATGAAAATCTGGCAGAATCAACCAAACACAGACTTTTGATGTGCAGACATTTTTATTTTGCACATTTTTTTAATGTTGCAAGCTGACAGGAAATTTTACTGATTTGAATTTGATAAAAATCAATATTTGAAAGCAACATTTGAACCTTTTTGGAGAGTTTGTTTATTTAATTTTTTTTTCTTCTGATGGTTTAACAAAAATGTCTGTTTAATTGTGGATATAATAGACCTTAGTCAGGAGGATAAGGCCATTTCATTTTTGACAGGGATGAAAACAAGGCTGTGAGGAAGAGAAGTACAGTGTGTTCAATGGATTGTACTGTTGTTTAACAACATACTGATTGTTCAGCAGACGAAACATCTTTCTAAAAGACTCAGTAGGCAAAATCTCCATTAAGCAAACCTTTTTGTCAGTTGAACATCTATGGCCTTATTTATTAGAAGTAATCCATGATAAAGTAACGCTAACCTAACAATTTTAAACTCTATTTACATTTAAGTTAATACATAAATACACACTCACTACAAAAGTTAAGGGTTAGAAAGATTTTTTCTCATGCATGCACACACAAACCCTCACCCTGCTGAGACGTGACACAGCAAGTGACACACAGGTCTTGAACTCATCAGGGTTCTTCTGGCTGAGACATGTGATCAGGGAGATCGCAGCAGTGACCACACCCTAAAAGAGAACAACATCAGACATTGACCACAAAGAAAGATGCTGATCTATAACCGTGTACATTTTTCAATTTAAACAGGCATGTGTATGAACAGCACAAGGTTGTGCTCCCTGTGTGTCAAACTTACCATGTGCTGGTCATTAAGCAGGTGCACCACTCTAGATGTCCATTCTCCCATGAGTACCAGGTCTGGTGAGGTCTTATACAGGCGGAGCAAACACAGAGCGGCCGACTGCTTCACACTGTCCATCGATCTCTGTCATTAAAATAGGAACTACATTAGCCATCTACAGCAGCATTCACCTACTGAAATTAAAACACTTTGAGCAAGACACGACATGTAAATAGAGTAAAAATTAGCACCGTTATCACCGTACTTTCCCCACTTATTTAAAACTAATTGAATGAAATATGCATAATTTGAATACATTTGCAGAACGGACACCTGAACACTAGATAAAGCTAGGTTTAAAATCCATTTCATTTTGTTAATATTAAAGTTAAATGTTTTTGCAGAAGGAATTTTGGATCTCTTAAAATCATAAAACAGAAAATACTGTCAACAGCCAGAAAAAAAGAACAAATCATCATAAATTACCATAAACAGGTTTTAGAGCAATCCCTTCAGTATATAGATAGGAATAAAATGGGTATTTTGGTGCACGCAAGCGCTACTGATGGGGAGATTTCTGACTTGTTTTGAGAAAATGGCCTTTAAAGAAAATGGCTTGTAATTGTAATCTACAGAAACAAATAGATAAGTCACAATTAAAATATCTAATACTGAACTCAATAAACAAGAAAGTGACACCTCAAACCAGTGACACCTCCACTTCCTGTTTTATTAATTCCATTTTACCCTTACACAATTTAGTTCCTTCTTTGTGATGTCCTTTACTTTGAATCCCTCAACCTGAATCCCTAATTTTTGGGATTCAAAATTGTCAAAGCTGCATGATTCTGGATAAATTGAGAAACAATTTTTTTTTTTTTTGAAATAGAGATAATGATTATCGTAAGATTCAGAAAAATAATAATAATTTGAATTATGTTTTTATTTTATTTATAAAAATCTTTTCTAATGAATGATCCAATGACTTGCTCATAAACACTACTGGATGAATCAGTGATCTCAAACTCAATTCCTGGAGGGCCACAGCTCTGCACAGTTTTGCTCCAACCCTAATCAAACACACCTGATCCAGATCCATTCAGCTAATCAAGGTCTTCAGGATTACTAGAAACTTCCTTACAGGTGTGAGTTGGAGCTGGTCGGAACTGAAACTGTGCAGAGCTGTGGCCCTCCAGAATTGAGTTTGAGATCCCTGAATTAAACTAATCTCTTGAATGAACGAAACCATGACAAAAACATTTTTAAAAGTATCTTGTCACCATCTTTATTCGAAGTGCCAAGTTTGAAAAGGTTATTAACTCTATTTTGATCGCTACCATAGACATCAGTGTTTATCCGAACTATAAACTTTTATCCCAGTACTTCTGTGATAATACGAACATTTGTAACAGGGAAATAGCAATACTGTGGGGTTGAAAAGACTGTTTGTGAAGCTGTATCATGCCCATCCATGAAAACGGTTCTGTCAGTGGCAGTGCCAACGCAGATCTGAATGTTCGTTTGTGATCGTACTTTTCAAAGGTTTCATAGACATAGCTGAATCACTGATATTTAAGAATGAGACTGCGGGGTGTTTGAATTAAGATCACAATCTTTTAACAATGAATCACCAGGACCAAGTT
Organism: Hybognathus amarus; assembly: GCA_030378365.1. Taxonomy (NCBI): domain Eukaryota; kingdom Metazoa; phylum Chordata; class Actinopteri; order Cypriniformes; family Leuciscidae; genus Hybognathus; species Hybognathus amarus. Next base: position 151,345 of record JAQIUQ010007354.1, on the reverse strand, counting down.
GCTCACCCAGCCACAAGGATGCGCGGAATCTCTCCAGCGAAGGCCTCGGCCATCTCTCTGCTGCCCACGTTGGCGATGCAGTGCAGAGCCAGACACATGAAGGTGGGGTTTCGGCTGGACAGGTCGTTCTTGATGGCATTGTTAATCAGTCTGATCAGTTCACTGTTACTGTTTACCAGCACAGAGATGAACAGATATCCCTGGAGAACAAATAAAAGACCAAATAATAAAAAGAAGCTGACGATTATACTGCACACATTGAGGGCAAATGAGTGTACGGTAAAGCAGAAATGAAGACCGCATCAGTGAAGAACTGTCATCTTCAAACAGACTCAGAGCAGCAGCCCTGTGAGCTCGGTGGATAAGCACTAAACCATGAGAGAGAGATTTTCACCCTCACTGAACTAATGTGTCTCCCTCACTGCTGCAAGAAGTGAAGCTCACTTAAATTGCCTCTTCATTCTAGCTGCATCGTGATGTTGAGTGTGCTTTCAAAATCTGAAGGTTTGAAGGAATGTTTCTTGCAAGATGATCAGTACTCAAATGACATAATTTCTACATCAGCTTGAAAAGTTAAATCATTTGCTCCATTTGGTGTATCTGAACACCAATATAACAATGAAGTTAAATTGGTAACACTTCCTTTTACAGTACAGTACTACAGTGTACTTACCTAGAAAGTACTGGCTAATATAAGGCAAGTACATGGAACAGGGGTAGGTTAAGGGTTAGTTCTAGTTCTTACCCAGTAATTGTAGTTACTAAAATACGTACATAGTATTTACATGGGTAACTAGACTGTGAAAGAAAGCGTTACCGTTAAATTCATATAAAAAAATGAATAAAATGTTGTATACGTGTACACACACATACATACACACATTTTATATATAATATATATATAACATTAACATATATATGCATAACATTTTATTCATTTTAAATTAATTAAACTTCATTGTTATATATTTAAGCACTTTTTTGTTTGATTGTTAGTTAATGCTATTGTAATTGTTTAAAAAAAATCTTCAGCAACATACTTCAGCATCCAAAACATATTGGCTGAATTTAATAAGAAAAGAATAGCAGTGGAATGTTCCAGCTAATGGATGCGTTGAAACTGTTAGCTGGAGGCAGTGACTCCTTGTTACGATTTGAGACACTAAATCTTACCATACAACAGGCAATTTGGTGACCTAAATCAGGTTTAGAATCCATTTTAATCTGCTTATAATTCTTATGTCAAGAATCATAGGTAACTATTTGATGTTGAAGTGAAGCTGTTTGACTTCTATACAACGATATTAGTATCCACTAACAATTTGGGTGAAGATACCTCATTTTTTGGGGATTATCTCATGGGAAACATTTGACCCATATGGTAGGAGTAAGTCAAAACGAGATGACATCACCACATTCCTCAACATTATAGTATAGTCTTGCAGTGAAAAGGACCTTTACAAAAGGCTAACAACACAATACAAGAACTTACTATTGTTTCAAGAATTCCTGGAAGTGTATAAAAGTGCAACAGGAAGAAAAAGATACAGCCCTGTTAATTTAACTCATTTTCGCCATGTAAAGTATTATACAAGAACAAATGCTATAACCATGTGGTGTTTAGCGACAACACATATTGTTGTCTAGTTTGCATTGTAAATGTTATTTCAATGCATTTCCTTTCAAGGAAAAAGATAAGCTGACTCCGAATGGCCCTCGGTTATGTAGTCCTTTTTTGTACCGAAACATGCTCAGATTGTGGCCTACTTCTGTCAGTGTTACCCTGCAGAGAGCTGCGTGGCTGATGGGAGTGTGGCTGCTAGAGTGGGTGTTTGATCAGCAGGAGATAATTAGACATCATGGTAGGTTTACATGGCATGGAGTGTCACTAAGCTTCTTCTCTGACAAGATAAAAAACACATCTGTTGCCCATTCTCTCTAGATACAGCCACATTCTTCAGACACATCCAAATGCTCAAATCGATAGAAGGCCCCTTTCACAAAAGTAAAACTATTCTAGAGTCATCATTTTCAAATTTCAAATACATTTTCTACACTATCATTCAAAAGGTTTGTTGTTGAAAAGTCGAAAATTCAGCAAAAACAGCAATATTGTAAAATATGTAGGGCCCTATAATTTCTGCAATCACGGAATAAAAAGCACACTCTTTTTACAACTAAAATAACAGTAAAGGGTAAAAAAATGAATTCCCAAAAATTAAAACAGAAAAAACGGAATTTGCAAAAATTAAAACGAAAAACGGAATTTGGGAAAAAATAAAATGGAATTTGGGAAAAAATAAAACGGATTTTATAGGGCCCTAAATATGGTTATAATTTAATATAACTGTTTTCTATATTACTATATTTTAAAATGTAGTTCATTTTTTGTGATATCAAAGCATCACAACATGAAAAACATCAGTTTTTCAGTGTCACATGACCCTTCAGAAATCAGTTTAATATGCAGATTTACTGCACAGGAAACTTTTCTTAATATTATAAATGTTGAAAACAGTTGATTTCAGGATTCTTTGATAACTTGAAACTTCAATAGGGACAGCATTTATTTGAAACATCCATTTTATCATTTTAATAAATCCTTGCAGAAAAGTAGGGGTGCATGATATATTGAATAAATATCGTTATCAGCGATATCATGTTGCTCAAATATACATATAAATATAGATATACATACGAAAGTCTCTTTTTCTGAGAAAAGTATATATTGGTAGTAGAACTGCAGAGGCCGTTCACACTGCACACTGGATCTGTTTGTTTCTGAAAGTGTAGACGACATTCTGCATATCAGTTGACTTCCATGTCTCTTAGTGTCTCTCTAAACATTTAGCCTCTGCTAAAGTCCATTAATGACATCTTTCCCATGGTGCTGAACTCATTAATTCTGAGTGTAAAATAACATAACAAAACTATTATACGTTCATGTATGCACTATTTGAAACAGCATATGTTGGCTAATCGATTTAATACATTTCGTAACAAAAGTTGCGTGATATTGACTAGTCCAGGGGTTCTCAACTCCAGTCCTCGCGACCCACTGCTCTGCATATTGTGTATATCTCCCTTGTTTAACACACCTGATTCAGATCCTCAGCTCGTTAGCATAGACTCTCTTGCTGCGTCCGAAATCTCCACTCAAAGCACTACTCCCCTACCCCCTATGTTGGGGTTAGAGAGCAGAGCACTATATAGTGAGCTCACCAGCATAATAGAAGCCACTTTTGGACACTACTCGATCGTTTCTCGGCGCGTTGATTACATCATCTGTCAGCTGGTGCCGAGCCGGCTCTGGGCTAAATAGATTTTTAAAAATAAATACATTACATTATATTGAGCTTATTTCTCCAAAATTTAAAAACTAAAAGTGATTTCTGACCGTTTTTGTTATAATGCGCTACTCCACACATGATTATAACTTATTTTTACAAATCAGCGCAATGCATGATGGTATGTAGGGCTTAGGTTAGTGACCATCGGTTGTTCACTACTTTTCAAAATGCATTCTGGGATACATTGAGTGGACTATATAGGGTATAATAATCATCACTATACATTCGGACAGCACTACAAAATGGGGAGCTCACTATATAGTCCACTATATAGTGAGTAATGGGAGATTTCGGACGCAGCATATGTCTACCCTAACGAGCTGAGGATCTGAATCAGGTGTGTTAAACAAGGGGAGACATACACAATATGCAGAGCAGTGGGTCGCGAGACTGGAGATGACAAACCCTGGACTAGTGTCTGTAAATATTAAAAAGCAAAAAGACTGTAAGTAAAATATGAAGTCTGCATGTTCTGGGGTTCTCTGTGTGAAGTGACAAAACTACACCAATGTCACCAAAGATAAGCTACTATGTCCTGTACAGTTTTCATATTTTGCATCATTTACTTATACCTTTGGCCACTTCTCTGGCCCAAAAGTGCAATTAATCTGCCTGTGAGCAGCACTGAAGTGTGCAATAACTTACCACAAACATACATGCTTGCACACACTCCCAAAGTCAACAATGGCGCAATTCCAACAAATAAAAAAAAAGATGAAAAAGGCAACAAAAACATTTCACAACACATCTCCCATTCAAGAGTTTACTATATACATCCACACACAGTAGATTATTTTAAGACAGCCCCACTTACAATCTGTTTCTCAGTGTACTTGTTGGAGACTTGAGCAGGTTGACAGCCTCCATATGGCCGAAGTCAATGTCGTGGCCCAGGAGGAAGATGAAGAGCAGCTTGCACACATACTTCTTCTTGCTGTATCCATCCAAAGCCTTGTCTCCTTTAAACTTTCAGCGAATGTTGGCTAACTCTTTATTTATGCGTTTGATCTTCAGCTTCCTTACTCTTTACCTGAGGAGAGAAACAGAAAACAGGGTGATGATAATAACTGGGTGATCTGAACATAACAGGAGACAATAAAAAAGCAAAATGTCAAGCTGATGCTGATATTTTGCCCCAACTTTAGACGATTACTTGCATTTACATCCACAGTACAGCTTAGACAGCTGTTTTTGGTCATAAAAATATGCATTCCTCCCCTGCCTTCCATGAATTATTCTTGTGCATCAGAAAATGCTTAATGCATCTTCAAAAATCAATAACTCAGTTTCAAGGATGTTCAAAATACATTAAAATTCAGTATATTAAAAAGAAAAACAATAACACATAGGCCACACTGTTATTAAAAACCCTGGCATGATTTACACATGAGTATATGGCTGTCAATACAGATATTATGAAAATTGGTGCATTGAATGTGAAAAAGGAGGGCCAAAAGAGCAGATGATGGTAAATGAAGAGGACAGGAAACCAGGATTAACAACAGGAAATAGCTACATTTTGGGGGGTTTGGGGTCAAACAGGATAAAGTCCTTTGAAAGATTAAGTGTGCAAAAAAATTGTAATATCAGGAAAATCCTAGCAAAATGGAACCAAATAATACATACATGTTCTTGCAACTATGTATCCACAAAAAATAAATAATTTTTTTTTCATCCACAGCCACTACACCATTAGCATGCAGGTTAAACCATTTCTTGTGCTCGCTCCATCAGTCACCCTTGGGCAAAGCATCAGATTTCTTATTTGCTCCCAAGTCACTTGTGCAAACTGGAGGAAATCACTTTGCTTTGTATGCACTATTTAAAAAGGGATCTGATGACATAAAAACAACTGGAAAAAAAAGAAGTGTATAATAGTGCTGTTTAGGGGTGTAATTGATCAAATTACTCATGGTTTGTTTTTATAGGGTCACAGTTTCTTTTATAGGGTACGGTTCGGTATCTATGCAATGTTCAGGGAAAAAAGGACTAGGGCCTAGACCTAAATAAAAATAAAGAAGCAAAGGCCAATTAATCAAAATACAAGAAACAGCACAAATAAATACAAAATAGCAAAGATACAAATAAAATAACCCGTGCTTTTCAGGTTATTTTAGATATCTAACAGTAGTTTTCAAATCCAGAAATTGAATAAAACAATCAAATGTAAATTAACATTGCAAATACATTTTAAATGAAACAACGATTTATCATTACTAAAGTTACAAAATCTATTTCAGTCAGGAGCAGTGAGTGATTTCCTCCTTGTCTTTTGTTGTTTGATTAACATTAAAAACACAGACAGCTGGAATATTATGCTGCCGTCACTTTAGGACAATGCACAGACCCAAATAACTGACACGTGTGGTCTCTAAGTAAAAGACATATGAAAGAGTTCAGATGCAAAAGCCTCTAAGTGCCGTTTGAAATGTTCTTCTAAAATGACCATTTTTATCAAGCTTGTATATTTATGTTCAGTAATTTCACTTAAATGGCAATGAAGATTACCTATTAATTGTCATTTAAATGAAATTACTGAACTTAAATATACAAGCTTGATAAAAATGGTCATTTAGAAGAAAATTTCAAATGGCATTTAGAGGCTTTTGCATCTGAAACTCTTCATGTGTTTGCTAGGATAATCACCAAGATGGGCATGTTGACAATTTTTGAGTGAATTTATCAGTTCAAGTGCAAGACTTGAAAGAGAACTTGTCTGACCCATGGCTTTCTGTGTGCGTGCTTCGGTCAAGTGCACAAAACTGTTCTTACAGGGTGTTCGAGTTCTCTTTTGCGTTGTTGTTTTGATAATCGCTGTTGTAACGTATTGGGAAGCCAGAATGCGTATCCAATCAGCAGAAACACACATTAGCCAAAATCTTCTGTTTTATGCATTATTTTCAACAAACAATATTAAAGATGCTTCAGCAGATTTAAGATGAACTGCAGTGCAACCATGGGTGGATAACTGAAAACCGTTCACGCCCCTATTGCTGCTGTATTTATATTTTGGTGCAATATTGTTTCTGCAATGTCTTTTCTAATAAGGACTGAATTAGCTTTTATCCACAGAATACACACTCATTCCATCAAAGTAACCAGACATAGCTGCAAGCGGCATGGGTAAACAACACATTTATTCCTACAATTTATGTAAGTGTAGATGGTAATCAACTTAAAGTTCAAGCTGTTTAATGGCTGACTTCTCTGTGTAAAAGCTTGCAGAAACATACAATCTGATTTCAACTGTAGCCAACACCAATCACTGTTAACTCTTAGACAAAACAACTGAATAAACAGAGAAAAACATCAAGTGTATCAGACTGTACTAAATACACTCACAAGTTGAATGCACAAATTTACAGACAAATGGCCTCACCTCAAAAGCATCAATGACCCAAATATATCGTGTTTGTTATGACTATGACCTTAAAATTGAATGTCAGCTTTTCTGATTTAGCATTTGAGTCATTCTCACAGTGATGCTGAAATGAAATGTAGCCAGAAAATTGGCAATTCAAATCATGTCATGATCAAATGATACTGTTGAGAATACCAATTAATGGAATAAAATTGACCGGAAATATTTACCAAACACCCACAATGCACACTGATCTTAATTTATAGAGCACAGAAGACTTAGGGGCTGCATTTGGAATCGCATACTTCCCTCTATATAGTAAGCGAAAACGACAAAAGATTCGAATCCAAAGTACTCGTAAAAGAGTAGGCAGAAGTACCCTGATGACCTACTACTTACTGTCCCATCAGGACAGGGGAGAGCTAACCGACTGGATTATATTTATATTATGTGCATAACATACTTTATCAAATGTGACGTAATTCTTCAAAATAAACACCTACTCAAGAGAGTATGCGATTTTGGATGCAGCCGAAGACTTTTTACTGTTGACTGTTTTACATTGCTAATGGCACAAACCAATGAAAAGCTGTCATCAGACTATTAATGATCTCATGTGTGACCTGATTATATTTTTTTCCATTATATATATATATATATATATATATATATATATATATATATATAAACTAATGTATATATTTTTGGTGGGTGTCCCAACTAGGATACATCATACTAGTGGTGCACGATATATCGGCCGCCGATATAGTATCGGCCAATATGGTACATTTTTTACACATCGGTATCGTTCCAAATTCAAAATAGGGCCGATGTGAACAGGCCGATAATCATTCCTGTGTATTTGACGTATGTGTAGATGTGAGCGTGTGGGCGGGAAGTTTGTTTTACACAAGCGCATGTATGATGTACCAGCGCAAGTCCTGTTAGTTTAAACAACTCAGCAGCGCTGTCTTCTGTCAGCCTTACTAAGGCGTATTTGTATGCGACTTCCGCCAAAGCCTTATTTGACCGATAAATGATGTAGATGACTGACAGCTCTGCTTGTTTAGCTGAGACAACGAGCAGAGAGTGAAAGCCCCGCAAACGCGTCTTGCTCTCTCTCCCTTGCTGCACATTAATGAATTGAGTTGACTGAATATCTTTGAGAATACACAATGTTAAAAGGTCGGAAGACCAAAGTTTTTTTTTTTTTTTTTGGAACCATCACCGGTTGTGAATTGTGCTAAAATAACACTGCTTTATCTTCTCTGAAAAGCTTTCCACACATTCAGATGACATAAACCACACTTTCAATAAACAAACAATAGAGCTATTCAAGTCATATGGTGAAATAGTTTTTATGTCGCAATATATATATCACAGAAAAATAAAATATCGCAATGTCATTTTTTACCAATATCATGCAGCCCTAATCCTCGCCATGCGTTTTCTATACAGATATCAACATTGGTAAATATCGGTATCGGCCATAACAGCAATATTAATATCGGTATCGACAACAATTTTCACACCGGTGCATCGCTACATCTTACCAAGCCGGGATAAGTTCAATTAAATGTTCATTTGTTTTGTGCATAAGGGACTAAAATAAAATCTGGGTATACAGAAAAGTATAGATACACACCCATACTGAAAAAGAAGAGCCAGTCAGCATGCCAGAAAATTTCACAGGACACCTGAAACTAGGTGTGTTCTGTTTGTGATGACAAAATATGATGTATGATAAAAATGACAATACTCAAGTCAAGAGCTCAGATTCTCACTGTTAACATAAGTGCAAAACAATTCACTCACTTATATGACAAATCTGTATATCCAAAAGAAAATGTGGATAAAAGCTCACCACTATCAATATTACTAGAAGCCACTCTTTAAAACCTCACAAAATTATTACGAAAAAATGAGTCTCAAGCTCTTACCATGACCCTAAAGAAAGACTTTGAGTTTGAGGAATAACCCGGGAAGATGTAGAGAACTACAGACAACTTATCAAGATGACCCTCCTGTAACGCTTAGCTCAAGGCGACAGCTTGATAACTGGATTATCGTGAAAAACACATCTGAAACAAGTCCTCTTGGCGAGCAGCGATATCAACCGCAATCCGGCTAGTCAAGGTGACGAGAGCAACCGAGACGAGGCAAGCTGGACAGATCCTCTGCAGTAAACGAGCGGCGGCCTAGCGGACTCTGTGGCGATCAAGCATCACTCCATCACCGGAGCTAAAGCTAACGGGCCTGAGCGATCGCGATTACTCTCATGACCTCCCTCACCAAGAGCTACTGATCTGACTTACACCTTTTAACCTTCAATTCTGGCTAAAAGGCACCACGGAGCAAAGAAGAGCATATCATAGGCCATTTGATTTAGTTTAGGGCGTATATAGGAAGAGTTGAGTGCAGCTGTTCGCACAAGAAAATGACTAACGTTAATGGTGTTTGAGTGTGAAGGGACACTTACAGTTTCTGATGTCCGAGATGAACACCGCTAATCCTCGCATGCCATCTCCCTTCGACACAGCCGGCATGATAGCAGAGTTTTTTTCTTCAGGTCGGCTTCAACACGAAACAAATGACTTTCAGATGTTCAGGAGGCGCAGGTTTAACAGGAAAATACACCGAGCTAGTGGGCTAACAAACACGAACTCACTAACACTAGCAGCGAATTTAGGCTTGAATTTTCAAGCGCTCGTAAAGCACACAAATAATGTAGCAGTGAGCGTGTTTCAGGAATAAAAAGAGGTGAATGCAGTGGCTGGAGAGAGAAGCTGGGGAGTCAGCAGCGCGACTGGTGTTTCCGATGGCTAACGTCAATTCATTCAATCCTATGAACTCTCTTCGGTGGGAAAGCAAAGCAAGGCAAAAGCTGATGTTGCGGCACTGACTAATCTTTAAAAAAAATCTAGCCAACGTGTTGTTTTTAATTTATGGTAACGCAATTAAATATCGATGACGTTAAAATAACAATTGATACCTCTTCTGGCTTTAAGTCACGCACGGCAAGCTAGCCAAATAGCTAGCGAGCTGGCTGGCTCTATCAAATGTTAGAATACATCACCCAAATGGCACCGACGATAGGGACGGGGAATATCTACCTTTTGACGAACTAATCTGACAGACCTGTTTCTCGAGAAAGAGATAGCTATATGCAATATTTAGCCGTCAATAATGTACGAGACTTTTCGTTCGGTCGGTGTTCCTGGACGGAGCTCGTGACAGAACGGGCACTGAGCTCGCTCTGGCGCTTCCTCCCCAGATGTCCCGCCTCCAGCCAGCTACTCCTAATCTGATTGGCTAGTTGCACTTCTGTCGCTGCCATTCAGTGTATAATTTGTCCGTTTAAACGTCAATCATTTTTATAACCAGTTTAATTGGCTTGAGAGCAAGATCGACACTGTTGAAAGTAATAAGTATCAAAGTGCAAGTTTGTGGGAACGGTGATAAGTTGCCAAAAGAGAGGTTGTAAATTATACCAATTAAATCTGACGATTGGTGTTCTCCTGTTTAAAGCTGCTCTTTGCAATAGAGTGCAATTTAATGATAAACAAACAAATCTATCATAATGTGATGGCATAACTGTCAGAATCAAAATCACAGAATTGTCTATGCATTTAACCACAATTTAATGGTATGAGCTGATTTGCTTGAAGTTAATAAAGCAATCAAATTCCTATAAAAAGCTCTCAGTTGATATATATATATATATATTATGTACAAAAAAAAAGCTTTTAGCAAAAAGTTGCTTTAAAAAATTGTGGAAACCCCTTGAAATGATTAAGTAAACTTGGGTACATGCATAATTGAAAAAAATATGTGGTATTCCTGTCATGTTTTTCAACTATGCATGAAGTTTATTACTTACAGAGCATATGACAGTTTATTACTTATATAATCTGATTTCTTTTGATTATTTTAATTTCATCTATGTAAATCACTTTTAATTACCATTGTGTATGAAATGTGCTATATAAATGAACTTGCCTTGCCTTACAGTTTTTTTTTTTCAATTGCTAACAAACACTTAACCATCCCTCAGATATTTTTCTAAACTCTTAACACAGACTCACACTTACAAAACACAATTGGACAAATGGTTAATTTTCTTCTCAAAACACATTTTGTTAAATATATACTAACTCTTCATTTCAAAATAGAACACATCTTTCTCTGTACACACTAACTTTACCAAAACACTGGAAACCTGACTCAAAAATGAAATGATTATGTCAAAAAATAACACTTTTTTCACTTCACAAGATAGCCTACACGCTGTCAATCAAAGTACACCAGGTCCTGCACCTCTCACTGCAACTCTCACTGCATGTCTCACTGTCCTGCACCTCTCACTGCATGTCTCACTGCTCCGGTATCTCTCACTGCAACTCTCACTGCATGTCTCACTGCTCCTGCACCTCTTACTGCAACTCCCATTGCATGTCTCACTGCTCCTGCACCTCTCACTGCATCTCTCACTGCATGTCTCACTGCTCCGGTATCTCTCACTGCAACTCTCACTGCATGTCTCACTGTCCTGCACCTCTCACTGCATCTCTCACTGCACCTGCTCTTCAACCCTGTACCCCTTGTTCTTACTCTTCCAGACATTACAGTGTTTGTCTTTTTCTGTTTCCAAAAACATCACTCCTCAAAGTCCTCCTTTTACTGTATACATGTCAAAGTAATAGAAAAAATAACCCCTGCCCCTGAGTCTTAAGCCAGAATGAAAACAGTTGTGGTGGGCTTATTTACACAACATAAATATGCTGTTGGTCAATTACTGTGTTCAACTGTTTGTTTATATATATATATATATATATATATATATATATATATATATATATATATATAGCACACAAAAAAACTTATATATCACCTTTAGCACCTCCCATATACACATACATACAGAGAAAGAGGCTTCTTCATGAACCACATGGATTTGTAATGGGCTAAAATGCAAATTCTCTCTTGAAGACAGTAAAAAGAGACTGTGTTTTTAAACATTTACATTTGTGGATGAAATATGTATTCAATATAATTAGTGTTTAAAAGCATTTCATAGTTTTTGTCTTTCATTATAATTCCTAATGTGATGTTATCTCTAGTGAAACTGGAGAGAGACTGGAGATAAGGCTCAAGCCAGCCAATCATACATCTCACACCAGAATGTGTTGCTGTGAGAGCAGGAGAAAAACAAATGAAATGTGGTCTCTATGGGATTCGGCGACTCAAAACTGGGATTGGAGATAAAACCTGACTTTTTAAATGAGCGTCAAATGAGCTTTAACCCCTTACCTGTCACCCCCCTTTTGATAATTGACATTAAAATGCACTATACAAACTTAAATGGTTGTAATTCAAGAATGCTTTGGAATATATACCCAAGTTTGGTCTTGTTTTAAAGAAAACAATCAGCAGATTATTACTGAAGTGAAAGCACTTCAAAAAATTAAAGTATGAAAAAGTTATGGAAGTTATAATTTGCAGTAAATTAAATATAATTTATTAATATATTTTTTAATATAAAATAAACATTTTACAAAATATTTTTTTACTACAAAATTACTATTAAATGAAAGCTATATATCTAACCAAGTTGTGTTCAAAATTTAAAGTTGATATCACAAATTTTGAAGTTCCCATTAGATTTTGTTTAGGCGTTATACCAAAAATAGCCACCGGGTGCCATTGAATTCCATTGACTTTAATTTTATGCATTTTGCCATAACAAATTAATACATTTCTATCAAAATATCACTTCCGTCACTAAATATGTTACCTTGAGACTCAGACCTTTCTGACAATATGTGTTTTGTCAAGATTAAAAAAGGTTTTGATAATAAATTATGAAAGATGATGCCCAAAAGGGGAGGGGCCTAATAGAAAATACCGTTTCTATGGTAACACAACGTCCAATTTCAAAACGGGTTTCACAGGATGAATTCTGAGTTCGTAAGCTTTCAAATGATACCTAATTTATGATAACTACAAAAATATGTGATATAATAATAAAAAATATATATTTATATAATATATTATACTTTTTAGAGGACTTCTTACCTTACTTTTTAAAATATAATTTTCTTTTTTTATTGAAAAATGCTAATTATGTTTTATTATGAACTTTTAGCACTAAAAACCAAAGTTTCAATTATTAAAAGTGTGTGCGTCGACTTTTGCGACAAAGGTCAGAAACTCCTGTAATGACGTTGATTTTTTTGAGGCACACTCTTGTCATAAATTCATATATTACTGTTCATTCATAATTTGTAAGAAAGAAACAGCACTAAAATATCTATTTAGGAGTACCTTTCCAACGATATATAGTTTGTCATGACTAGATTAGAATTTAATAGTAATATAGTGAAGTAAATTTAGATTGCCCGAATACGGGCAAGTGACAGTTATAATGCTTTACTTTCAACCTTTTTTGGCATTTAGTGTAGGAAATAGTATTTCACATGACTTTGATATTACTACATTGACACTGTCATTTCCGGATGGTATTCATTCATTAAAAATAAACAAGTTCCGCCTTTTAAACTTCTCCTCAACGTGCATGCAGTGTAAATAAAGCAGGTGCTGGTGCATCAATGAAATGAGTCCACGGCCACGCCCCGTGCTAATGGTACCGCCCAGAGCCGTTAAGACGGCTCTGGTACCGCCCGCGGCGCAAATTACAAGACGAAAATTAAAAAATCATTTAGATATTTCATTTATTCAAATGTTTGTTTCTGAAGTCACAATTTAGCACAAGTAAAATTGAAAAACGGGAGAAAAAGTAACTATACAGTGATAATGTAACTGGTTTCCATTTTTCATTTGCATTTTATGGTCTGAAAATTGAATTGTGAAGTGTTACACTGACCCTGTTTTAACTAGCCAACCTAAACTTGTTAAAGCAAATTCTTTACAGAATAAGAAATTGATTTATTCGAAAAATAGGTTTAGGCGATTGTGAATTTGGTTCATAACAATGGGATTTAGTGCTTTAGCAAATCAGAAAAATAATAATCGCGCTACAGTTTGGTCCAATGAAAGACACGCTTAAAGAGCGGAAAAAACGTAGAGCAGTTGAGCCTATGACGGAGAGCTGCAAGAAAGAGGGCGGGGAATTTAGTGAATCACGTGATTTTCGTCACAATCAAATCATTTCATAGTCACAGCAAAGAGGTGGGATCAATACAAGTGTGTTTACATGAGCTTCGCTGCAGTCGTAGTTGAATCCAGTTTATCGAAATGGCGGAGACGGCAGACCGGAATGGAGGTAAGCTGAAGCTACCCAAGGCCCTTTCGCATAGAGCACCTCCGTTATGAATTAACAGTTAGCTATTTATGTAACTAACTTATAGGCGAATTGATACGGCAACTTTGTTTGTTTTGTTCTGGTTATTTTTGTTTAACGTTCAGTCTTTGAACACATTTGTGTGCTGCGTATGTAGTTATTTCAGATGACTAGGAATGTGCGCACACGCATCTTGAGCATCCATTTTAGCCAGCCTCGGATAGTTCATTCATTTCGCATCACGTGTCGGCTATTGCTAATTGGCTAAAATGAGTTAGATCCGATAACAATGTTACGAACAATCTTTAATTTAGGGAATTCAATTTATTAGTGTGAGTCCTGATAGCTGGCTGCCCGTTTCGTGCCTATGAGGGTAATTTAGATAACGCTGGCGGGGTGCTTGAACGACTTATTGTTTGAAGCACAGACCGCATGGGACTGAACACCGCATCTTGAAGGCTTTGAACTACTTTAGCTACTTCTTGCAGCTTTGTTACCACAATTTACCCGATTTTAATTAGCGATTGATTAGGGTTTTGTAATTGGTGGTGTGATTCTTTCTTTTTATCGACCACGTTACGGATGGCTCCCCCCATGCGTATAACCAAATCTTCAAGATATCTTCCGATGCTGTTATAAAACAATTATAGTTGTTTTAAAGGCGAATTAGTAAAACCGCATAATAAAAAATAAAATATATATAATATTTTTTGGTATCATATAAAGTGTTGTTAAATAGACTCCAGATAACGATTTCAAATAGCTTGATTTCTGGTTTTAAAGAGTTAATGCTGGTCTCGAAGTGGCACAAGCTGTATGTATCTGATGGAATTTGAATTATTTGTCAAGTATTTGTTAACTCCTAATGGTTAATTTTATGCCGGTTGGTGGCGACAAATGATTTTGATGCTGGCGAGAATTAAAGCACGAGGCTTATTCCGAGTCGCATATGCAAATCCACTGACTATTGAATAATACAGAATATTTCATATGAAATGAAAGCTTATGATTACCTTTAAGTCTTGTTGGGGTTTCCCCATGAAAATGGTATTTTAAAATACAAAACACACTGACAAAACTTAAGTGAAGCCTAGCTCATGCTTACATAGTGCATACTTTGCGATTTTTCTCTTTCTAAATGTCTTTTTTATATTTGAGGTGTCCCAGGGTGAGAGCTCAGTGAAACCTGCAGCAGAAGATATGACCTCCAAAGAGCTACTACTTTGATTCCTATGCACACTTTGGCATTCATGAGGTACAGTCCTATTGGTCCTTGTCTCATAATGTGTACAATTAAATGTTTTCACATCTGTGACTAATGTAAACCCATTCTGTGTCCACAGGAGATGCTGAAGGATGAAGTTCGTACTCTGACGTACAGAAATTCCATGTTCCACAACAAGCATCTCTTTCAAGGATAAAGTGGTGCTGGATGTGGGAAGTGGAACCGGCATTCTCTGTATGTTTGCAGCCAAAGCTGGAGCCAAAGAAAGTTATTGGGGTCAGTGTAAATCCCTACCTGTTAATGTAAATTGTCGCCTCTTTGTTTTCAACAGGCTTTGTTATGTATATAGAGAAATTTAGCTGAATGAGGTGATGGCCCATCCTGTTGAGGTGATAGGTGGGTTGTCTTGCTGTGCTTTTGTCAGGTTTTTCATTATTCTTTTGTCATTCATTCCCCAGATTGAGTGCAGCAGTATATCAGACTATGCTGTGAAGATTGTGAAGGCCAACAAGTTGGATCATAGTAAGGATTTCTCAGAACTTCACAAACTGAATTTATTGTACTGTGAGGTTTTCCTAAAATACTTACACTTTGTTTTTCCTGTTTAGTCGTTACCATTATTAAGGGAAAAGTGGAGGAGGTTGATCTTCCCGTGGACAAAGTAGACATCATCATCTCTGAGTGGATGGGATACTGTCTCTTCTATGAATCAATGCTCGACACGTCATTTATGCAAGAGACAAATGGCTGGTGGGTGTATGCTAATGTCCTTAAGCATTAAAGTGTTAGAGCTGTTCAGCATTGAAATTGTGCTTGCAGACCTTAACTTGATAAATGTTCACAGTTGCACTCTTTTCTTCTTTCAGAAACCTGATGGTTTGATTTTCCCTGACAGAGCCACGCTCTACGTCACTGCTATTGAGGACCGACAGTACAAGGACTACAAAATTCACTGTATGTGTCAATCTCTGAGTGCACTTTTGAGTTTTGGTTTCAGCTGTGACATGACTTTCATCTTTGGATTTCATTTTTATTTTTTCCTCATCAGGGTGGGAGAATGTTTATGGATTTGACATGTCCTGTATCAAGGAAGTGGCTATTAAGGAACCTCTGTAGTGGATGTTGTTGACCCCAAGCAGCTTGTGAGCACTGCCTGCCTCATTAAGGTTCGTTTACTTCACCAAAAATGTGCTCTAACGATACAAAGCTTTTTATATAAGCCTTGTCTTTATTCAACCGATCCGTTCTCTTTGTTCATTAGGAGGTGGACATCTACACAGTGAAGATTGAGGACTTGTCCTTCACGTCACCTTTCTGCCTGCAGGTGAAAAGGAATGACTACATCCATGCACTGGTAACCTACTTCAACATAGAGTTCACTCGCTGCCACAAGAGGACTGGCTTCTCTACTAGTGAGTACTTCAGTTTTTCTTTGCCCTCTCTATACTATACCAATTTCACCATGAGTTTCTTGATTGTGTAAACCCTGTTGATAAACAAAGTGAATTTGTCTTTTAGGTCCCGAGTCTCCTTACACTCACTGGAAGCAGACTGTGTTCTACCTTGATGACTATTTGGCGGTAAAGACTGGGAGGAGATCTTTGGCACCATCAGCATGAAACCTAACGTCAAGAATAGCCGTAAGCCCCATTTGTACTTTAATATTCTAAAAGCTCACTTGTGGAATAGAATCTTGTAGGGGTGTAAAGATGCACGTATTTGTATTGACCCGTTCGGTATGAGGCTTTTGTTTCGGTACACATTACAAACCAAATGATTCGTTTTGTCCATTTAATTTTCTACTGCTGACCAAAAACCACCAACGTTGCAGAATAAAAGTCATTTTGTACTACTCGTACCGTCTATCAGTTTGGACCAATGTCAATGCAGCGCGAGCTTATCTTGATCAAGCTGCACTGTTAGTACTATGACACTAATTTTGAATTCACCACTAAAGTAATAACAGTTTTGCAGAAATGGTAAAATGCTGATACCACCATTTTCAGAATCGATCCAATGCCAAAATTGAGTATCATCCAGATACCAGCTGTTTAGTTTAAATCACGGAGAATTTCTATAACTATGTGTGTTGACCTGATAATCATACTTTTGCGTGTTAAACACAATCTACTTAATACAGACAACTTCATATTTTTTTTTTTTCATAATATGACAAATGCTATTAAACTATTCAGCAGTAAAATTTAGTGTATAAAAATCATGTTTGCCTTATTATGGATCTTTTGAATAAATGGGCAATTTCTCTGGCATTTCTTTTGGGTTTTCTCAAATGTACCGAACTGACACCACTATCAAATTGTGAACCGTTACACCCCTAGAATATTGCATGAAAGTGTAGAAAAATATATCTTGTAAATCTTGATTGTATTCATTTTATTTTAAGCAGTGTTTGGATAGAACGTTGAAAAGCATTTATTTGAAATGGATGTCTTTTCTAACTTTAAGGTTTTCCTTGCTAAATAAGTGTTAATACCTATTTAAAAAAACCTTACTGACCTCAGGGTTTTGAACGGTAGTATATTGCAGTACACTGCTTGATATTTGCTACTGTTTAGCAGCAAAATGAAGATATTCAATTTCATAATTTTAGTCCATTTAAAATGAAGCCTGTTGAACCTTAACAATGTTGATAGTTTACTAATCTATACATGGTCTACGTTCCTTTTCATTTAAGTGGATACAAAAATCTCTAAAGGTTGGTCTAACTTTTGAACCCCTCCTCCCCTATCTTACAGAGAGACCTGGACTTTAACGTTGACATCGACTTCAAGGGTCAGCTCTGTGAGGTGTCCAAGACGTCAGAGTACAGAATGCGCTAGAGTCCTTTAGCATCAGTGTGTGTGTGCGTGGCATTTCAGAGCAGTGTATGCGTGTGTTAATCATGTACTTTGTTAAATGACTGTGTGTGGACATTTTTAGAGATTCTGTTTTACAGAATGTTGTCTGACATGGTTATTGAACATTTTTAAATTAACTTTTTTTTTTGAATTGTGTAATGCACCAAAGGGCACTAAACATGGTAGATTTGTGCTTTTTTCCCATGTGCGAATTTCCTTTTTGGCCGTGCTTTTTTTCCAAATTTTAGGTGGACCATCTTGGATGGGGATCCATTGAACTTGTGCATGCATGCGCACACATACAACTGCTCTCTTTTGTCTGACATGTCATCCATGTGTACGTCTTTTATTTTTATTTTCTCCTGCCATGATGACGTGTTAGTCACTGTAAAAAAAAAAAAAATGCAAATTAACTTTGTATTTTGGTATTCCATCTGGTTAAGCTAACATATTCCATGTAGGTAAAACCTGTTGTCATGTTTCACTGTGGTCAGGAGCTCTGCCCAGTGATTTCTGAATGAGCCCATATCATTTTGTATTTCTGCTGTTTTGGACCATCAGTAGAGGGCACCTCCATAATGTGCCGTTTGTCTTCTGTGGAGTAACCGTTTTAATTCATGTAGTGCTTCTATGTCCTCCTTTTGTTACCCCCACCCCTTTTTCTTTTTTAAATGATGCTTGTGGCAATGACCCAAATGGAGGATAATATCGTGCTATGGATGAGATGGTGTAGTATTCTCTTGTACAACTCAGTAGATGGTGTTAATGAGCACTATTAGATCTTTTGATCTTTTTAATGTCATATAGGAAGAATCTCCATCCAATGGCTGACTGTTTAGTTTAAGCTTATCTGCTGCTCTTTTGCACTATAAGCACTTAACTAAGTTTCTCAGACCCAGAGCTGCCGTTTAATTCCACGGAGGAAAACCTTCAAACTAAATTTTCCATAGAAGTGCTTTTTATTGAAGGTTGATGCTTTTCCTGTGTTTGAGTGACTTCACATTTGTTCCATATTGTGATCTCTCATAGTGTTGCTGTGTACAACAGTGTTTTTGTTGAGGGGTGCAATTTCACGTTGTCTAGCACTGGTGAGGATTATTACCAGGCAGGCGTTTGTCCACTTGGAATTGTTTATTCTTTTCTTTTTTGAAATAAAAACAAATTTAAACCAGCATTTGTTTTTATTAATTTTATTATTAAATGCAAACTTGCTTTTCACAATTCTGAAAGCATTTTAATTAGGTGTATTTAGATTTATGATCAGTTATTCAAATTTGAAATGTTTAGTAATCTACATAATGCTCATTTGATAGTTGTTTTGAATTGCTTCTAGATTAAGCTGAGATATTTAGCAGAGTGTTGCAGACCTGCAGTTTTTTATATTTAGTCATTTTTTTTATTTGTGTACGACCTGCTATTGTTAATGCTACAGCTAGTCATTTGAGGTTTAATTTTAATTGTTCTGCTTTCAGTTTTTAGAAACATTGCTGTGCCCCTGCTTTTAACAGTGTGTACTGCTGCTTTCAAATCTGAATGAATACTTAGATTTGTTCTCTTGTGTTCATTAGGTCTTCATTCTTTGCATTGTTTTATGGTGTGAATTTTAACTTGTTCTCAGGTTTGGTAAAGTAGGTCAAATCTGACGTAAGTATTCAAATGGTACTTAATGTTAACAGAAAACGAAGTCAGTCGGTTCTTGTTCGAGGTTTAATCAATGACAACATTGGCTGATGATTGCTTGCAAATAATAGTAATTTATTAGTTGCAATTTTTCATAAGTAAAGGCAAACAGCTAATCAGTGTTATCAGGGTCATTCTTAGCATTCGGTGCCATTTGAGTCCTTGTGACATAATGTGGTATATTTTGAGTAGAAATGGGCTAATACTTGTTTTTACATGATTATCTTAAATACTTAACCCCCCTTTACCATAGAACACAATAATATGCCTACACAGGATTAATTAATTAAAAATATTCACCCTGATTTTAGTGTAAGTAGACTAAACTGCCATGTCCCCAAGTAAGCTTGTATATCTTCAGCCAATATAAGTAATAAAAATCTAATAAATTCAGAATTTTTCAATATCGTTGTATATTCTTATTTATAATATTCCTCAACAAAATAGATTTTTTGTTAGTAATACATTTTTAATGCTTAAAGTCTTTAAAAAATGTTGTGTCCCTGAATTGAATGTCCCCCCTGTTACTCTGATGGAAAATCCCTCTGAACATGCCCCTTGACTGTTACTCTAATCACATGACTCTCTGGAATTTGAATACTTTTTGACTGCAAATTCTCAAGAAGCAGAGTATGTATCACTTCTTAATTCACTCTTTTTTCAATGTTTAAGAGTGATTTACTGATGTGGTAAAGCATAACATGTCCACCCTGTTATGCCTATATATTGTGTAAACTTATAATTGTTTTTAATTTTGAAAATATGGTAAATAAATAGGTTTAAAATCTTCCTCAGTGATCACTGCATTATAATATTATAATATTATAATATTTATTTGTTATATATTTAATGTTGTTCAGTGGTGTGATGTCCACCCTGTTACCCCTTTGTCCACCCTGACCCTCTCCCCCTGTTTCCTCTGTGTTGGTTTAAGCTAATCAAATAATTTCAACAAATATTATGCATATTTTTGTGGTTAATTTTAGGGAATGAAATTGGAAAATGAAATAATTTAAAAATTGGACAAAAATTCTATTGAAAAGTCTTTTTGTTCTGAAAGAAATGTGTTCAAATTACCACGGTGCCTTAAAATACAACAACTTTTTTCAAGATAATGCTTGTTAATGAATACTAAGTTAAAATACATTTGAAGGGTAAAGTGAGGGACATGTTACCTCTCAGAAAATGTAAATATTACATTAATTGTAAATTCAAAACATTCATTAATTGAGATGAGAATGTCCGGTAACAGGGTGGACATTTGGCCTTAGCATGTGTGAAGAATCTGGTCAAAATTATTAAAGAGTCATATCCTGAGCTGGACCAATATATTTTTCTTGTAGTGTAACAAGCCATTCTTCAGATAAAATGTTTAAATCATGGAATTTTTAACTTTTTTTATGCAAAATTACCAAGCTGAAATGGGACTGAATAGTAGGAATGACCCATCAGCTGGCTGTAGGGAGATGCTTGAACGGTATCCAATTAGATGGTCATCAGTCTTTTACACTTGAGCACTTGTTATCTTCTGTCATCATTGTAAAGCTGCTAAGGCTACTGCAATGGTTTTCTGATGTAGCCTGTAAGCTCGCTTCTGTGTCCGTCTCCTTTTCGTCTGTAAAATTTGCCTGATCTACAGCATTACATTTTTTCTCATAAGCATTTTTAATTTAATACATAAATGCTTTCTACTCTAGTTAATTATATAGTTCATTAGTTGGGCTGATGATTGCTTGTTTGCCTGACGCACAGCACAAGGACTCGAGCTTCTTCTGACTGACCCTTGCGAGGCCTGTTACAAGTGGGACCTGTTTTAGAAAACCTCTGTATGACCCTGGCCCATACTGTAACTCAATTTCAGGGTGTTGCCAATCTTCTTATTATAGCCTTGGCCATCTTTGTGGAGGGCAACCATTCTAATGCTCAAATCCTTAGTGAGTCATTTGCCATGTTGAACATCCAATGGTCAGTAAGAGAATTGTAGGGGAGAGCGGGGCACAACGTAACACTTTTTAAGGGTTTAGATATTTTTTCCCACATTAATTTACCACATGTCTAGTACAATTATGTGGTTTTGTTTTATTAATACAGTGTATACTTTTTTCCTGATTTACCCTGAAAGAATGGAAGTGATATGTGACAACATGCCCCATAGGTGGGGTACATTGTAACATGTGAGGGGCACATTGTAACATCACTATACAACAGCTTAAAATGCTATCTGATCTAATAAAAAAATATCAAACCAAAATATGTTCTTAATAAAATACAATTATTAACTTTTTCATTTAAAATAATGGCATTTTTTAATAATTAAAAATATACAAATGTTTGAGTTTGCCAACAAACACACTGGAAAACAGCTATACAGGATGGTTCAAAACAAAATAATAATTAATAATTTCTGAACATTGACTCTCAGTCTTTATTTAAAATGTTCTCTTGTTTTCTCAATAGAATTAATAAAAGTGTAGAATATAATAACATATTTCTAATGGGGCACATTGTAACACAGTGTTACAACATGCCCCAACAGCACAACTGGGGTTTAAACCCTGCTAGTGTCTTCTGCTAGTTAGCAAAGCATTAAATAACTGTATCAACTGTTAAACAACAGATTGGAGATTAAAATAATATCAGATTTGTCTAATTTTAAATAAACACAAAAAATAGAGATGAAAATTTAACTTAAGTAAGAAATGTACTTTTGCTATGGTTAAATAAATGTTCAGTGATATCTTACAAAGATTTCTGAATTTTGGTGCATTTTTTTCTCTATAGTGTTGAAATGGCAACTAGTAAATACACCAAGTTTCGTCAGTGCTAGCATGTGAGTAAGTATTTAAAACAAGTGTGTTACAACTAGGCCTGCATTACGTTGTGCCCACGCTCCCTACTCCCCTACTCAAAGTACAAATTTTGATTTGTTTTAAATAATACAAGATACACACATTTGTATGATCCTGTCAAGCAGACAAAAAACATGATAGATAGGAAATGTGGCTTTGCATGGTTAAATGAAGTAGGCCTACAGCTATTTTCACTTTGGGTGTACTCACTTTTGTTGCCAACTTTTTTACAATAATGGCTGTATGCTGAGTTATTTTCAGAGGACAGTTACAAATAAATACTGCAATACTAGCAGCACATTGACTACTCTCAAATCCAAGTTTCATTTATGGTATCCTTGAGAAGATATACTAAAATCTTTGTGGAAATGTGAAGGGAGTAGAGATCGAGACAAGAAAAATCGTTGAAAAAGCATGCAAGGAACCCGCCCCACACACATTTCACCAGTCCTAATCCTTTTAGCATCAATTATTCAAAGAATGGGATAGGGGGTCCAAGAGCCATTAAAGACAAAAGGTGAGAGTCTCAGTGATCCACTACCATTTGACTTGCAAATTAAGAAAACGGGAATTGGAAGAAACGTCTTGCTAGCAACTTTGCTTAACAGAATAATTCATTTGATGTCATCATTACTTTAAATACCAGATATTGTGTAGGCCTACTTCACCTTAGTTATTCATGCGATGTTCAGGACATAGAGTCAGCAGATCTTAAACATTCTTAAATTTGTAATCCCATAGGTCAAGTAGAGTAAATGTAAGAAAAATTATGTAAATATTGGTTATTTGGAAATATATGGTCTTTTCGTGTGTGTGTAATAAGATTTCATAAGTCAATATAAATTTGCAAGATAGGAATTTATTGACATTGGTGCAAAGCTCTAAATATTGCATTTCAGAAGATAATGTTCAAATAAATGTGTTAAAGATCCAACATAATTTCTTAATAAATACATTTTAGTTACTTAAATATACAAATGTCTTCTCAAACTGTGCATGGTCAAACATTTCAATATACTCTGTGCATTTATTCATCAAACAGTATGACTGCATGTATAACTTTTATATGACCTTAAATTTATAAAAAATATTGAAATACCTTTGTTTACTTTTTGTTGTCTTTTATCTCTGCACTGTCAGAAAAAAAGGTACGAAAGCTGTCACTGGGGCGGTACCTTTTCAAAAGGTACACTTTTGTACCTAAAGAGTGCATATTGGTACCACCATTATGGTACCAATATGCACCCTTTAGGTACAAAATTCACCCTTTAGGTACAAAATAGTACCTTTTTGAAAGTTACCGCCCCAGTGACAGCTTTCGTACCTTTTTTCTGACAGTGTGGGGACAGAGTAATCTGGCCTGTTTGTCATTTATTAAAGTAAGCAAGTGAATCGAATATCTTCATCTTCAAAACAAACATTAAAGGGCATGTGATATTATAAAGAAGCATTTTTAAATCACTCATTGCTCTACCATTTTAACTTAACATGAGAGAAGCATAGCCTTTTCACTAGCACATCTCGGGTCTCTTGGCTGCCCGGCATCGGAGAACTTTGAGGAAACTGTCAATTTTGTGGGAATCCCTGCGGAAGCAGGACAACAGGAAATGGAAATTGACAAGTCGAGAGGTTTTATCCTGGCCAAGGTTGTTGAAGGAAAAGGAGAGAGGACAGGTTGTCTGAGGATGAGCCCATCTGTAGAGAAGAGAGAAGGGGCCAAGCAATTTAGATTTATTTCTTTATATCCAAATGTCATCCCTCTTTCAAACAACATGCACAATATATGCAATGTGAGCTGTTCCTAAAAGCACACTCGCCTTGTGAAGGACACGCTCCAGACCTGCACCCAGGCTGTTGATGTTGTCTTGCAGCTCTTTGGTCTTGCTGTTAATGGTGTTGCGTTCAGGATGTGCCAGGCTGGACGCTTCAGAGGAGAGGAGGGTGAGGGGGTCGGACCACGCCAGCAGCAGAGACCGAGCCAAAGAAAGCAACTCATCCTCCTGCAGAAACAATCACATACAACTTCATTCATTGCTCACCTGTTCCGCTTGTAATTACACACAAGACCACAAGAGGATGATGTTTACCTGGTTATCCCTGCCTGCACAAAGTTGGTATTAAAATCAGAAGTTTTATTGTAATATTTATTAATTTATATCAGTGTGAAATGGCCTCTAGAGCAAGAAAAAGCTAGGGTGCAACTTGATTTTGTCTCTTGGTGAGTTGAAAACGTAGGTTGACGTAAAGCGATTGTGTCTCTTCAGAAGACTTGGATTAAACAGCTTGATTCACATAAACCCCTGGTTTCACAGACAAGGCTTAAGTCTAGTCCTTAGACTAAAATGCATGTTTCAACTGTTTTAACTGAAAGCGACTTGCACTGACATATTTTAACATGTTTCATTGTTGACATTGTTGTATGTCAAGGTGCACAAAAGTAATGTTTTATTTTACGGCATATTCATAAAAGCTACTTAAATGTCTTAATTAAACCAAGGCCTAAACCGGATTAATCTAAACTGCATCTGTGTGACCAGGCCATGGATTTCTATTATGATCTCTTTAAGAACTTTTTGAAGAGTCAAAGTGTTGGTTGAATGGGACTTTCAAAAGAGGGACAAACATCTCGTAGACATTTCTTCATTTGTGTTATGAAGATGAACAAAAATCTCATGGATTTGGAATGACATGAGTGTAAGTACATGACAATTTTTTATTTTATTTTTTTATTTAGTGAACTATCACTTTAA
Organism: Hybognathus amarus; assembly: GCA_030378365.1. Classification (NCBI taxonomy): domain Eukaryota; kingdom Metazoa; phylum Chordata; class Actinopteri; order Cypriniformes; family Leuciscidae; genus Hybognathus; species Hybognathus amarus. The sequence continues at coordinate 125,972 of JAQIUQ010007354.1, read as the reverse complement.
GCTAAAATAAAAAAGGGGAATAGGATGAGACTCTTTCTCATATTTGAGAATGCTTTTTTTAAGTATTCATATATAAATTAAATATATTAACATCATAAAGTCTTTTAATTGTGTTTTTATATAGTTTGTTTTACGTTTTATATAAATTGAATGAATATAATACACATATTTTATTTATATTATGCTGCGTAATATTTAATATTTGTAATTTAACAAAAAACTATATTTACTTAGTTACAAAAAATAAGATGGAATAGGAGAAAGTATTTTACATTTTAAAAATAGTACGATGGATGCATGTGTGCTCTTACCGGCACTTTCAGGGCTTGGTCTTTGTCGTTGGGAATTTGAAGGGAAGATGTGTGGCACATTGATGGACGGGGCATCATTGCCCTCCCAACAGGAGGAAAGTGAGAATCCTGTGGCTCGAAAGGTTTATATCAAAAACAACCAACATCAAAACTATGAAAAAAAATACCTGTTTGGATAAAACTGAAGTCAAAAACAACCCAGTGTGCATGTAAGTGTCACACACACACACACACACACACACATACACACAATGGACTCTTCCTCCTTCCTTGTTGCAGATACTACATTAATCCAGCATCCCTCACGATTCTCATCGTCTTTCACTTGGACATCAAGCACACCTGGATTTGATCATAGTCTCATCAACGCACTACAAAAGACACCCACTCAGTTAACTCATTGTCTGGTTACCATTATGACTACAGATACCAACCTTAAAAAGGTTACTTCCCTGTTCACCGTCATATTCCATTCCAGCATTGTCATCTGCTTGTTTGTCCTCTTCTATTGTGTTCCTGTTTAGTTGGGATGGGGAAATGAAGCCTTAAAGCACTGAGGCTTTCCCCTGACTGTTCCAGGAAAAGATTCAAAGCTTCTAGAGCAGCGGTTCTTAATCTGGGGTCGCAAAGAGGTAGAAGGTGGGTCGCAGGATAACTTTTATTTTGAACGCATGTATAAAATGCCCGCCTATTAGCACCAACTACCAACAACATGAGATAATAAATTGGAGGTAGTCACATGGGCTTTGCAATTTGTGGTCATAGCTGGACTGCTGATTAGACATGGAACAATTATTTTATTGGTGCTGGGAAAAAGTGTCCTGTTGAAAACAACTTCACTCAGACCAGCGATCGGGGGGATTCCCAACCACAGTATGTGATTTGTGGCAAGGTGTTAGAAAAATGCTAGGACACTTGACAACTAAACACAAATCACTGCTGACAAAGCCACTTTAATGTATCCAGCTGAAAACTTACAGGAGCTATGTGGTTAAAAAACAATGCTACAGAAAGCCACCACAGTGAATAGGCCTCTACCATAGACAGTAAAAGAAATGGACACAGCAACCCATAGACTTCAACGGACAAAAGTAGAGTCAATTAGTAGCACTCACTTCCTGATTGCCAAGCAAACTGTTTTTTACTAAAACTGCTTCTACTGGGCCATAACGTAAGATCCAAGGTAATGGAGCCTTTTTTACATTGTCGTGTTTCTTTAGAAATAAATAATGGACAAATGGAGTCTTTATAGGCCTCAGATGTAAAGTTATGCGCTGTCAAAGTGATGCCAAAATGAATGGAAGTCAATGGAATGCCAACAGCAGGTGAAGGCTTGCTAGCAAATGGCGGCCCCGAAGAGACTTCAATTTCCGGCTGAAGGATTACACCTTTGGGCTCCACACACCTTGTTTATTATTTCTCATTTGGATTGCCAAAACTGAGAAGCCACCCAATTTAGGTGAGAATTTTTTTTCTACCCTGAGTTAAAGAGACTGGTTCTGCTTATGTGTGGACAAAGTGCTGCTGATCAATTAGCATTGATTCCAGTCTCAAATGATACAGTGACTAGTTGTATTAGGGAAATGGTAACGGATGTGAAAGAGCAGATAATCACGAAAATCAAGCTTATTTTCTCTCCAACTTAAGAGCACCGATATTGCAGGAGAAGCACCAATAAATGGTTTATGTTAGATTTGTTGGTGAAGGACACTTTATGGAGTATTTTCTCTTCTACGATATGCAACAGGTGAGCAACTTTTTGCCACATTGGATTCATTACATAAACATGACATTTATTTGAAGAACTGTGTGGCTATTTTCTCCAATGGAGCACGGGCAATGACTGGCGCAAATAGAGGATTGGTGATTAAAAGTACAGGCTCCGTCTCTATTTTTATGAACGCATTGGATGATACACAAGCATGGGCTTGCTTGTTGTTAAGAAAATGCGCCTCAGGAAATGGGTAATGCTTCCTTTTACAGTCCAGTTACCCATGTAAATACTATGTACTTATTTTAGTAACTACAATTACTGGGTAATAACTAGTACTAACCCCTGAACCTACCCCTAAACCTACCCATGTTCCATGTACTTACCTTATATTAGCAGTACTTTCTATGTAAGTACACTGTAAGTACTGTACTGTAAAAGGAAGCGTTACCAAAAATGGCACCTGATATGAAACAAGGAATGGATGAAGCGGTCCACACAGTCAACGTGATACATACAAGCCATTATCATTAATACTTACCTGTTTGATCTGGATCCCTTGTCGTACCTGTATGCTCACCTGTGTCTTTGATAAACCTTCTTTGGGTTCTTTCCATCATTCATCCAGTCAAAATTACAGATGACCAGGCCAACACTATGAACCAGCAGGCACCGCCAACTGCCACCTCCCTGATTTAGCTACTCTGTGTCCCTGACGAGTCCCTGTTCAGCCTCACCCAAGATGGCCACCTGGAGGAGTATGGAGTATGATACGTCCCTTACATCTTGGACTGGGATGGATGACATACTTGGCCAGATGTTACTGTTGAGTGAGGGTCATAGTTCCTTGGTGGACTTCATTGATTACACCCTGTGGGTTTGTGGATCTTCACACAGTGGGGAAAGTGGAGGAGCAGAACCACCAGCCCATCTTCCCAGTACAAATAGTTCCACCTCGTCTCCACCATGGTCTATCATCCCCCGGGCTCCGTCTAGGCCTCGTAGTCAATCGTTGCTCTGGCACAGCTTTGGACTTGTGGATCTCCATCTGTACCTCGAACCACCACCCCTCAGGCTCCGCAAGGCTCTTTGTTGATCCTATCACAGTCTCTACCATATAAAAGACACTCAATCAGTTAAATATTGCATCTATAGTTCACCCAAAAATGAAAATTAAGTCATTACTTACTCACCCGTATACTGTAACAACTCCATAAGACCTTCGTTTATCTTTGGAACACAAATGAAGATATTTTTATTAAATTTGAGAGGTGGATCACTGCTACATAGGCTGCCTAAGGGATTCGAAACTTGACGGCCCAGAAAGTCATTGAAGAAAATGTTTAAATATTCCATGTGACTACAGTGGCTCAACTTTAAGTTTATCAATACTTTTTGTGCGGAAATAAAACAAAAATAAGGACTTTATTCGACTATTCCTTTTCTTCTTCTGGGCCGGAGACGAGAGTTCAAGAGACTTCCACGATGCATGTGCGAGAACTGAACAAGAAATAGTAGAATAAGACCGCAATTCTCGTGCATGCGTTGTGGAAATCTCTTGAAACTCTCGTCTCAGGCCCAGAAGGAAGAAAAGGAATAGTCGAATAAAGTCATTATTTTTGTTTTATTTCCACACAAAAAGTAGTCTCGTCGTTTGATAAACTTATAGTTGAGCCACTGTAGTCACATGGAATATTTAAACATTTTCTTCAATGACTTTCTGGGCCGTCAAGTTTCTATCCGTTAGGCAGCCTATGTAGGAGTGATCCACCTCTCAAATTGAATCAAAAATATCTTAATTTGTGTTTCGAAGATAAACGAAGGTCTTACAGGGTTGGTACAGCATGGTGGTGAGTAATGACTTAATTTTTTTTCTTTTTGGGTGAACTAACCCTTTAACTCCTTGTCTGATTACAATTGTGACTAGACTCTACATCCTGTGAATAATACCAACCTGAATTAATACTTGCCTGTTCTCCATCTTCCATTCCACTCAAGCATTGTCATCTCCTTGTTTGTCTTCTCCTTGTGTGTTCCTGTATAGTGAGTGTTACTATCATCCAAGGACTATATTGTATACTCTTCTGCCTTTACCATTACCACTGTTTGATCTGTATCCTGTTTGATCAGGATCCATTGTCTTACCTGTAAACTCCCCTTTGTCTTCAATAAACCTGCTTTGGGTTCTTTCCATCGCCCATTGTCTAAGTCAACGTTACTGTAACAACATGCACTTTATCTTTTTTATGAGTGTTTAGTTGAGTACTGACCAGGTCATTGGTGAGAAGAAGTGCTGAGGGAGTGAAGTTTATCTGAAAGTTGAGAGGCTCTTTCCAGTAGATCATTCAGACCGACACCATTGATTGAGGCAAACGCACACATCAGGACAGTCACTGAAAAGAAAAGAGAAAAAGGAACAGTTAAACAATATTGTCATCAGGAGTATATGGACAATGAAGTAAGCATGAACTGAAAGGGAAATGGGGATGTAACAAGGGAGTAGAGATAAAGTGTAAAATGTGGTGAGGAAAGGTTAGATTATGGAAGATAAGGTTTGCTTACCTGCAAAGTATAGTCTAGATCCTTCAGCCATCATTTTAACTGGATTCTTTATTCTCTTACTTGAATCTTTGCAGTCTGCGTTGCTCTCCTGAGCGTTTCATTATATAGACCTACTCCTTTCATTTGGGTATGCAGTAAGTTTTACACTCCAGGTGTATTGTACCTAAACTAGTTCAGTCCTGAAACTAATGAAAAACATTGTTTTCAGAGTTTGGTTAATCAATATTGATAAGCTGCTTGAGTAGATACAGGACACAGGAGGGTAAAATTCACCAGGAGTCACATGAAGTGCCTAAAAATCTTTCTTTTAATTACTGGATGGAGAGCTTATTTCAAATGAAAAGGGGATTTTGGTGCTGTGTGTTTTTGAATTTCCAAAAATGTGTTTAGTGTAATGCGATTACTTTAGGATATCTGAATGGAAGATCAAATGGAAAATGGAACAGTTCTCATACTACACCCCTCTGGAGGTACCATCCTGCACTCTTACACCCATGTGCCGTTTAAAGAAAGTCTACACATTACAGACCCTTCCCCCATGTGGAAACACTAATTTGTCATGTCCTGTTTGTCATGTTTTCTTTGGGATGTTCGTTCAGTGTTTTTATTTTAGGACTAGACTACAGAATTTTCAGAGAACATTCAAAAGTAATGTTTCCATCATGTTTGCAAAATAATAAAATGGAATGTTCCCTTAATATTGGCATAAACAAAAAAAAAAATTCAAATACTTCTATTGTTAGTTTATTGTTTTTATTAGCCAGTTACAGTGCATGACCTTACACGATCTTGAAATGTAAAACTTTAGGGCCTTTATGTAACATTTTATGTAAGATTTTCAAATAATTAATTCATTCTGTTTGTTAAAATTGGCTTAAACTATTTCCAAACTGCTCATATATTTCAGGGAACTTACTTTTCATGTATATTTTAGGAAACCTATTTAATTTAATTTGACAAATCCCAAAAGACTTCATCAGTAGACCCCCACCCCACTGCCATTACAATCTGTAGCAGAAATCCCAATAAACAGCTTTGTAATATTTAAGCAAGAGCAGTTTGTATTCTAGTGTTTCAGCTGCATTATGAGGCGTCAGTGCCACTCCTCCTCAAAGACTCCTGGAAGGAGGCGTGGATCCAGTGGGCTACTCATCTCAACAATATTCATTTTGTTTTCCAGTTAGCTAACTCTTGCCAGATCTTTCCGGGCTGCCTGCAGATCCAGGTAAAGTAATTGGTTGGCATTTCATGCAAATGTAATTAAAAACACTTCAGGTCGTTGACAGTAGAGCAGTGTAAATATACATGTATAAGAGAGTTGATTGTTCAGAGAACACGGCGTTCTGGTCGCAGTTTAGTACCTCCGTCATTTTCAGATGCTCCTGTTGCTTTGAGTCATTTGTTCCTAAATGTTATATCGTATAGCCTACTCTCGATTTAGACCGACAGGTGGGCTTTACAAAGCTTAACTTTAAACTGACCGTTGAGGAGGTGAATTGTTGCAGAGATCCGCAAATGTTTCAGATATTGGAAAGTTAACAAGTATCCACTCCATGCTCCACATGTCGAATGCGTTTTAAAAAGAATGGCAAGATAGGTATAACAGCGTTAAGCGTTACGAATAATGAAACTGGCATTTTAGCCTTGAATAATTTTGTTTATTCAGCCAATAATGCAAAAAATAAAATAAAAAATAAAAAAATAATAATCGAAGGAATAAGGTGGAAAGATCACAATACAAACAATTCAATTAAATATTATAAAATGATAAATAGCATGTAGGCCTGGTTTTAAGTCATATATTATATTGATATGATTTAGGCCTACATTTGTTGTGCGTGCAACCAATCCAAACTGCGTACATAAGTTTAGACCTATTTGAACCGATTAGAAAGATTTGCGCTTTTTTTTCCTTTTTCTTTTTAGTTGGCAACCCCCGCCAGCATTTTTCGATAATATTCCCAAAACTTTTGTGCCCTTCAAAACATTTTGTTGAATGAATATCCGAACATGCAATATATCAAAAATATACTAGATACAGGCTTTATATTTCTTTTCTTTTTTTTTTTTTTTTTTTTTTTAAAGGAACATTTTGAACAAAAAGCTTAGAAAATTGTGTTTTTGTCAAAGACTACGACCAGAGATTCGGTAGGCCTGCCTAATACATTTTGGGCTCGAGGTCCGAGGCTTTAGCCCCGCCTTGCACGTATCCTTGGCTCTCACTGGCTCTCACTGGCCCCACAGTGGAAAAGCGGCTACTGCAGTGCGCGACTCAATAGTTTAAAGGGGAAGTTTTAAAGGCTACTATGTAAAACATTCTGAAGTGCCTGGTTTTTACTTTTTTACCTCCTATGATGTCTTATTATAAGAAATCATATTGAATTAATCTGTTTACATGGGCTACAAATGTAAATAAGGTAAGTCTTTGAAGCAGCGCACATGTCATGAAAACATGTTGCCATTAGGGGGTGTCCACGCACAGTCCATGACATATCACAGCAAATAGTGCCGCTTATCTGTGTCCAAATGCAAGTTTCTCTGCTGCATAGGCTACTTCTCATCGTAGACTTTCTTACTTACTGTGCTTTAGGTGAAGAAAGAAGCACAATTATTTGCTTTTTTGTGTGTTTGAAGGACCAAACTTTTAAAATGGTGTCTTTGCGGAGTATGGTTGAAGCCGATAACTGTTTGATCTCTTGCGCATGTGTCTCAAACATATGTGCACTCTCATGTCCGTCACCCCCCCCCACCCGTAGGCTACTATGTACACTCCCCTCCCTCTTGCCAACTCTAACTCCCCATTCTCTTTTTTTCTTCTGCACATGCAACCACAGGAGCGCACAGAGCAGTCAAGCATTAACACCAACACCACAGACCATGTCGGACTCAGAGACTGCAGCTCCTGCCGAGACCCCTGTCCCAGCACCCTGTGTGGCCATCAAGGCAGATTTAGACAAATGGTAAGTGACTAGGGTAGCAGTCATGTATAGTCCATAATACATGGTCCGATTCTGCAACCCTGTATGGACCGTATGAATATTTGTTAAATTCTGATTCTTCAATATGTAGGTTTATTCCCACATAGCTTTAATATAGGTCTCAAATAGTGGTGGGATTTATGATATTCAGTAGAATTATGATATCCTGTGTAAATTCTATATTGTGATGGCGATCCAAAATGGAGGGAAGGAAGGACCTTTCGACGAATGCGAAGCGAAAGGTTCACGCGGGGGGAACCAGTATTTTTAATAAGATGTAACTCGATTAACTTTTGTGAGTTTTTGTAAATGGTTTGATTGGTGTCAGTTTTATCAAAGTTGGCAGCAGCAGTGGGGGGTGACGGGGTTACTCATTAAGTCCATTCTGGGCTTTTTCTTTAACTTCAGTTCTTCCTCACGGCTGATTGGCTGTTGGGAATGTGTCTACGTCATTTTTTTTCTCTCGCTCATCCTCCCCATCCCTGTTTTACCCTCTCAGTCTTCGCCATTTCTGTCCCTGCAGTCTCCATTGGCTCACTTTGTCACGTTTGAAGGTTGACCATTTAAATGAGAGGGAATTACTTATGTTTTGCGAATAAACCTTCTCTCCGGCTTTCCCCTGCCCTCCCACTTATGGGTATTGTTGTTTATATCCTGAAAATGAATGGGATCGTGCTGGATAGTGATGAACGTTCATTTGAAATGTTATCTCTTCTGTACTTTTTATGGTTTCATTGTGTACCCTTTCTCATTGACACCAGCCATTGCTCAAGCTGTATTTTGACCCAAATCCCCACACCCACTTACCCACCCGAAATGCAGATTGGCTGCTTTTGGTGTTTGTAGTGTCGACAGGCCTGGGCAGCATGAGAATGCAGATAAGGTTGCACATACCCTGACCTTTGGTGTGCTAGGACCTGATAGGGGGAGGGTGTGGGGTTAAGAATTTAGTTGAATAATGTGTCCCTTTACCATCTGAAGCATGCCCTGTCTAATATCACAATCACCTCCATTTACAAAATATAAAATCAACAAAATCCAGCAATCCAGGCATTGGTGAGAGGGCGGGAAAATGGAGAAAGGATTAACTGAATTTGCAAACATCAGTGATTTCCACATGTGAGCAGTCACCACTCAGGGATAGACATGACTAAGACTGTTGGAAAAACATATGGAGTGGAAGAACTGTTAACAGTTTAAAACTGTATTAGCAGGTCAGTTTGTCATTGACCTTTCTGTGATAATTGTGACCAGAATCTTGCATGTGTTGCTGACTAGCAGAATGTTTAAACTCACAGAAGGCACACCTTTAAGTAACATACACCACACTGGTATTTATAGTGCACTCGTACAAGGGTATACGTGTAGATGTGTGTTTCTGATATTTATTATTCATTATACAGTGTGGCATGTTCTATTTACTGGATCCTTTTACACCTGGTCTAAGCATGTCACAGTGGCCATCTTGTCTTTTTTTTGTCATGCTATACGCCACAAAGGGGATTCATCATGGGCTTTAAAACCAGAAGAGGATTACCGTTACAGGTTTAACCCCAGTTATGCTCTTGGAGAATGTATCTTTTAGTGTGCTGCAGAACATTTGACCTTCAAATCTCTTGTTGCTGCTGTAAGAAAAAATTATGTGGATGTTGAAGTTTATTACTGAAAAAATAGTAACTAAATACAAACAGTATTTCGGATTCAGCGAAGTCAAACAGAATCTCAAACTCATCCCAGCACAAACATTTTATCCCCGTATTACATCCGTCTTCCCCTCAGCATGTAAATGAAGCTCTCTCTTAAATGTAAATTAAGAATAACAAATTCGTCTTCTTTCTCAGTGTGGAGCTGAAACTCTGTCTTAAATGTATATTGAAGAGAACGATAAAAGTCCTACCTCTGTGTCCATGTCTTGCCAAATGTTAAAGTGATACGGCCAAATGTTTAAGGTGATAACATCTCTTTGAAGCTCCCTATTCAAGATGGTTTAATACCCATTGTCATTCCCACGCTATAGGTGATACACGTGACTTTGTGATACTTTTAAGATTGTAAGGAATTGATTCCATGATAAATAAGCTCTTTTAAAGCCACACAGTGTGATTTTTACCCCATCTAGCGGTGAAAAGGTATATGACCATCCAGTGAATATTAGTTTCTGTTCCTCTCAATTCCTAATTTCGTTTTAACTCCTACGGTGGCCAATGTAGTCCAAGATTAACATGGCTTCCGGTTCGACCTCGTACCATGAGTGTTAACTCAAACGTAAACGGCGAAAAGCGAAGCTTGAAATAACGGGTATGTCCCTCTTTGGCTAATGTACTTTCAAGATGGAGGGGCAACATGGCGACCGACATTAGAACCCCTTACCCGTATGTATTTTCAATGGCATATTATACACTCAGGAGAATACTTTATTACTTGAACAAAGTAAATATACATTAATGAGCACATATATTTTGAAAGAACTAAGTGTTTTTATCTAAGAATAAACTAAGAATTACACAGTGTAGCTTTAAGTGAAGGAACATTTCAATATTTCTATATTGGAGTGGAAGTTGGATCGGAGCATGTCTATAATTTCTTACACTGCTCTCTGGCGGTGTAAATTTGTGCATTTCAAATGACCTTATGACCTTGAGGTGTTCTCTATCTTCTACTAACTCAGCCATAGAGTTAGGATACAGCCATTTTGTTCTAGGTGTGTCCTTTCAAGAATTATAATGTTAATCTTTTACACTCTGAGCATCCCTCCTCCCCTCGTTTATGTTAGCATGCCTGTTCCTGTAGCAGTTGGAATGCATTATTCTAGTTTAGCAGAAGCCCCCCTCAGGGTAAACAGTGTTACTCAATCTATCAATAAACAAAGACCTGTTTATCAGCACAGGATGAGCTTAGTTGTAGGAGCTCCACATGGAGCTCATCTACTAAATCAATTGCATATGGACTCGGTAGTTATTAGATTCTTATTGAATTTTTCTTTAGCTCAAGTAAAACTATCCAATTTTTAGAGTACTATTTCCTATTTGTTGTGTTTAAGAGCACTCCTAAGCCGTGCCCTTTTTCCTTTTGCATTATATATGTGGAGGACTAGCCATCATGTGAATTATTCAGTCTTAATTTGGGGAAGGTGATCATCATCGTCCCATCTGACTGTTGATTTTTGCTATGAGTGTAGTTTTACACACCCGAATAGGGTGTTCCCAAACCGAGGTGTGCTATTTGTTGACTCTCTGTCAGTTTATTTAATGCACTTTTGCACTGATTTAACACATTTATCTGTCTTGAAGGAATTGTTCACCCAAAAATGAAAATTCTGTCATTTACTGAGTCTGACACTCGTGATTCCAAATAGTTTGTTCTACAACAAGATATTCTGAAGAATGTGGGTAAGTTTAGATTTCAATTGACTTCCATTGTATGGAAAAAAAAAGTTTCTCAGAACAGTTTCACAGAAGAAAGCAAGACATACAGTTTGGGGACAACATGATAGAGAGAGTAAATGGTTACAGAATGTTCATTCTTGGGTGAACTATCCATTTAACACATAACTTTTAAATAGATTGTGCTTTTTTAACCATTTCTTTTTATACCACATGGTAAAGTGTTTAAATATTTGACTCCCAAATCAAAAATAACCATGTTCTGGTTCATTATATGCAGACTAAAACGTGAGTGGTTTTCCAGATGACCTAAAAGGGTTTTGTGATCTCCAGTTATTGGTTGTTGAGGATAAGGACATAATCTGACCCTAGCTGTTTTTTGTACAATAGAAGGCAGCTTGTATGACACTGCTGATTTAATCTTGTTTCACAATGGTCCATTGCATATCCTCTCTGAATCCCTGAAGTATTAAAATGGCTGCCTATGAAAAGGAAATGCCCTTGGCGAGTGCAATCCCCCATGCATCCACATACCTTCGTCACATGGCTCATCAGAACGAGTCTGCATAAGGCTCTTTATATTTAAATTGACCAGCTGTGTGTTACATCACTGCTCACTGAGGAGAGGGAGCGCTCGCTTATGTCCGCGTGTGAGATGCAGCAGATGATCTGTGGGGGAGGAGACACTGAAATCATTTTCTAACCAGTGGAGGGCTCTCTCTGTCACGGCATCTCTCTCTTTTAGCAGTAGGCATGTCTCTTTTTCATTACCTGCTTACTTTGTCACGTGATTCTAGGGCTCTCTCGTTCAGATGGATTATCTGCCTCCCTCTCTTTGCATTTTTTCCCTCCCTTCGCGCTGTTATTCCAGCCCTCGTTTTCGCTCCATCACTCTAATGCAGTGTGTCAGTGTCTGCCGTTGTTTGGTGGGGAGAGGCTCAAATGATCTCACTCGCACAAATGGATACATACTTTCTCATTCAGTCCCAGTAGAATCCAGCCTGTCATGAATTTAAATTCTGAGAGTGACAAAAGAGTGACAAAAAAAACATTTTTTATGTTGTATATGTGATATGTGGTGTGAATAAATGTGTGTGTATATATGTGTGCTGGAGTAATGACTATGTGTTCTGTGTGCTTCAGTGTAAAGGAGAATGGCGAGGAAGCGTGTAAGGAGCTGATGGAGGCGTTTGCTGCCTGTGTGAAGAGTAATGCTGAGGCTTCATGAGGAGCTCAACATGTAGGAAAAGTAATGCATATTAACACCACTTCATTCCCCTCAACTTTGTCAGATGTATATTTCATGTCAGTTCAGGCGTTGTTATGTACTGTCACAGTGTGGAACATTAAGGTGTAATACCTAAGATTTTTGCATTAAAAATATCCCAAAATCACAAGGGCAGTGTTATATATTTAGTTAAGATGATGACTTACAATATTCCAAAGGTTTCAAACAATGTTTAAATCCCGTGAGAAAATTGTAAGACTTTAACCAAGGAAACGGGGCGTGTGAGCAGGGTGAGCTGGGAGTCGCCAGTCAATTCGCGTCATATTGGCTGCTGATCTCGGCATCGCTCGTACTACGTGTAGTCCTGGATAAATGCGGAAGTTGTAGTTGTGCTGTCTGCGCCTATCAAGCAAACAAACGTCAGCTTGTTTTGCGCATTTGTAATGGAATGGTGCACATTCTGGTGCACAATTATTCTTTTCAATTATTGTCGGAATGTGAACTGTTGGGCTGAAAGGGGGTCGCATACTCGGACGCAGAAAGAGCCACGCTGATGTCTGCAGGACAAAGTCCAGTATCGCACATCGGACGTGGATTTTCCATCAGTGTATAGCCAGCAATTTTGTTATGTTTAATGACATGAAAGGAAGATAATGTTCTTGTTCTATGTTATGATTGTACTGTACAATTAAATACAATCGTTGCTGAGTCTGCAGTCTGAAAATTTTTCCTCAGAATATTCGTGAACTGAATGAATTGAGAATATCACCTAAAAATCTGAATAACATCAGTAATTGTCATTCAAGCAGCTGATTTCTCTAAATGAATGCAAAACTAAATGCATATTGCAGCATAGGGCGAAGTCAGGATACATTAGCAACGATCCGACTTTAAACCTCTCTCCACCATAGCTTCGTCCAGTGACTCGCAACAGTAACATCTGTGATAGACTAATCGACTTTTAAACCTGACTTTCTCTGCGGCTCATTCGAGTTTTAAATGAAAAACAAGCATGTCATTAAACTCAACATTTATAGAAATTTGAACTTTACCTCTATCCATGACAACTAATTTTCATTTTCGCCCACCATTTATCCACGGTGGAGTTGCAAACAACAGTTCCCATCATTTGCCTTCTTCACGTCGTCATCAAGCAAAGCCTTTGTTGTTGTTTTGAATGTAGTGCCCTCTAGTGACATGCCAACTTAGGATTGCAGCTTTAAATGTATTGAGTTTTAAAAATGTATGTATTTAATTGATTGAGACCATTTTTTTTCAATTTCTTCAAAATGAATTTCTACTACTGATATATTGTGCATCCCTTATAAAAATAGCCAAGAGCCTAATCGCATTGTCTGAATTTTGTACCTGTCGTCGTCATGTTTTGTGTTTGTTTTCAGGGGTTTACTGCACTGAGTCCTCCCTTCCCAGCATTCCCTGTAGCTCATGGCACTGGACTAAATGATGGGTTTGACAGCAGAGACCATACTTGTGTCTCTTCCCTTCTCTACTACTCATGAGAAGCTTACATGGATTCACAACAACCACCAACCTCCTCTCCCCTATATGGCTGTTTGTATTGATCTGATTGTTGACAGTTTGGAAGACCTTGTGATTTGATGTAAATGATGTGTCTACAGATGCTTAACAAAATTGAATAAAGATTTTAAAATGAGTTCAGCATTGTAACTGAATTAGTTTCTCAAACAAAAACAGCTCTCATTAACTCACTTAGCAGATCCTACCTAGCCAAAGGTGACTTCTAATGAGTCCCTTTGGTTTTATTTATATACACGTTCAAACCTTTAAGGTGGCCGCAGTGAAGTGGATTGTATGCAAGGATTATGTAGATCTTTGTAATGGGTTTAAGTGAACTAAAGAAGGAGATTAGAGTATTAGTGACATTGGAAAGCTTAAACTCCTCACTTTGAATCATTAAGACGACACAAATACACCCATTCAAATCTCCAACTGCCCTGATCTCATCATTCAATCAATCAGATCTAATGCACTTTCCTGAGCTGATCTATTAGCAAGCTAGATGTGTGAAGAAGTCTGGTTCTATAACTGAGAAAAATTAAATCCTAAGGGTTTGGGCTATGCTCACACATGCAGTAAAGGCAGGTTAGGTCTCATTTAAACAGTTCAAAACAAGAAATGTGAGCTAATTAACAATGCAAAAGCCTTGTCACACCAATTTCACCGCTTGCATAAGCAGAGAAAATGCTGATTATATTTGGATGATGATGTCCATGAAGGACTGCTCAAATGTTGAGATTGTTCTTTGTGAGTTAAAGAAAAGATAAGTAATTAAATAATAAAAAAGTAAAAAAAAATTTATTCAAAAGTAAAAAACATACATTTGTATAGAAAATTAAAGAACTGAATAAAAAAACCCTTTTGTTTACGTACGTCACAGTCAACTTTCAACAGAACTATGCGTGAACGTGTTGTTTAATAATTCAAATTCAAAACATTTTAGGGCAGAAGGCTTCTGTTGACAAAAAAAGATAAGGAATCTCTATGATAACTGAATTGTGACATTGGAGGGGTGTGTCGATGTGAAACAAGTTTGTTGTGAATGATGTAGGCCTAATGTACGGTTTTACTTCTATAATCTTATTTCAGCCATTTTAAGGCACAATAGCTTAAATAGGCAAATGCAAAGTTAATCACTCCTCTTCAAGGTTATTTGCTTTATACAAAATATGCTAAATGTATTTGTTTGTTTCATGCTCAGTTGCAGGAAGGAACAATAAGATGATAATCAGGTAAATTCGCTTTAATAATCCACACTCAAAAACTCCACTAACCACAGGCAGACAAACTCTTAACGAGACTGAACAGCTGAGGAGTGAACAGACAGAATAATGATATAGGCCAAATAGTGATAAACACCTGTGCTAAAGAATGTCTGGAAAACTGAACAGAAGGAAGTAAGGAAACCAGTGAAAACAAACTAAAAGTCCATGATAATGAAACTAATGTATGTTTGTGACAGCATTACATGAGAGATACAAATGTAAATTATATAAAATCTTACATTTTAATAAGAACTATAGGCTGTGAAACTTGCATATTATTATAGACCCATTGACAGCTTTTTATCACATTCATCCTCTATATCTGGAGAGCATGTTGCGTTAAACAGACGTCTTGAAATCTGCATGTTTAAAAAGGCAAAGGTTTACGACACTTGATCTCAAGAGTCAAGACTGTGACTTTCGCTATATGGAAACAAAGACTAAAATAGGCTACAATCACGTGCAAATGTCATGAGCTTCTCTATTAATTTCTGTGCAATTGATTTCTTAATATTTGCTTTAGTAGTAGGCTATTCTACTCCACACTGGAAAATTATGTTGAGCTAGGCCTGTAAAATATTGGGACAAATCATGATTTCATTTTACCTTGAAATATGAGGTGATCTTTTATTTTACTCGGTTTCACAAAGCCATTTTACAAATCGGTTTATAGTGTTCAACAAGTCTGAAATGCTTTAGTTAGACTGCAAGTTAGACTGCTCACACAAAAATAAAGACCGACTTACGTTATGATTTTAAAATAAGCTTACTTTCCCATGAGCACCTTTACACA
This sequence comes from Hybognathus amarus, assembly GCA_030378365.1. Taxonomy (NCBI): domain Eukaryota; kingdom Metazoa; phylum Chordata; class Actinopteri; order Cypriniformes; family Leuciscidae; genus Hybognathus; species Hybognathus amarus. The sequence goes on along the minus strand of JAQIUQ010007354.1, from coordinate 110,202 downwards.
TGTAAAATACAACAGTTGTTCTAGTTGTTCTACAGTTGTTCTAATTTTAGGCCAAATGTCTTAACTTGGTTGTAAAAATCTTGTAAGCTGTGGGGTAGCTACTATTCACATGGCCTTATAAGCCTTATAGGCTACTCAGAAAACCCATGTTGAGACCCTAATTGATTGGTTTGAGTGCCATATATAGTCAATATATATATATATATATATATATATATATATATATATATATATATATATACACATATATATATATATATATATAAAAGTTTGGTTGTTCCTGCATCCTCAATTAACAAGCTACAGTTAGTCCAAAATGCTGCTGCTAGAGTTCTTACTAGGTCAAGAAAATATGATCATATAACACCGATTTTATCATCTCTACACTGGTTACCCATTAAGTTCCGTATCAACTACAAAATACTACTAATGACCTATAAAGCCCTAAATGGTTTAGCTCCTATGTACTTAACGGACCTTCTTTCGCCCTACAATCCACCGTGTTCCTTAAGATCACTAAATTCAAGGCTTCTGGTCATTCCTAGGATATCTAAGTCCACTAAAGGAGGGAGGGCGTTCTCACATTTAGCTCCAAAACTCTGGAATAGCCTTCCCAGATACGGTCCGAGGCTCTGACTCGCTGACACAGTTTAAAACTAGACTAAAGACGCATCTCTTTAGTCAAGCATTCACATAACGCTTACCTTTTAGTCCTCTGTTATGCCATACAGAACCGTTCGCCGCTGAAACTGCTTAACGCACCAGTGGGGCTCGACAGCCTTTTAGACAAACGGGTCGGCGCGTATGGTTGGGTTGTGGTTGGTTTGCGGAGAGTTTGTGAGATAGTGTTTTTCTAACACCGACTCCTGTATAATGGAAATCATTATGAACATCAGCTATGCTAATTATTTCCCATCTGCCTTTCTGCTGTTATCTCAGGACGTTTGTCCCGAGAAAAATGGCGTTTGTCAGGTCCAGTTTGTATCCAGCCTCTCACGGGGATTTCAGATGCCCCAACGCCTGTGATGAGAAGACCAACGCCTGGGAAGAGACGACTCAACGTTGGCGATATGTTATGGCTCCGTATTATATATATTTATATCTAATATTTATATATAAACAATATGAATGTGAGCCAGAGGAGAACTGGCCCCTCACTGAGCCTGGGGTTCTCCCAAGGTTTTTTTCTCCATCCAATCTGATGGCGTTTTGGTTCCTTGCCACTGTTGCCTTGCTTTTGGCTTGCTTAGTTGGGGTTATTTATTATTTAATATTTAACAATATTATTGATCTGTGTTGTACTACTTTCATGTTATCACTGTGAAGCTGCTTTGACACAATCTGTATTGTAAATAGCGCTATATAAATAAATGTGACTTGACTTGACTTGCTTGTATGTTTTGAGTGTGTTTTTTCGTCAGTGGCTGCATTCTCATAAGGCGAGTGACGACGATGTATAGTACAGTGCTGCAAACCTCCTGTGGTATGTATGATTTTAAGTTAAGTTCATTTGTTTTTAATTCTAAGGAAATGTTTTTTTTTGTTTGAATTTTTTGCATGTGTGACAATGTCCAAGGGTTCCTGTGATTTATTAGCAGGATTTAAACCTGCTGTCACTGCACTGCTGCTTTGTGTGGGTCTCAATTTAATGGCTCTTGTAGACGTAACTTTATTTTTATTGTTTTGAGTTCTGTCTAAACTGAGTTCATTTTGTTTCTGAGTAAAAGTGATTGTTGCTTTGACTTATGAATATGTACTCAGTGTTGGGGAGTAGTTAACTACAAGTAGCGTATCTACTTAACTTAACTACGTTTTTCAGTAGCTTGGCAGTAGCTCAGTTGCTTTTTAAACAGTGTAGCTTTTCCAGTAGCTAACTACTTTTTGCAGCAAGTAGCGGTGTAGCGCAAGCAAAAGCTACATTGCTACATTGATAAAATGTTCTACATGCAATTTACGTTGGATGTATATTTCGTTCTTGCAATGTTGTAGGCTATTTGTTGCACTTTTGACAAACAGTTAGAGATATTTTGTGTTGTGTGTAATAAAACAAAAAGAAATCGCAATTGCATTGCCTTGTTTCAAACACTAAATATTTTACTTAAAACATTCCTCAGACACTTATTCAGTTATTTATAATATATGTTGTTCAAAAAGCAAAAGTAGTTTCAGTGTAGCTAGCTACTTTTTGATTGTAACTTGTAGTGAAGCTAACTACTTTTCTTCCTCTTTGTTCAAGGGAAGGTCTTCAGAGCGACTGAAGAGAGCAAAAATCCTGTTTAGATGTTACCTTTGACCTTCATCCAAACAGACAAACTTATTTACAATCCAGGACAAACAGGTGAGCTGTGAATGACCCTTGGTTGAAGCGATCATCTTCAAATGCATTATGCAATATATGTGAGTTTGTTGGTGTCTTTGCAGTTAATTTCAGAGTTGTCTCCATGGATCCCAAATTTGTGCCTTTTGATTAAATGGTAAGACCAGATGTTTCACCATTTTGAGTGTTCCGACCATAAATTAAAAGCAAATTAAATGCAGGTTCTTTTAAGATGCAGAAATTTCAACTTCAATGACTGCTTTTAAATGTTTATTATTCCTGTCTGTCTTGCAGTAGTCTGCTCGTGGTGCAGGTGAGTTTGCTTCGGTGTAAGACTTTGAATGGAGCCAATGCAGCTTTTTGCACTTTTCTTTCTTTGCAGATTTTCTCTGAGCTGTTAATTTGTTTTAATAGGACAAAGATAATAACCGGATTGGTCAGTGGACAAATGTTTCCTCAACGGAGCTGATATTGAACCCAGAGGCTCAGATGGGGATGTACACCCTAAAGGCTTTTATTGCTGACCGAGAAGTCTCCCAAGTTTTTGAGGTGAAAAAATACGGTAAGTTGTTGTGTATGTGCAGTTCAATGACAGATCTGAGGCCTTAACCTAAAGCGCTTTGTTTCTGGTTTAGTTTTGCCCAAGTCTGATGTGACTAAACACACCGCAGACCTACAGCGTTGCAGTTATGGGACTGAAAGTTGAGTCCTGTGCCAAGTGAGTGATGCTTTATTTTCTTGTCTTGTGGTTGGTCAGTTCTTTATCTTGTTCTGATGTTTCCCAGATTGTCCGTTCCAGTTGTCTGTCAGCGTCAATATGGCTCCAGCAGTGCAGATTCTGGTCTACAGCGTTCTTCTCAGTAGAATGTAGTTGCTGCTAATGTGCCGTTTGACACCGATATGTGTTTCCAGAACCATGTACTGTATGATGTGGCTATTTTTCAATTTGGGAATGTTGGTGTGTGTTGGTCTTTGTTCCAGGTGTCTCTGCAGTTTTCTCCAGCTACGGCTGTTCCTGCGGAGGGATGTTTTAATGTGACGGTTGGAAGGATGGATGGAAGTAAGATATTTTAATTTATTTATTTATTTTTTTCAGAGGCCGAAGGAGTCCGAAAGGCCGAAGGTAAAATTATTATTTTTTAAATAAATAAATAAATAAATCCATCCATCCATTCATCCATCCATCCAGTTTTGGGGACCTTTAAATCCAACCCATGGCGTCCGACCAGAGGATTCCCTTGCGTGTGGCCTAGTGCGGGCGCCATGGTCCCATGGCGTCCGCCCGAGGATCCCCTTGCGTGTGGCCTAGAGCGGGCGCCATGGTCCCCCAAAAGGAAATCGGAGATATACATCTTGTTCGGCTTGAGCCAGGGATCACAGTGATGCAAAAATCATGATTCTAGCTCAAACAGTCTCAGGAGTTATGCACAATTTAGTACTTTTAGATTTTTTTTTCTTTCTAGCAAATACAATAGGTTTTCAGCACTTCGTGCTTGAACACCTAATAATGAGAGACCTTTTTTGACGATTATAGCGCCACCTCTGATCCGATCCTCATGAAACTTTGCATGCTTCCTAACCATGTTTGGACACATGCTGATCGATTTTTGTGAAGTTGTGACTTTTTTGGGGGGGGGGGGGTGTTGGATTTATTGGCTTTTGGCTGTATTTTTGCCAGGGACCACATTCTAAATGACCCTTTTTTTCCAGAATTATTTATCTTTATTATTTACCCACTGGCGGCCGCACAGGGATCCCCTTGCGTGTGGCCTTGTGTGGGCGCCATGGTCCCCCTCCAGGGGGGCCATGTGGAGGAGTGGGAGGGGTTGGATCTGGATTCAAACTCCTCCCCGTGGATTTCATGTTCTGCACACCACTTTACCATGGAAGCTTGTTTCTTTTTTCTTGAAAATGTAAAAAAAAGGAAGCCCTTCAGTCTGCTTCTGTTTTAAGTTTTATCTCTCTGATTCAGATACATAATTTTAATTTCATATGGGCCATTCTATGGAAATGTTCATTTTTCTGTCCCTGGCCCTTTACAGAAATACTTTAAAAATACTTTAGGCTTACAAGTTCTTTATATTTTAAAATGAAAATAATTTAATTGCCAATTGTAATATACATTTTAAGTTTCAGGTAAGTTTCAAATGAGTTTAAAATCATTCAAAATTACAATAAAAATTCTGAAACTATGTTTCTCTCTGTCAACTATTTTAATATATTTTTCTTTGTGTTAGTCTCCTCCTGTTATGTCATTCTGCAAAAAAAAAAATAAAAATAAAAAAACGCTTGTTTCTTTTTTCATTAATGCAAGAAAACACAAAAACAATAAGGCAAAATCAAAGGGCAAAATGCAAAATCACATAAAATCCCTCAAAAAAACGAACAGAGCACAACTCTGTAAGAATGAAGCAAATTACAAGAAAGAAAGACAGAAAATGATGACATAAAAAGTCAAAATTATGACATGGAAGATTCAAAATTATGAAGTGAAAATAAATACGCTGCCATGCCATGTGGAGGAGTGGCACTTTCGTGTCGCCTTGTGCGCTGCCATGGTCCACTGGGGACCATGGCAGCGCAAAAGGCACCGCTTTCGTCACTAGGCTTTGTTACTGAATGTGATTTTTTTTTATGTGACGGTCGGAATGGACGACAGGCGGCGAAGTCTGTCCGTCCGGACTTAGCTGAAGGACACTAAAAAGCCGAAGAGAACCGTGGTGAAAGTCAGGGGGATGGCTGGCAGGAGGATTTTGGAGTGGCAGTGATTTGCAGCTGGTAGGCCTAATGGATGGTAAAGAGGTTCGATTGAGTAAGATAGTGGCCTATCTTAAAAAGCATTTAACAAATGAACGTGAACTAGTTCATTTTTAGATATGTGAACTTAGTTCCTTTAAAAAAAAAGAACTATGAACATGAACTAGTTCATTATCATCTGTGTGAACTGAACTTCGAGCTAGTTCTTTAACTGGCACAACACTGTGTAGAACCATAAGAGGTGCCATTAAGCATGTTTACCGCCCAGAGAACCACTGAAGAACCAAACTGGGCTTAGTGGTGCTATATAGCACCATGACCACCGCAAAGAACCCCTGAAGAACCTTTTTTTAGAGTGTACACACCTCTATAGAGGAGGAGTGAGAACAAATATATTTTCGGTTGTGAAGCTGCTAGACTTTAAGAAGATATGCTGTTGCTTTGGAGGTCTGCCAGACAGAAATCTTGCATTACTTCAGTAAAGCATGTAGGAAGGTTACTGAATAGGCTATGTTTGACCTTGGGAATATTTATGTGAGGGAAACTAGTGCTAAGTGAGTTGAGTGGCCAGGTGAATTCAGCAGGAATCACTTGATGATCTCAATTACATAACACATTTTAAGAAACCCCCAATATATAGTCAGAAGATGTGCACCCTTGAACTCACACAAGATGCAAAATATATAGTTTCATAGCCTTCAATATTTAAACAAAAATCTTAAATAATAGATCAAAAGAGCTAATGCCCCCTGCTGTCTGGAACAAGACAACAGCCAGCATCCAGGACCACGATACCTTTCGCCTTTACAAATGTTTTGGGTAAGATTAAGTCTCATACATGCATGATGCAGATGGCTAGGAGATTTTACAATTATCCTCTTGCCTGAACACGCCCTATGTCTTTGTCTCTACTGCCACCTTGTGTTCACACCTTAAACGGCAGGGATGGAGCTTTTCAACAATTCATTTCAGCAAGTAAAAAAGTAGTTTTATTGGAGAACATACAGTTTCTTAATCTAGCTTGCTTAAACCTGGCATTTTTTAGCCAAGGCCTATTGTTGGCTTTGTGACGAATTATGTTCATTTGCAAACTGCACGTCACTTTGGATTTGAGTGTCTGCTGTAGGCCTAAACAAGATTGATAACTGTAATGATGCTTATTCCTGCTGCTGTGGTTATATTTTTTCCCAAAACTACAACAACAACCAAAAAGATAAAAAATGTTTTTAAAAATGAGGCAGTAAGTACATAACATAAATTATGACAACACATGGATTGAAAACATTTATCTAGACTATCAAAAAAAAAAAACTGACAGATGTGTCCAATGACAAAGTACAGAATGGGTTCAATTATGTGAGGGACGTGCTCTCGGGCGGAAATGGGGTGTGGGTTTAGTATGACGAGCATATTCGATGGGAATCGCGAAAGGGAGGGGACGCAAGGAGCGCAGAACCCGGATGCTGATGCTGCTCGTGTCGGATGGGGAAAAGGAATACTGGGAGAGTGAGAGCTAGAAAACAGAGAAAGGCCCCACTGACAGAGGGACTGATATACTTGCGGTCAGCAGAGAAGCGACGCGAACGGATTAAAGAGACTGTTTCAAGGGACTGTAACAAAACTCGAGAGAATGAGCCCGCGCGCGGTAGCCGAGGCGACGGGAGGAGAGCGAGAGGAGAAGATGCTGTGAGATGCACATAGCCAGCGCGAGCGGGAGGGAGGGGGAGAGGAGGCTCCTACGCTAGTTAAAGATGCTTGTTTTTTGACCAGGAATGTGTTCCGTACGCATAAACCAATGGATTTCTGCGCAAACCCTATAGTTTACAATAGCGCAATGTACACTTGACACGCGCACTGAGGATTAATAGGCGAATTCATGTGACGGAAGACACTGTGGCTTTCTTTCGCGAAAGGGTGGCTGTTTTCTCCCATATTTCCGGATGTGAGGCCTGGAAGAGACCGTAGTTTAAATCAGGCACGGGACGCTCATCCTTCACATCTAAACTTTGATTCAAATAAGACGAAACACTTTGGGGTGTCGTTGACAAAAGAAGGATGCACTAAATATTAGACAGAATATTACGTGTAAGGTGTCACAAACCGGATGTGCGGCTCTCGCAGGATAGATGTGGCCAAATTTTTAATAAATAGGTCACTTCCAGTTTGACATTAACAGGCTACATAAATATATATTTCTAAAGATAAAATACCTGCGAAAATAAACAGATGACTGAACCAGGCTATCAAATAATCCCGTTATCTTTATATTACTTAAATATTCTTAATAATTTACCTGGTACTCACAGCGATTAGTTTATCTAAAGTAGGCTAGTCATATAGTGTTAGCCCATATAGTGAGATTAATCGCATCCCCTCATCATTCTTCTATGGGACACCACAGGCCTTGCAAATCGCAATAACTGTTGTAATTTGGCAAGTAGGCTCGGCTGGTCGCGCACCCCCTGTTTATTTTTGATGTTATCGAACGGAACATGTTATCGATCAGATTTCCAGGAACTTTGAGGAGACGGCAGGCAGATGTTTGGGAGTAGGCCACGGCACTGACATCACGCCTCAGCATCCCTGTGTCATCATCGCTCACCGTCTGTGATGTCTGTACGGCGGAGTTATTACGTGAGCAGGACAGGCACCAGTGGATACATTGTGAAAATACACTGATTTACCCCGTTATATTGTGACACGAAATCGCTGTCGAACGAAATGTCCAGTAAGGAGTTGTCGGGGAGTCAGGCAGCTCAGTATGTTGGGCCCTACCGACTGGAAAAGACGCTGGGGAAGGGCCAGACAGGTAAGAGTCTTTCCTCTTTGGGATATTAGTACTCAGTTAATGCATTAGAATACATTCTGCTCTACTTAGCGCGTCTCATTCAAGAATTAATCTATTGAAAGTTTGATTTGCAATAAGCAAAGCAGTTAATGCGTTTTGCAGGGTTATTTCAGCTGATGAAATGACATGAGGCACGGAAGCAAGTAATGGCAGCGATTGAGGGAGGAACATTATTTGATATTTTATAGGCGTTTTTTGTCACGTGGCAGTAATTCATCTGAACAGTTTCAAAACCTGAAACCAATCAACTTGTTTTCTTATTTATTTATACAAACGCCAGTTATTGCTTGTATACTATATTAATTTCCCTTATTAATTATTCCAGTTACTATTATTCTAGTAGGCTATATACCAGCCTCTCAGATATTCAGTTGTTCACTATTAGTTACTGTTGCTTTTAGTTCTACTATCCTATTAGAAAGAAATGCATTCAAGCTGCTTAACAAATTGCACAGTTTTGCAATTAATTGCTATGGGAATATGTGGTTCGTAAATTCTGTTCACACCTGACTAATAAGTAGGCTATTTCCATTGTATTCAACTGTTCAATTGACTTAGTTACTAATCTATTAGTTAGAAGTATATTTATTCTAGTAGTTTTACTAGTGTACATTTATTTGATACCAGTGCAGTACGTATTTATAAGAAATAAATACAAATAAAAATAATTTTTAGTCATTACTAGTCATGCAAAACTGGATACTAGTTAGTTTTTAGGAATAACAATGGCTTGCCACAGATATGTTCCGAATTCAAAGGCCACAGAGATGTTTGTCATACATTGTTAATTGAATGTGAATGTGCGCAAGAGTGAGGGATATAGATCAATGCATTTAGAAGTAGACACATTTTTGGCAAGTAAAAGAGGGTGTCCCATTAATGATTTATTTGATTGCGTATATGAACAGTATGTACTGGTGTTTTTAGAATATCAATAGTGTATTTGGTAGTACTGTTTTTTTTCAGGTTTAATAAGAATTTGTAAGTAAGTGTTGATTATGTAAAATTGTGCAGTGTGTGCAATCTGAATGTTGTTGCTGTTGAAAGCTGCCGACTTCTCAGTTTCTGAAATCTCATGTTTTCCACTTTTGGAATGCATCTAATGAAGAATGACCATCTGTGTTCCTCTTGCAGGTCTGGTGAAGTTAGGAGTTCACTGTATCACAGGACAGAAGGTGGCCATAAAAATAGTTAACAGAGAAAAGCTATCAGAGTCTGTTCTTATGAAAGTAAGTTCTGCATGCAAAGAATTCACAAAAATGGAAAAATCTAAAAGTTCTAGTTTTTCCAAGTCATCTCATGCTTATTTAGCCGCTTCCTGTTCAATGCTTGCTCTTCAATAACACAGCAGCCTGCATAACTCCAACTGCTTTATTGACCACACAGCTTGTGCTGCATCTGCCCTAATGTTCTGTGCTAAAGAAATGCAAGACTCTCCCTGTTCAGTCATTTTTGTCCATGTCTACTGTGTATTGTCAGATTATATTGTTACTATATTGACTATTAGTTGACACCTAATTTAAAGTGATCATCTTGGTTGGTCTTTTCCTACATTAAAGTAGCACCTTTCTCTATTTAACTCTCATTCAATGTCCCTCACTCTCCCCGTTTCTGCAGGTGAGAGAGAGATAGCTATTCTTAAACTAATAGAGCACCCTCATGTCCTAAAACTGTATGATGTGTACGAGAATAACAAATATCTGTAAGTACTGCTCTGTTTCTCCACACATCTGAAGCATGCCTGGTCTTGTTTTGTCTCGTCTAGACTTACATCCTGCATTCTGTGATGGTGTGGTTGTGTGGACAATTTCATGTGCATCTATCTCTGTGCATGTGTTTCATAAATGTCTTTCTCTCAGGTATCTAGTGCTGGAACATGTGTCTGGTGGGGAGCTATTTGACTACCTGGTAAAGAAAGGCAGATTGACCCCTAAAGAAGCTCGAAAGTTCTTCAGACAAATCATATCTGCTCTAGACTTCTGTCACAGTCACTCTATATGGTAAATGTCTATTTATTTTTAATTTATGTGCTGCATACACAAGTTGCTTTATAGGCATATATTTTCATATTTTTGCATAATCAGCATTCTGTAGAAAGTGTTGTCAAAAGTGACAGTAATGGCATTTATGATGTTACAAAAGATTTCTATTTCAAATAATCCTGAAAAAATGCATTACGGGTTCCACAAAAAATATTAAGTAGCACAATCGATAATAATAAGAAATGTTTTTTGATTAAAAAAATCACTATAGAATGATTTCTGAAGGATCATGAGACACTAAAGACTGGAGTAATGCTACTGACAATTCAGCTTTGTCATCACAGGAATAAATAATATTTTAAAATTAAATAAAAAAATAAATATTTTTTTTAAAAAATGGAATCATACAGTATTCTTCGATATTACCATTTTTGACCAAATAAATGTGAACAAGTATAAGAAACTTCTTTCAAAATCAAAACTTTTGAATGGTTCATAGTGTTCATAGTGTTCAAAGTTTATTTTTTTGTATGTTGAACGTCCTCTTTGTAACAATCAAACAAACAAAGAAACAAATAATATGAAAACAGTATTACAAAATTGTATAATTTATTCTTGTAACATACTGCAGTGTGTGTACAAGACAAACAATGAATCATTCTTATACTGTAAAGGAATTCAGATACTTCAAGAAGAACAGTTTACAAAAATATACAATGCTGTCATTACCTTTGTTTACCAGCCACAGAGATCTCAAACCTGAAAACCTCCTGTTGGATGAGAAGAATAATATCAGGATTGCTGACTTTGGCATGGCCTCCCTACAGGTTGGGGACAGCCTGCTGAGAGACCAGCTGTGGGTCAGTAGTTTGTGTTTATGTGCTTTTAATTCTGAGCTATTGAAGATGAAGTATCAATGCTCTGCATTATGTATCTGCAGATCACCCCATTATGCATGTCCTGAGGTCATCAGGGTAAGGACAATGCTCTTAGAGCATAAGCACCATACGTTTTAATGTTTACGTCTCAGTCAGTGCTTATTTGTACTTAGTGTTCTTTTTTATTTACAGGGAGAGAAATACGATGGACGTCGGGCAGATGTATGGAGCTGTGGGGTTATTCTCTTTGCTCTGTTGGTGGTAAGAAGCTTGCTCCATCTTATATTTGTCATCATAATTGCTAGGTCTCGGTTGCTCTCAGAAATGTGTGTGAAATGTAAAATCTCACCTCACAGGGAGCGTTGCCCTTTGACCATGATAACCTGCGACAGCTGTTGGAGAAGGTGAAGAGTGGAGTATTTCACATGCCTCACTTCATTCCCCCAGACTGCCAGGCTCTCCTCCGTGGCATGATTGAGGTCAACCCTGAGAAACGCCTCACGGTATAGAACATGTACACTGTGCACCTCTTTTTATATACACTTATAGTGTATAATATATATTCACTTCCATTTAAAAATTTGGGGGTAGGTAAAAGGCTGCATTTATTTGATCAAAAATACAGTAAAAACAGTAATATTGTGAAAAATTTGAATTTATTTTAAAATGTAATTTATTCATGTGGTGGCAAAGCTGAATTTTCAGCATCACACACTCACACTCACACTCACTATGGCATCTTTACTCTAGTCTTCGGTGTCACACTATCATACATCATTCTAATATGATTTAATATGTGCGGCACCGTGGCTCAATGGGTAGCACTGTCGCCTCACAGCAAGAAGGTTTGTGATTCGTGCCCCGACTGAGCCTGGAGTCTTTGTCAGTCCGTGGTAGCGTGGGTTTCCACCGTTTCCCCCACACAGTCCAAAGACATGCATGTTATAGGGATAGTTCATCCAAAAATTAAAATTAGCCCATGATTTACTCACCCTGAAGCCGTCCTAAGTGTGTATGACATTCTTCTTTGAGACGAATACAATCTGAGTTATATTAAAAAATGCTCCTCCAAGCTTTATAAATGGACTTCCAAAAAATATATCCATTGACTCCCATTATAAGGCTTGGTGTGTGGCCAAATTGGCCATAGTTTGTGTAAGTGTGCGTTTGGAAGGGCATCCGGCATAAAACCTGTGCCGATGAAGCAAACTAGAGGACCATCCAAATGAGCGGAACTTACGAATGGAAAATATATATCAATGTTAAAAACAGTTGTGCTGCTTTATATTTTTTTGTTCAGACCATGATACATTTTGTCTGGATGAACTAAAAGTGAACAGTATTTATTTTAAATAGAAATCATTTATAACATTGTAAATTATCAATTTAATGCATCCTTGCAGAATAAAAGTATTAATTTCTTAGTGCACTGCCAAGGCATATTTAATATATTTCTTGTTTTTTCTTTTCTCAGTTGGAAGAAATACAAAAGCACCCTTGGTATCAGTAAGTATCACGTGAGCTATCTTGAAAATTGAAAATCTGTCATCATTTACTCACCATTTGCTGTATTTTTCCATCGAATACAAAAAGAGAATTGAAAAATCATAGAACACCGAATCCATACCTTGGTTCTCTTTGGATGTGGGATAGTTCAACTTGTAAAAATTGGATGAGGCCAAGGCACTCGAGAATGTATAAAAAATATAAAAAGCCTTTATTTATTTATAGCGATAACATTCAAATCAAAATAGTAGATTTTGTTCACACATCAACAGTTGTGTGACAAACAAAAGTATGTCAAAAACCTAAAATCATTAAACATCATAGGTTCTCAAATGTCTTGTGATAAAACGTCATTGCCATATTTAGGAGCAGAAATAACAATCTTAAATTTGGGTCTGCTTTGAAGATATGGAGAACAGTGAGCAGGTCATAAGAACCACTGACTGTTCAGGTCTTTTCTTCGTTCCACAGAACTATTCCAATAAAATCAGATTTTCTTTTTTTGTGTTGTTGTGTGTCTTTCTGTCTCAGAGGGGGCAGGAATGAGCCGTGTCCAGAGCAGCCACCCCCGAGGCGTGTGTGTGTGAAGAGGATTCTGTCTCTTACAGATCTGGACCCTGATGTTCTGGAGAGCATGCATTCCCTAGGCTGTTTCAGAGACCGTGTCAAGCTCACCAGAGACCTGCAGTGTGAAGAGTGAGTCTGAACTTCTGTGTGTGTGCTCAAGACATTTCAGCCTGTTTTTTCAGAGAAAAATCTGTTTGTTATGGCGTGACATAAGGAATGCTGCTTCTGGGTCCAAGCCTCTACTTATTTCACTAATAAATGGATCTTGAGAATACTATCTCAAGATCCATTTATTAGCACTATTTATTCATATTAGACATATCAGCTATGCATTTAAAAACATACAGTGAACACTGCAGTCTCCATGCTCACAGCATCCTGGACACAAATATTTTAACGATTTATAAAAGACGAATCACTGTCTGGCCATCTGGGCTTTTGGTATGTACACTGGGGAGAAGAAGTATTTGATACACTGCCGATTTTGCATGTTTTCCCACTTACAAAGCATGTAGAAGTCTGTAATTTTTATCATTGGTACTCTTCTACTGTGAGTGACGGAATCTAAAACAAAAATCCAGAAAATCACATTGTATTGCATTGTATTTCAGTTCATAGTTCCTACTTCACAATTTTAACTAAGTTTACAGTTCTAAAAATTAACTATTTCATATTTCTTTTTTTCCATATTGTTGCTGCTTGCTGCGAGCTATTTTTTTAAATTATTGCCACAGCCCATATACAACCACAGATAGCAGTTCTTTTATCGGCGGGCAAAGTTTGCACAGAAATGTAAGATTTTTCCCATCCTCACTGACTTTGCCTTAAAACTAACCATACAATGCGACTCGGCTGCGATGCGACACTGGTGGCTGGTGTTGCCAGATTGGGTGTTATTTTTCGCTACATATTAAGGCCTGATGTGTGTTTTAGAAATCTGGCACCCGATTGAACAAAGTTAAACTGAGAGAGCATTTGTTCACAGACACCAGAATGAACAAGTTCACAGAAACGTTCATCAAGCAGTAATACAGTATGCTCAGTTCACGTTCGCCCAAAATATGAATGAGTTCATGAACTATCGTTCAATGAACGCGTTCAGGCACAACACTGCCTACCAACCAGAAAGAATTCCGGCTCTCACAGACCTGTTAGTTTCTGTTTAAGAAACCCTCCTGATCACCTCTCATTACCTGTTTTACCTGCACCTGTTTGAACCCATAACCTGTATAAAAGACACCTGTCCACACACTCAATCAACCAGACTCCAATCTCTCCACAATGGCCAAGACCGGAGAGCTGTGTCAGGACATCAGGGATAAAATTGTAGACCTGCACAAGGCTGGGATGGGCTACAGGACAATAGACAATCAGCTTGGTGAGAAGGCAACAACAATTGGCGCAATCATTAGAAAATGGAAGAAGTTTGAGATGATGGTCAATCTCCTTTAGTCTGGGGCTCCATCCAGGATCTCACCTCGTGGGGCATCAGTGATCCCAGAGGTGAGGGATCAGCCCAGAACTACACAGCAGGACCTGGTCAATGACCTGAAGAGAGCTGGGACCACAGTCTCAAAGAAAATCATTAGTAACGCAATAAGCCGTGAAGGATTCAAATCCTGCAGAGCACGCAGGCCAGTGCATGTCCAGGCCCGTCTGAAGTTTGCCAATGACCATCTGGATGATCCAGGAGAAATGGGAGAAGGTCATGTGGTCTGATGAGACAAAAATAGAGCTTTTTGGTCTAAACTCCACTCTCCGTGTTTGGAGGAAGAAAAAGGATAAGTACAACCCCAAGAACACCATCCCAACCGTGAAGCATGGAGGTGGAAACATCATTCTTTGGGTATGCTTTTCTGCAAAGGGGACAGGATGGCTGCTCCGTATTGAGGGAGGAGGATGGGGCCATGTATTGCGGGTCTTGGGCCTTGGCCAACAACCTCCTTCCCTCAGTAAGAGCACTGAAGATGGGTCGTGGCTGGGTCTTCCAGAATGACAACCACCCGAAACACACAGCCAGGGCAACTAAGGTGTGGCTCTGTAAGAAGAAACTCAAGGTCCTGGAGTGGCCTAGCCAGTTTCCAGACCTGAACCCAATAGAGAGGGAGGAGGGAGCTGAAAGTTTGTATTGCCTTGAGACAACCGGAAGGATCTTGAGAAGGTGTGTAGGGAGGAGTGGGCCAAAATTCCTGCTGCAGTGTGTGCAAACCTGGTCAAGAACTACAGGAAACCTATGAACTCTGTAATTGCAAACAAAGATTTCTTTACCAAATATTAACATCTGCCTTTCTGATGCATCAAATACTTATGTCATGCAATAAAATGCAAATGAATTATTTAAATTTGAATAATTTTTTGTTTGATTATCAGTGTTGTTTTGATTATTGTTGTCTTATTTAGTACATATTGTACACTTTTCCATTGTATGCTTGAAATAAAAAAATTGATGAATAAAAAAATTCTTAATATGCTATGCAATTTTCGAGATTTTTGTTCTAGATTCCGTCACTCACAGTAGAAGAGTACCTATGATACAAATGACAGACGTTTACATGCTTTGTAAGTGGGAAAACCTACAAATCGGCAGTGTATCAAATACTTGTTCCCCCCACTGTAGATAAAGGTTAGGATCATGATTTTCTCTGTGGTATCACATCATATTCTGAGTGTATTTTAGCACTGTTTGTTGTTTTCTTTTGCATCTGATGACGATGTCAGACTAAACAAGTGTATAGTGCACAACCATAACATTTTAAACAAGATCAAACTGACCTTAAAGTCACCATACTTATTTCTTATGGATTGTTGTATTGCTTATTATAAAGGATTTATTCCTGCACATCATTTTTTATGTTTATGTATTTTTTATTGTTTATGTGGAACCGCCCTACATTTTCTTCTTGTACGCCATTGCACTTGGATATACGTCACAATAGGGATGAAAATGCTATTGCAACTACTGTTTAATGCTAACTTTAAAGGTATAGCTCACCCAAAAATCATTTACTCATTCCAATCCTGGATGACGTACTTTCTTCTGTGAAAGAATATTTAACAAATCATTTTGTTGGGACAATGAACATCATTTGGGTCCTCTGAATTTTATCTTTCCCTTCCCAGAGAAAACCAGGAGAAGTTGATCTATTACCTTCTGTTGGACAGAAAGGAGCGCTGACCCTAGTTTTGAAGATGAACATCTTCCCCCAGAAATGATATTGGTGAGTGAAATTTTGGAGTTCAGGTTTGCATGTGTTGCTGTGCTGTCACATCCAAAGGTAGTCATTGAAGACCTTGAGAATAGTTGGTAACCTAGAAAGCATGTTGGTGCTTTATGCCTTCAGGTAAGCGAGTTTCATTTAAGGGCTCTAAGGCAAAGCGTGATTTGTAAATGTAACATATTGAGGGCTTGTTCCCCACAATATACAGATCAAGACCAGACCAGGACAAAAAAGACATTTCAAGGTGGAGAATTATCATCATTAAGAGCTTGACTGGGGAGTCGGAACATATGGTTGTTTTAGGGCAGTGTAGTAGGTGGGAGAACAGGTGCTGCAGGTTGGATCAGAGTGGGACCTTTCTAATGTTTGCTGAGAAAAAACTGTCAATCTGTAATCAATGCTCATTTTTCACATTTACTATAGGCCTACTGGCATGACTTTTGTTTATTAAAGGAGTAGTTCACTTTAAAAAAAAAACTTTTGGTGATAATTTACTCACCCCCATGTCATCCAAGATATCCATGTCATTCTTTCTTCAGTCAAAAAGAAATTAAGGTTTTTGATGAAAACATTCCAGGATTTTTCTCCATTTAATTGACTTTAATGGGAACCAAACAGTTCAAAGTCCAAATAATAGTTTCAGAGCAGCTTCAAATAGCTTTAAACACTACCAGACGATGAACAAGGTTCTTATCAAGTGAAACGATCAGTTATTTAAAAAAAATAACAAAGTCGCCTTGCTCTGTTCTGTGATGCACATTTGTGCCTCTCCTGTTCGAACTCGTTGATCAAAATGAACAAATCTTTTTCCAATTTAATTCGTACATTTTGTTTGTTGAATGAACCAAATTCGACTTCGAACTCGAACTCAAAAAAATTCTTTCATTTTGATGAACTAGTTCGAACAGGAGAGTCACAAATGCGCATCACAGAACAGTTGCATCCCAATGAAGTCCATTATATGGAGAAAAATCCTGAAATGTTTTTTTTTATCAAAAACCTTAATTTCTTTTCAACTGAAGAAAGAATGACATGGATATCTTGGATGACATGAGGATGAGTAAATTATCACCAAAAGCTTTTTTTAAAAGTGAACTACTCCTTTATTATTGTAAACTAGGTTTAATATTGTAAAGGAATGTCTCTCCTGGATTGCGCGGCACAATTATTTGAAGTCCAAAAACACATTCGAAAAGTCCCACTTTTTGCACACCTTATTTCATTGTGATCATCAAAGCTGCAGCAAATTGTAAGATGTTCAGTGTTTTTAGATAGCAGTTGCCACACACAGCAAGGAGAGTAGAGAGGCAGGATCTAATTCAGCGGTCCCTGTATTTTTGCTATATAAACAAAATAAAAGTTATGCAGGAGCACTGGATCAACGCATGAGAACATGATAAATCGTGCAGGTCTACTGCCTGACTAAAATACCTTACCGTCCATCATCTCATGCCATGACTCGTCTCTCATATAGGCCATGTGGTATGCAGAAACTATTTACCCTGTTGCTTAGAAGCTCTGTCTCATCAACGCACGGAAAAGGACTTCTTTTTCAGCTTCTATGCTTCTTTCCCTCCTAACACTGTAATACAGATAATCTCTGCTGCATTGCAGTTGTATATTTTATATATAGTTATATATAAAAATCAAACAAACCTTAGATTCCATCTTGGATATTGTAAGGTTTGTAATGTGACTTGTTCATGAAGTGTACACAGTAGATGTTTGTGTTAAAGTGGGTGTTGTGTGTGTTGTTGTGGTTGTGTGATCAGATCCTCCCCGTAAGCGGGTGGACTCGCCCATGCTGACCCGTCATGGGCGCTGTCGGGCCGGAGAGAAAGAGTCTGGAGGTACTGAGTGTGACAGAGCAGGGCTCTCCAACACCTCCCCGCAGAGCACTGGATACCTCTGCACATAGCCAGAGGTACATGCAAACTGTTTAAGAGAACTTTGTATAAACCTTAATCTAAAAAATCAAGTTGATGTGCCCCACAAGCATCCTCTGTACAATTTAAAGTGCCTTCCAAATAATGTGCAGGTAAAACCTTAAATGAGTTCCACTTTTGCACCACTCTACTGTAATTTGTTCAAAACTAACATGCTTCATTTGTAAATTAGGCTTATTATAGATGGCACCTTATTTCGTAATTTTATTGAAAATATACTTGTGTAAATGTTGTATTGATCAGTGATAATGGCGACATTTTTCACGGTATGCTGTAGGCGACAAATTGTTTTTACAATCCTATATTTTCTTCCATGGTGTTTTTTGACCACAAACGCTAAATGAGACATGGCCACTGTGAAAAAAAGCTTTGTTTGCGGCATCCCCTTCCTGTTGCTGGCCACGTCTCTCATGTGCCCTCATTATAATGTCGTAATAAGTAGAGCCCGACACCCAGGCCGAATACCGATACAAATATTTTTTGGTTTTAAAATCCGATATTCCGATATATTAGACTTTTCTTTTGTTTTTCTTTTTTCAGAAACGCGCAACAAAACATTAACAAATTTTCCTAATATTAGTTATTTGTAGTTATTTATGAGTTTTAACTAAAATAAAATGATAATGCATTATTGTCACAACAGAACAGACTGATGATAGTGGCATTTGCTAGCTTTGTGGTTAGCTAGTCTATGATGAGCCATAAGGAGTTTCCAGCACATGAATGACCAATTGAAGTCATGGAAAGTGGGAAACATATAAATGTAGATTATGCCCGAGTTGCTGAATTGTGATGTTGGAAGGGGTATGTTGATTTCAACATGGTGAACTGAAAACAAATCATTAATTTATAATATAGACAATATCATATAAACCATAATGTATAAATAGAGATCAGTGAGTGGATGCAAGGGAGGGATGTGTGACTGATATGTCCTGGTGTTCTGACAGGTCTCGATCAGTTAGCGGAGCTTCAACCGGCCTCTCATCCAGTCCCCTCAGCAGTCCTCGAGTAAGTTACTCCACACTTGTTGGCCATAGAAGTAAAATTCATCTTTGCAGTGCTCAATTTACAATGGTTAAAAAGTATTGTGCTTGTTGTTGTTATCGTGGTATGAATAGCAAAGCTGAATTGCTCTTTTTATGTTCATCTACCTCATACTGTCCTCATACTTGAGTCATTCACACCAAAGACATGCACACACTCACACAAATATATGTATGTTGTATTAACCTGCACTTTGCACATTAATTAATGTCCTAACAATTGTTTACTAATTTACACTAGATTTCACATGCCTTTCAAAGTGCTATGCATCATGTTCCTAACTCTTCTCAGTTGAATTCTAATGTTAATAATAATCATATACCATAGCTTTCATTAACGCTCATGACCATTGCTGTGTCCATCTCTCCATTCCTCTTTCCCTCTCCATCCTTCTATCCTTTCTCTTCCTACCTGTCAGAGCCCAGTTTTCACTTTCAGCCAAACTGAAGTCACCTCTGCTTCCACCGCCCAGTCTAAAGACCCCAAAGCAGGAAGTTCCACCACACCCCGGGCGTCCCAACGCGTGCCTCGAGCAAAAAACCCAGACCCTACCCTCAAAAGCAGCGTCTGACCGTCCCCACCTGCAGTCTATGAAGTCCCTCCCCCTGCAGACTCCTCCGTCTCCTTCGCCTTCCCCTCTCCGCTCCTGTCCCCCATCCCTCGCTTCTTCTTCCCTGCTCCTTCTGTCCTGAAGTCTGTCACTAAGACCATCTATCCTAACTCTGCCCATGTGTCGCAGGTCACCCCGCAGGGCTCCCCACTCCCCACCCCTCTGGGGACCCCCGTGCACCATCCCCAGCACCCCCCACCCACCCCGCCCCTCCTCCTCCTCCTCTTCTTCCTCCTCACGAGCTGAAGGGGGTGGTGGTGGTGTGGGTGGTGGTTCCCTTTCCCTAACCCCGCCCCTCCAGTCCTGGGGGAAGTGGTGGAATGGCTGCCAGTAGTTCAGCCCACTGGAGGACACGCCTCAACTCCTTCAAGAACAACCTTCTAGGATCGCCACGGTTCCACCGCGGAAGGCTACAGGGTGAGAGAAGCGTCAACCAACATCGTATTATTGTTAATCAATCAAACATCATTGAAAGTCAAACATCACTGTCCATTTTTTGATTTGCATGTTTGTTTCAATAGTTCCTACATCAGAAGACATGTCCAGTTTAACTCCAGAGTCCAGCCCAGAGTGAGTATTTAGAGGAATAATTAAATACATTTTCATTTAGTTGTAGACATTGCTGGAAATTGTTCATGTTCATTTCCTGTATTTTTACCTTAAGATTACATTTACATTTATTCATTTAGCTGACGCTTTTATCCAAAGCGACTTACCGTACGTTCACACCGCCACCGGCGAGAGCTGTAAAATTCGCTCTTGCCGCTCTGTCAACGACGCCGTGGAAAGATTCGTGGATGCTCTGATGCTCTGACGTAGATCGAATGCGTGACTTTTTTAAAACGGTATTTAAAGGGGCCACAAAGCAAACAAGCATGTTCGTCGTTATTTTTGCATAAAATTGATCGATGGCAATAACTTTAAAATTATAGTGACATGTTTGCTAATGAATAAAACAAATGAAAAGCCATATGTGTGTGGTGTGGCTTTTGTGTTCATGGTTAAGTGCTATTATAATTTGCATTACCGCTGAAAAAGTGTTCTAGCACGAAAATCTTGCCTATAAATAGTACTGCGCGCCCTCTTATCAAATTCAAATGATCAACCTCCTCTATTTTGCTTGGGAACTAATGTGGCCGGAACCAAAGTTTACAGGACTGCGTTCTCTGGAATTCTCTCAAACGGAACACTTCTACATTCCGATTGGTCTGCGCCGAACCGCGTCATTGCTCATTACCATAAAGTTGAACTGATTTCAACTTTCCTCGCCGCTCTCACCGTCCAAGACGTGCCGCGCCGCCCTCGCCGGAGCTCGCCGGCGGCGGTGTGAACGTACGGTTACAATTGCTATATAGAGGGAATGCGCGTGACGTCACCGTCCGGTCACGTGCCTGCAGTTACTCATAGTGAGTGGCAAAAAGACTGAGCGGCTGTATTATGTTTTCAGCGTGAATGCCGCAAAAAACAAACACAACACATATAAAGTGGGAAAGAGCTTTGCGATTGACTGTACAACTAGATTTGACAAAAAATTGGAGGTATATTTTTACAGACTGCTATAGAAAGAGGAGCAAATGGATCGCTGCAATTCACAGAAACAACTGGAAATAACTGGATTTGCAGTTATCATTTGTGTCAATATGCTGAATTTAGCTGTAAAACCATACCCATATATTTTGTATTGTTATATATATTAACAACTCATCAATTAAATATTTATCATTGCATATTCTGCATTATTGGATGTTTCTTAATAAACACTGACCAAAAAAAAACTATAAAGTTTTAGGGCTGGACGATATGATGATATATATATATGCTCTATATAACACTGATATAAGTGATCACCCGGATTTAGACCTACATTGTATTTATAAAAAGCGTTCACAGGCAAATTGCTTTATGTTTACCGTCTATATTGCTTTTATTTCCCCGGCGTCTAAATCAGGCAAACATAAATGTCAGGCGACACGATTCCTGGCTGCATGTCAATATCCATGGATCACTGGATCTTTAGTAAGTTGTAAGGAACACTATATTGAGTCCAACATTTAGTTTAAATTGATAAAATTGTTCGTTTTAGTCGCATTTTCGCAGTTTCCCCTATTAAATCCAGTCACGCAGCAGATGTTTTGCCACTCAGTCAGGCTGAGGGGGGTTGTTCCGGCGGGAAGTGACGTCAATGCATTCCCTCTATATGTCAGAGGTTGCCCGCCTCTGGAGCAACTCGGGGTTAAGTGTCTTGCTCAGGGACACATTGGTGTCTCACAGTGGATACAAACCTGGGTCTTTCACACCAAAGGCATGTGTTTTATACACTGCGCCACCACCACCACACTTTTCCTTTTTTAATTATGTAACTATGTTACATAATTGCCTTTGCAATTATGTAACAGTCAATTTTTAACTAAAACTATTAAAAATGGTTTTCATTCATTGAAATTAAGCAGAAAAAAATGAGCTGAAAAACTTAAAGATGGAAGATGTTGCCTTAGCAGTTAACTGAAATAAACTATGTTAGCTGAAGTAGTAAAATTACTAAAACTGAAATAAAAATAAACAGTTTAAGTTAAATAGACTGAAAATTAAATAATTCAGAATATTAATAAATACTATATTTATACACAAATAACACTGTACAACTTAATGTTGTGATTCTTAAATTCACTCTTATTCGTATGTCTAATATGTCGAAAGCACAAACATTTCTTGTCTCATCACATTCAGTTATGAATTACATGAACCCTAATCGCTTATTTTCAATTCAAAACAGTTAAATTTCATGAATAGTTGAGTAGTTTGCATCACTAGATAGTCTGTGTCTGTCGGTCACTGAACATTTCTATCGTAAAACAGTTGTCTTACGTCTGACTTAATACTTACATACAATGTCTTAATACTTACATCTGCTTAAATCTTTCCACAAAGTCTCGTTGTGTTGTGACAGTTTCAGTAAGACCCACTTTATTTGATATGATTGGCCATCTCGATCATTTTGACATTAACTAACGCTGTACCTAAAAATGTAACTTTTAAAACTTTTTGTCATCCTAACCACAACAAGCTTTACTCATTCTACACTAAAATTATAAGATATGAATACTATAATTTTTTTAATGTTTTATAAATAGCTCAAAATCATTGGCTTTTTCTAGGGTTGGCAGTGCCATATCCCCCTCAACCCCCAACTCCACCTTTAATTCCACATGTGCTATGTACCATAACTTCCATGATTATACAGCAACAAGCTGCTCCTATGATTCAGTATGTTTGTTTGGAAACATATTTGGCTGCTTTTCCCCGAGCATGTATAATTCTAGGAATGAAGACCGACAAGACTTAAGGTGACAGTATATTTGTGGACTTGCTGAATTAGCTTCTGTATTTTCAAAGATAACACTACAAAATTACAAAATCCATTGATGATGATATAAAGTCTCTAATTTGTATTCTGTGAACAATGAGAGCCATGAATCAGTAGCAATAATGTGTACTATCTGTGTTATGTGTATTTATCTGCATATATGTGTATGTTTTGCTATAGGCTAGCAAAGAAGTCGTGGTTTGGAAATTTCATCAGTCTGGAGAGGGAAGAGCAAATTTTTGTGGTGATCAGAGACAAACCACTAAGCTCTATCAAGGCTGACATTGTCCATGCCTTTCTATCAGTTAGTATCCTTTTCGGATTTAATTTTTTACATTTCTTTCTCTTGTCTTCAGATCAGCTTTGTTCATTCTTTTTTGAAGATTCAAACTTTGATGTACATCTCTGTTCTCCTCTAGATTCCCTCCCTGAGTCACAGTGTCATCTCTCAGACAAGTTTCCGGGCGGAGTACAAGTCCTCTGGAGGTCCGTCTGTCTTCCAGAAGCCTGTCAAATTTCAGGTTGACATCGCTTTCTCTGAAGGAGAGAGAGAACGAGAGAGGGAGAAAGAGAGAGAAAGGGAGGGAAGGAGGGAGACTGGCATCTACAGCGTCACCTTTACCCTATTATCAGGTATTTAAAAAGACAAGAGTGTCTGTGTCTTGTGTCTGCATGCGCTGTCATTTCTACCAATGTGATTATATTGTTTTGCAGGTCCTAGTTCGCAGGTTTAAAGAGTGGTAGAGACTATTCAAGCTCAGCTTCTCAGTACACATGACCAGCCCTCTGTGCAGGCACTTTCAGGTGAATGTACCAAACCTACACCTCCGTCTAAAGACATGCACTCATTCACAAAACATTAAGGTGCAGGTTTCACAGACAGCTCTTAGATTAAGCCAGGCTTAGGCCTTTGTTCAATTAGGGCATTTAAGTAGCTTTTATAAACATGCCTTAGAAAAAATACATTACTGGTGTGCATCTTGAGACAAAATAATGGCACTGACAGTGCAAGATACTGTTTAGATAAAAAAGCTCAAACATGTATTTTAGTCTGGGATTATCTTAAGCCTTGTCTGTGAAACCAGGGGAATATGTACATTAATTTATTTTGAATCATTTTTACCCATTTTATTTTATTTACATTTTTTGTATTTCAAAGAGTTTATTTTTTATTTAATTTTTCATATTTTATGGGAGTCAAAGTTAATGTGCTGAATGTTACATTATGAATGATATTGGAGAATGTTAGCAGATCATATGAACAGCTTCACTTTATTAAAATAAAACAAATGAGTGACCAAATGGAAACTGTGTGTCTAAACAGCCAAAAGAAGACAATGATCTGAGAGAAGTGAAGGCATTATATACACAAGATTATTGAACTCTAATATGAAACAGATGTGAACTAATCAATGAAACAATAATAATAGACTGTATATAGTGACATTTACATGCATAATGGGGGTGAAATGTGAATGTTTCATTTGAATTTCTATCAGTTAAATGTTAAACTTTTGATAATACGTCATGTATCAGAATCTAAAATTAAATATAAATTAAATTAGTTAATTAACTTTTATGTGTATTTGTATGAACAAAAATGTTTTTCAGACCACTAGCACAATCCTACCCTGATGTTTTACTTTCTTCTCCCAGATGGAGAAACGGCGTTCGTCTCGCCCACCCAGCACACCGACCCGTCAGAGAACTCTCATCGCTCCAGAGGGGCGGAGGTGAGCCGTTAGCGGCAGAGCGGGCAGCGATCGTGGAGGGAAGGGAGCAGTATTGGCGGTCACAGAGGTGTTCAAAGGAAGGGGTCTGGCAAGGATAAAAGCTCGCCTCCTTCCTCAAATGGGACCCAGTCTCAGCCCTGAGTGAACTAATCAGACACACTATTGAGTGGGTGGGGACAAACCCCTCCTTTGTCCCCCCAGACACGACTCCCTCAAAGTTCATCTGCACAGTACACAACAACAGGTACTACTCAGCCCCTATTTCAACTTCACTTGCAGAAACCCTGGGATCCAACTGCGAAAAACAGTCACGGAGTCTACAACATGGAAGTGTTCTTACATGCAAAAATTCATCTGAAGAACAAAAAAAATTACAAGGATTTGAAAAGTGAAAACGAAATGTATAGCTAAATATAAACCCTAGCTACAAATTATTTTGTACACTACAAACAAGGAGTTTGACATCAATGGTCATTGGTCATATCAAGTGATCTAATGGCACCAAACTGCATACAAACTGTGGAACAAACACCAAGTGGGACAGGCAAGAATGTCTCCCAAACTTATCATCATCATCATTATCATTACCATCATCATTATCATAAGCAAAATCTAGCTGCTTGAATTAGATAAAAGCAAACAGAACAGGAAAATAGTAGGAAGTTCTTCATTCTTATTACCACTTGGAGCACAAAAAAGGATTTCTAAAACACTGTGTAAAGAAAAGAGTAGGATTTTTTTTTCAGAAAGAGAATCTACATTTTGTAACCCAAAATGCTACTATAGTCCTATGCGGCTATAGTTTTATGTGCTGAGGGATTATGCCTTTAGTAAGAGTGGAAGAGGAGATTGGCTATGTTAAACACTGATCCTTGTAAATTCTGAACTCTGTGATAGGTTGTAAATCCCAAATCGAGTCAGTGTCACATATGAAGTGGAGAGC
Source organism: Hybognathus amarus (assembly GCA_030378365.1). Lineage (NCBI taxonomy): Eukaryota > Metazoa > Chordata > Actinopteri > Cypriniformes > Leuciscidae > Hybognathus > Hybognathus amarus. Next base: position 84,486 of record JAQIUQ010007354.1, on the reverse strand, counting down.
CGCCCACTGGAAGCTGCTGTTGGTAACTGTAAAGATTGGGCTGTTGTACGTCATTGTTCTCAGAGTATCTCAGATTCCACCCCACTCACTAAGCAGGGCACGGAGGAATGAGCAGGCATCTAGATTTCTGATGACATGTTCACATAGAGACCGAACAAGAGGAACGAAATAGCCGCAGTCACTCTCTTGTGTCATATAAAGAGACAACGTGAAGAAAAATATTCAAGCCTTCATCTTCTCATGTGATGCCTAGTAAAACTTCCATAAGTGGAAGTCCAGAAAGTCTTTTTTTCCCTGTTTTATATTTATATTATATTTTTAGGCCGAGTGTGAAATGTTTCCATAAAAAAAAACAAGAAAAAAATGTCCGTAGAAAACAAAAACAGAGGTATTTACATTTATTTATTTATTTATTTATTTATTTGTTTATTTATTTATTCAGTGTTAGGCTGGTCAATTAAAATGAAGGGAGGAAAAAATAGCAATTTTCGAAAATAGCAGTAAAACTTCCTATTTGTATTTGTTGAATGCTGCAAATGCCCTTTCAAAAACCATTTCAATTGCCTAATTTTCTCCATCTCATTTTCATTTCATTTTGAATTAAAAAAAAGCAAACTCGACAAAGGAGTAAACTGGAGAACAACCACCAAGCAATGACTCCATGCCTTGGATGTCTCCCACGGGAAAAGAATTCAAAACCCTAAGGATGTACCAACGTAAAGTACTGAAGTGAACCTTATGGAAGCAGAGGAACAAAATAGAGGGAACTAGTAAGGAAGCCCTCTTGTTTGCTCTCTTTTCGAATGTTACCCAGACAAGAGCCCAAAGTTTTCGGACTCGTGCGTACTGGGCGCAGCCCTTTGTACGAAATGCGAGCAGTATTTTGTCTTTTTTCACACATGCACACACAGACACAAGATGACTCTCTTTCTCAAAACTGACTATATGAAACAAAATGAATGATAACTGGACTTTGAAACTGGAATGCACTGTCCTAAAAAGAGAATTGTATTCAAACAAATAGTTGTCCCTTTCCTCGCCCACCCACGGAAATCAGTGAAGTGCTCTCTTAAGTGCAGACTCAGGATCAGAGGGGCTTTTTAACTCATTACGTTTGTGAATGAGGGAACCTGATCCTGAATACCCACTTTAAAAGCTCTTTCTCCAATGAGCCTCTGCCCTGAAGCCCAGAATCTGACCGTAATGCTCCTCTCTCTCTCTCTCTCTCTCTCTCTCTCTCTCTCTCTCTCTCCAGCCTCTGGTCCACTCTTTTCCTGATGCAAGGAGCACTAAATGTAAAGCAAGGTTTTGCTCTGGTCCCCCTCTGCCACCATCCCGCAGACATGAGCCTCCACTCTTGCCCAAAACATAGCATGCAAATACACAATACATTGAGCTTTCAGGACTGTGTAGTCATCAAGCAGCTCGGTGCAACACCATGAATTGATTTTGAATAGCACATTAACTATATATCACTACTGTTGAATGTTTAGGAGCATTGTTCATTAGATATAATAAGGGGTATGTTCTTATTTTAGTACACTCCAAATGCCTTAAATCCACATATACAGCATGTGCGCTCTCAAACATGCCCAGTCACTTGCAGAGGCAGAGGGAAATGCCAGAGCAAAACCCTGAAGATGTTCTATGTTCAGTTCTGTTAGTTCTCAGGCAGGGTAAGTCTGGGAGTGTGCAAATACAACTGTTCTAAACACCAGCTCTGAGTGAATGTGAAATATCACTTCAAACACTTTTCTGTGTTCAAGACACTCTCCTGCTCTATATGTTCTCCATTCCCTTCCCACATTATGCACTGAATGATATTATGTTTTTGTTACTCGCCTCACACATACAGCACACATATCACATTTCATATGTATTGTTAGTCTTCAGCTTTTACCATACATTATATACCTCATCATGCTCCTGTCCCAATCATAAGAATTATACTTTAGACCATCCCCTTCCATCTTCTCTCATTATATACATATGTCCTGCCTGCCCCCAATGTATGCTCACCCCCACCCCCCATCTCTGTTCATTGTAAACAGAAAATATTACTCGTGTCGTCATTCTTTATCCATTCTATACTCACCTGAGGTGATTATCTTTGTCGTCATAACCCACTCACTCCTCTTAAGATTGTAAAGCTGTACTCTTTCTTCCCCCATTGTCGCACAGTAGGAAAAAAACATAAGAAATGCAAGTCATTAAATTGGAGTGAAAAAAATAATGACAAGAAAATAAATGTCTGTGTTATTATTTAAAAAATGAAAGTGCACTATTATTGCCTGTGATAAAGAACAATAAACAATACAAAAAACTATTGTGACATGTTTTATCTTATTGCTTTATATTGCAAAGAAGAAACACTGCATTGAAATACAAAGAACAAAATGAAAATGTAAAAATACAAACAGGTAAACAAAGGTCAAAAGACACAAGATAATATCTATAATATCATAATGATATGATAATATCATAGTCCTCAAGAAATCTATTATACTTATCGAGTTTAAGAGATTTTACTGTACAGGCTAATCTAGGCAAAGTTTTAAGATACAGTATGTGAATAAAAATGTGCAATGCAAAACAAAGATATTTAGCAATAAGCAACATATTTGTAAAAAGTTTAAATCACATTTTATAAAAAGAGATGTGACAAATTATCCCAAAGAGAATGCATCTAATTGTATTGATAAAATAAATGAAGCCATGCCTGGTTCCCAGCGAACCTGTCAAAAAATTGTTCTAAGTAGACTTTACATCTACAGGGAATGTGTGAACTATATCATGTAGGATAACTATTATGTTACGCATTATGTTTATTATTAAAAATATATATATCAAGAAGGCAAACACCATCCAATTAAAGTTTTTGGCATTATTTTCTCATTAAAGCAAAGTGCTTTAAGTGCACATAACTTGGAGATAAAGCTTTGATCATGACAGAGTTAAAAGTCCTTGCTGGCAGAGGAAAATCATACAAAGATAAATTCTTCATGCTCAAGTATTCAGAATGTGACGTTGCACACTGTAATTGCATTGTGGTAACGATTGCCCATCTTGGCAAAGGATATCGCTATCCGTTGTCATGAGTTACTTTCAAGAGAAGTAGCTACAGAGAAGAGAGCAGCTATTTGTTTTGCATTTTGTCACAAGGCACAGTTTCTTGGGAATAAATGAAGAAGGGGCAAGCAAAAGGAAAGGGGCTCCATTGGAGAGACTAGTAACAACACCAAGCAGCGCTATTTAGCAGAAACCACTTGACATCAACAACATGGACCCATATGAACCTGCTACAGAATGGACGAAGACTCAACACCTACCACCTTTCACACCCTGACATAGTCAATTACCTGGTTTATGGTATCAGTGCCTAACATTACCTGCCTAATGCAGTGCACAATGCAGAGTTCAGCTTTAAGTCATTAGAAGCTGATGAACAGTTCTGCTGCGGCTGGTGCAAGACTTAGAAACACCCAGAAACCTGTATACTTAAAGGAGCAATATTCACCCATTTCAACATTAATCTTTATTGAAAGTGGATCATATATGTAGTTCGAACTGTAAAAAGAATTTTTAATTTGGTGCCTCTTATTTTAGAAAGTACAGAAAATAATTTGTATGTAATGTATGTAGAATATAATTTGTACTAAAAATAATTGATGTAGACAGCAACTCCCACAATGCACCACATTGCACAGCTCGCAAGCCACACCCACTAATCCAGAACAGCACAAACAGAGAAATTATCTTCCATCTACAAGGCTAACATTAGCTGCCACCAGAGTTTGAAATTCATTTCACACAAAATTTCTAGTTAGTTGGCTGTGCGGCGAGCAGGACGAGGGGCGTGTGTGATAATGAAGCACCTGCTGAGACACACGCGGTCCGCATCTCTCACGGAAGGAGCGGAGAGCATAAATGAGGAGCGACGACGGTCAGGTCGAAGAGAAAACAGGCACTATTTTATGTGGTGTTTCTGTTTCTGTTGTAATGTCTACAGCAGTCAGTACAATAGGGGCTGCTGGCTTATACTTTTGTTTTGTATTTGTTCATTTTACTATTAAAATGTTTAAATGTCTGCCGGCTTCCTGCCTCCTTCCCACAACAACAAACCCTGTTAACATTACATTGGCAAACTCATTATGTGAATTTCTCCTCATTTGTATTTCTTTATATGGTCAATTACTGCATCATACCAAGTGATATGTTCAGTCAAGCGAAACTAGGATGACTTTCACATGACTATCACGGACACAAAGGTCTGTGTGCTTTTCGTCGTCTGATTCAGACTTCAAATCAGGGAGAAATTGCCATCGTTGTAGTTTTCTGCAGCAGACGGACTCTATCTGAGTGCACAGGCACCAGCAGTCCGGCCCAGGGCTGAAACCAAGTCCGGGCTCCTCGACAGCGAGAGGCAGCCGCCTTCTGTTCCTTCATCAGCCTCAGCTGCTCTTCACCATATTGCGGCTCGCCACGAACATTGGATTTCAGTGCAGCGGAATTTCAAAATCCTCTTCCATATCATGTTTTAGTTTCTTCTGTCATTGTCATTACTTCCTATCTCTCTAAAGCGTTTGTTCAGCTTAAGCTTTCAAACAAGATGGCTGATATAGACCCTTTTACAGCCCACGTGATCAAATAGTTGCGCGGCATTTTGGCAACGGAAGTGGTGTTGTTTCCCACTGGCTCTAACGTGTTAACAACTCCGAAGTTTATAAAACAGTTTCCCAGCTTCAAAATGTCTGGTTGTTGCATTTACAGAATACTAAGTCAATATTCCACCAAGGAGCTTAAGTTAGGATTCCGAACAGAATCACGGCCGCTTCAGAATAATCGGCAGCGCCTGTGGCTGCAGCGCGATGAACCGTGTTCGATTGGCGCGAGGACATAATGAACACGCTTGCTGCAAGCTCTAACATCGCTGCTGATCCCCGCCACTACTTATGTTGCCAATATGCACGAGCATACGTTGCACATGTGTCGTCTGTACAAATCCTGTCAGAAAGGGTCTTTATTTGATTTCAGTATCAGCAAGTGAAGTCCCACCCACTGATCTCTGATAGGCCTGTGGGTCCCACAACCCTTGAATAATGAGGAGCCCTTTCAGGGCCCCGCTTAAGCGTCTGTAGATGACGTCACTCAGATCCTAAGCTCTACCCCAGACCTAAACCTAACCCTAAACCCGATCAGCTAACTGACGTTAAAGGTAAAGCGTCAGTGCATATGACGGCCCGGGAGTAGTCATCTGACCGACGTTCAAGTGGGCCTTAGAAAGGCGCATATTGAATAATTGGTCAAAAGACGTCCCAAGACGTCAATTATATGACGAATTGGGATGAGACGTATGTTAACCAAATTGACGAAGACTCTCTCTCTCTCTCTTGTGACTACTTCACTCTCTTTTTTTATTCTTTTTTTTTTAATTCAATGCCATAAGAACAGAGGTATCACATATTCACAATATTACATTAACTGCCAGGAGAAAAAAGAAGAAAAGAAAAAGAAAAAATTACATAGCCTATAATCCAGTACTTTCAAAGCATTACATGTTTTTATTGCTTTTTTGTTTTTAGTTTGTTCCAAAAGATGTACATATAATTTAAAGTCATTTATAAAATGTGGAAAATTTGGTTTACCCTGAGCCCACTTTTTATGTATATGGTATTTTCCTAATAAAATAAATAACTGTATAATATTCTGTTCTTTACATTCCAAATAACTGTTAGTCTCTCTGAGTAGACTAACGTTACTCACTCTTTACGTCTTTACCTCTGTGCCGCGTGATGTCATCGCGTTTGTGTACACACACACACTTACACATACGTTTCCTCAGGTGTTGCGCGCTTTCTAGAAGTGAAAGGGTGGAGAACGTAAAGTTTACATCTGTGTCGGAAAACTGTTCACGAACTCACATTCAGACTTACAGGTATGATTTTTCAGACATGTCATTGTCTATTTTTTTGTATGAAAACGAAAATACAGATTATTTTTGGTTTGAATAGCTCCGGTAATTATTTGCAGCGTGTTGATTTCCCTGTCATGACTACAGCGTTCAGGAATACGCCTATTCTCGATGATCGAAATGGTGTGGAAAGATGTAATGAAGCCTATGAGAAACTTTGCTGAGTTTTGTTTTGTTTGCTTAGTCAATGCGATACAAGTTTCCCACAGAAATGTAAAACCGGAGCCACTTTTTCGAAAATACATCACGCACTCACTTAATTAAGTTCGTATAATAATAGCCAGAAGTAGCACAAACTAGGACACTTTTTATCGATCTTATTACTACTTTTTCTTGTGCTACTCTACATGCTAAACGATTCAAAACGTATCGACAGGTAACGGCTATAACTAAAGTTAGCTAAAGGTTAAAAATGACGCCACACCCAAACACCACATCACGGGATCCCCGAGCAAGTTAGCCTATTTTTAAGAGCTCCGTAAATATTCAGCTCTTGTTATACTCTGTAAACTTAAAATATCTTTGCTCAAACAGTGAATGCATATAACATGCATGCTGTTTTTACTTTCTGAATTATCATTAAATAACTGATCAGAGCTGCTGACATTTTGAAGGACGAGTTTATTGACACAAAAATCCAGCTAGTAAGCAGCTATGTTTTGATTATTTTCTTTCTTTTATTTGTGTTCTTGTTTGTGTTGCATTTCCTCAATAACTGAAATAAACCTCCTCTCGTGGTGGTGGTAGTTTCTCGTGAGTTTTCGTTACTGCATGTTTTACCAGTTTAACAACATTCAAACCTTCAGCCTAATCTTTTGCCACATTTCCTATGAAATACACGTTTAATGATTACAAAAGAACAATCTTTCTTATCGTCTTAGTCATGGATAAATGTCTCTGTTGGCTACCTCTCATTTTCCCTCCTCCTGTCTGTCAGCTCAAAATGTATGTTTCTGTTTGTGAACTTGTTGACCCTGTTGACTTTTCTAGAAATAAACTATTTTAAACCACTTTTCACACTCTTTCACTCTCTTTTGTTGTTGCTATTGTTTTGTTTGGAACTAACAATGTACAAAGATGGAAATTCAATTTTGTTAATCTGTTTCTTTTTTTCCTGCAGCTATCATTTCCATCAAATCTGAAATTAGATAAACTGTTGTTTTGAATTTTAGCAATAGCGTAAAATTTTTCTGGGGAAAGAACCCAAACTTTTTACTAAGACTTCACAGCTAGCATTTAAATGCTTTACAATTAAATAATATTTTCACACTTTTTGTGGTCTGACAAATTTGAGTTACATTCATTGAAATGCAAAATGCAACTCCTTCATGTAGTAAGTTCAGTGTTTTAATACAAGTGGGCATTTTGCTTGTGTTGTGTGAATGTGTGTTCCCCTTCGTCAGCTCACTATGATGTACGCCAGAAATGATTCTGACAAATAGGGATCTCGCTTGAGAGCCTATCTACTTCAAGTGTAACTAAATGAGCCAATGCACATTGGCATGAGATAATTGCACCAACTACTGTGCATCGTGGTGCAAGCATATAATGAGTGGCAGGTGCATTGCATCCTTGTCTTTCACTCCAGAGCCAAATGGTGAGTGCTGTTCCTGCTTTGCAATCTTATGTAAGAGTGTGTTAATTTCAAAAGATGAGTCTGCTTTCTTCAGAGAACGCCTCTTCAAGCTGATGTTGGTGTCACAGCGCACCAGCACTGGCCGTGGTCTCACAGAGAGCAAAACAGCTGTTTTCAGCAGCTCAGAATGTTTACGCCCTCAATGAGGATGTGAGTGCTCATATAGGCTTGCACTATCGTCCTGTTTGTGGACATAACTGGGCGCTTCAGGCACCAGAGAGAGCAGTTTCCGAAAGAGCATACACAGGTTGACACTGCGTCTTTTTCAAGATTTTAGTCAAACTTTGTGTTTCTGGATGCGGTCGTTTCTTATCCTCGATATGACAGGCATGATCACTGTTCACATGCCTGGGCTTAAGTGTGTTGAGAGTGTGTTCATGGGTGGTTCATGTTCTCTCATGAGAGCGTGACCACGTTGGCACAGTTGTTCGTCTCCCCTTTCTCATTAAGGCTTGAGTCGCTCAGCATGTTGTGTTCTGTCAAGCTGCTGTGCATCACTCAGAGCTCACTAAGGGCCTGTTCTTTGTGTTGGCTTGCAATGCCACTTCCACCCCACTGGGCCGGATACGTGCGTCTATTTTCTTTAGTAGTATTCCTCAGAAATGGCCAACCCTGTTGAGTTTCTCCGTCACACCTGCGGCAGTCAGACGTTGCGGAGCATCTTGACTGCCAGGCCTATACAGTATGCATTGTGAAACCTGTGCTAGGTCGGGTGTCCATATGTAGCTGTCCCTGTCGCGACTCCATATGTGTATTCCTCCACGATCAGCTCCCTCCCGGGGTTGGATGTAACTTCCGCAGCGTTCCCTTCACAGTGAGTGGGTCTTGAGGAACAGCAGTGACTGACCTCAACACTACAGTCAGGCTCAAACGGAGCGATGGAAGGGCCAGCAGCAGTGGCGGTGTTGGTAGATATCCCCATTCGTTTGAATCACTCTTACGTACATCATAGTGTGCTGACAAAGGGGACGCCTCGGTCACGTATGGTAACCCTCGTCCCAGAAGAGTAAATGGAGATCACCTCGCCACACTTGCTGAGCTTCTCCGCTGTACGGCCGAGTCACAAGGCCAGCTCCTCAGCGGAAAAACAAGGATGCACAGCAGCTGGTGCAATTATCGCATGCCAATGTGCATTGGCTCATTTAGTTAAACTCAAAGCAGATAGGCTCTCGAGGCGAAGATCCCCATTCGTCAGAATCACTTCTGAGTCTGACATACGTCTCGTTACCTCTTTGGAGAACGAGGGTTACCATACATAACCGAGATGTTTTCTCTTTTTGTTAATGGTAAATAATAGAGTAAATGCTAATATTATAAGATGGATTCTTGATAAACACCTAAATGGAAACTGAAAAAGTTTCCGTTTATTTGAAAGATGAGGTTGTCATTTACCTCTTTTATTCACTGCATTTGTTAATTCAAAGCAAAGCCTAATGGGGCAATTGAAAATAATGAGAATGCAACATGCTTTTATTTCTCACAGCATTCCTGCTAACTTGCATGACCTTGTTCACACCAACTGTGCTTGCCCACATCATTTTTCTTTTGCTGAACTGAGGTTCCTGTTACTCAGAGTGCACAGATTATCATTGTGATTTTCCTTTAATATTTTGCCATAATTTCTCACGTTTATATACATCGACACACACGATTATTATTCATTTCGTGAAAACCTGCACAAGTAATGTTAGGGGTTATTTTTATAAATACACCACTAGGTGGCTATTTCACTTAGATGTCTTGAGTTGTCAGCCTTAGTTCATTGTGAAATCTGGCCTTTGTATTGCACAAGTACCTTTTTACGTCTGCTTACTAGATATGTAAAATGCTGGGTGCGTTCACAGCAGTTCCTCCAGTGACATTTTCTAAAAGATAGCATGGAACCTGTTATCATCAAAAAGCAAGAATAAAATTTGGTGTCAAATATATTTATTTTGAATACTATGTGAGCTTTCTGAAGATATTGTCAATTTTTCATTCAGTCACTCATGGGTTTGCAACTTAGGTTTAATAAAGGATAGAACCTGTTACAATGAAACAGAATGAAATTTGGAACCATGACAAAAGTGAATGATATAAAGCTCACCGCTTTTTGTATTTCAATGATTTGTGTCAGTTTTTTTCTCTTTTAGTACTGAGACTGTGTTGTTTCTGTCTACAGTCATGGCAGAGGCTCACCAAGCAGTAGCGTTTCAGTTCACCATCTCTCCTGAGGGATCAACCTGCATTGTGTCCTCCCAAGCCCCTCAATCAACCCCTGACCTCGCCGGACTGCGGTACCTGGGAAGAAAGCGCATCAGCAGAATTTAAAGTCAGTGACTCGAATGAGCGTGAAAAAGAAATTTAATACATTTTGAAATGCTTTATATAAATAGCAGGTAAAAATCTTAGAAGTACAGTATGAAAACACTATACTGAAAATTAAATGCAGGACATTTGTTCTGCCAAGACATTAAGCTCATTGAGCTTACTCATGAATTCAAAATTGACAATCTCGTTGTTTTTTTAATTATAATTGCAGTATTTATCATAATAATTATCATTTGTAATAAATACTGCTATAGCCTATTTCATGTAAAAATCAGAATCGTCAATTTTGAGTTCATGGTGACTTCACTAACGTAGGGTTGGCATTATTTTTCAGTATTAAAATGCAAAAAATTGGCAGTGTATGTGTTTATGCACAGAGGGCATTAATACTTATGAACTTTGACTTTTCCATGCACAGAAACATAATCATTAAAGGCGTGTACCCAGTCGAGCCCTCCTTGGCTTCTCGTTGCTCGCAGCAATCTTGGCCTCTATGTACATGCAGTTCGATCCATCTATGGGCCTCATTGCTAAGATTCGGAGCACCTGCCCTCTCAGGTAACACTTCCTTTTACCCTTCAGTGGGTATTATCTTCTAAATGGTAAACAGTTCAATGATACAATTATTTAACACTATTTTCTTATTTAAGTACTCATTTATATTTAAGTACTGGTATTTTCGCTATGGCTTCTTTTTGTCCTCTTAAAACTAAATGGTAATGTAAAACAGCTGATTACTATTTTTAATTAAACTTTAAAATTTTCTCTTAATCTTTTTTTAATGGTATTTAATTACAATTATGGGAGTTCTTTTTTTCAATAATTAGTATGAAGCTGTTTCAGTTGTGTTCTTCTTCATTTAGCTGTGCAATTTAAATTGAACTCGGGAAATTTGGTTGCTAGATCATTTTTTTGAGAATGGTTCATATGGAAATCTCTATTTGTTATGATTCTTGGCATCTTGGCAAGCCCTGTGCGCAGTCTGACACTTTTGTTATCTTTATGAAACTAAAGATGCAAAGCTTCTAGAGTCTTTTGTTGTTCTGGTGGATGGTGTGTCCATAGACAAGAGATGTAGTTTCTCTATCTGTTTTTCTCTGTCAGTCTACCATTAGCGCTCAGAGTCAGGAGTTCAGCAATGCTGTCGGTGCTGCTGTTCGGTACTACTTTTGTGGTGTCTCTCATTCTGGCTCTGAGGTTTTCTGCCTGGAAGCTTTCTCCTGTCGTACCACCGGATGGATGTCCAAAGCCTAAGCGAATTGGATGCATGTCTACCCCAGAGAGACCAAAGTCTGGGCAGGTTCAGTGTTTAGCACATCTGGCCTAGCATTGACATTGGGGAAGAGAGCCTGTATTTTTTTAAAGATAAATTCTGCAAAAATATGCTTTTAAAACAATAACAATGAGGAATGTCTCTCTGGTCAGTTGCTTTACTTCTCTTAGACAACTCTTTCAGCTTTTTCTTGCCACACAGCTCCATAGTTCTTTGGGGTCAGTGAGTTAGGGGTTATTTATTTTTTCATTCTTACTTTATTGAGTTTTTTTTTGCATATCAAATACAAGGAAAGACAAAAACACAGTAACAAACAACAAGAGCACTCAGGAGGACATTATTGCCATTGCCATGCCAAACCAATCAATTACACATTCTCACCAAAGTAATCTATAAAAGTTTGCCATATTGAATAAAAGTATTTCAGACTTCTTTCTAAACAAATGTTTAATTTTCTCCAATTTTCAAATGAACCATTATGTCTTTCGATAAGGCTGATGAACAACTATGAATCTCTGCGCTAACAAGGTCACAAAGCAAACCATGCTGTTTTGGTTGTCCGAGAATTGTACATTGCCTGGCTTCTCACGCAAAAGGCCAGATTGGTAAAACAGGATGTATTAAATTGATTAAAAATTACAGTTAGAGGTAGTTACAAAATATTTTCTATTTCAAATAAATGTTGATTTTAAACTTTCTATTAATCAAAGAATCCTGAAATCCAGCATATTTAAATGGTTTCTTAAGGATCATGTGACACTGAAAACAAATCATAAAATTCAGATGTACGATAGATAGGAATACATTACATTTTGAAAATCTATTTGATATAAACAACATTCATTTTAAATTGTACGTAATATTTCACAATATTACTGTTTTGATCACATAAATGCAGTTTTGGCAATCTTCAGAGGATTCTGTATATAATTAAATGTCAAATGCAACTTGAGGACAGCTTTAAGTCGTTAACCCTTTTCTGGGAAATGATGGCACCTTGTGTTAAACATTTGTTATTCAGATTTGTTTTCTCTTTATAACCTATTCAAACTAAATGCTCTAAAGACAATCATAATCACACATGCAATTTCAACTTAGCGCTAATTTATATTAGCCCGTTAGATAATAAAACCTAGGTGAAATTTAAATTAAAGAAATTTCCTACAGCACTGTTCAGTACATCATAGAAGTCTAAATGTTCAAGGCATAAAACACGCATGCATGATCACTGGATGTGGAATGTGTTGAAAACACGGCACTGGCCCAACGTGGAATTGACTTTACAGTGAACTGGCCCAAAACTCTCACCTCAGGACCAAATCAGGTCATTCTTATTGTTGAAACCATTATATTTTCTTCTTGACTGTTTCTTTCTCTTGTCCTCCCTGTCAGACCCTTGTTAGGTTGTTGTCCGAAGCAAGCCATTACTGTACAGTTATCAGAACGTCTTACCGCACTCTGCCTGTACCTTCCATTAAAGACACTTTGGAAAAAGTGAGTCAGCATATTATGTATTATTATAAAATTTTTGCGTGTAATGTGTCATAAGAGCTGGTTGCTGGAAGTCTCCTCTAGGAATGCGTCTAGGGTCATGGAGTTTTAGGCTTTAAACGTTACCACTGAATGCTATCTCAACCATTTTCTCTGTTTTAGTATCTTGAGTCAGTGAAGCCACTGCATCGATGCGGCTGGTTTTCAGCGAATGAAGAGACTGGCTGCTGAATTTGAGAAAAGTCTGGGTAACCGCCTACAAAGATATCTCAAACTCAAAGCGCTGTGGGCCACAGAACTATGTATGTGCTGGAAATCTGTACAGTTATTTTCTGGTCAATATCACAACTCATCATTAAGTCTTATCATGAGCATGTAGTTGCATTACTATAGTTATACAGTATTACAGCTGTTCAAAATCATTATTAATTATTAAAAAATGCATTGGTATTGAATGTTAGATGCATAAGCAGATTTATTAGAGTGATAATGACTAAAAAATATTCTCAAATAGCTTCTTGAAAATATTAAAGTGGTTGCCAATGGGTATTACAGCTTTCTGTTAAATAACAACCCTTTAAGTTTGAAGCCTGAAAAATTAAGCTTTTTTTTAAAGCAACATTCTAAAACTCATATGACCATGTAACTGGTGTATGTTTGTGTCAGATCAACACAGCAATATCATTTAGTATGTCATATTTCAGACTTTCTTTGTTTCTTCCAGGTTAGTGACTGGTGGGAAGAGTATGTTTACCTCCGGAGCCGGAGTCCTATCATGGTCAACAGTAACTATTATGGCATGGTAAATGAGCCTACAGCATTACTGATTGTCACTCCCCCTATTTTCTTTAAGCTGCAGTCCATAGCTTTTTGTTGGGGTTAAATATGATCCAAAATACAATATTTGAGAAAATACATAACCAGCCAGTGTTCAACGCTATCTGCTTGCCGTAGCTCGATTCAAAGCGGTTAAGCTTTTAATAATGTTTTTAATTCCAGTGGTACTGGTGGATTTCATTACATCACATCTGTACACATAAAGAGGGACTCTCGGTTAGAATAAGCTATATCGTGTGTGAGGATGCTGGAGGTGGAGATTTATAGCCTTTTCTCACAGCACTTGCTATAATTAAACTTATTTAAAAAAAATAATAAATAAATAAAAATGTAGTCACGCAATGCTGACGTTGTTAACTTTAACAATTTGAGAACAAAGTATAATTTGCATGGTTTTGTGTGATATGATAAGCGATTTTAGATTTATTCAGTGCGAATTAATGCTGATGTCAGAACCAGAACAAAAGTAGGGTGACCATATTTTGATTACCAAAAACCAGGACACTTGGCCTGGCAAAACAGATAGGCATTCAAATGATACTCAAAGTTTACTCAAAGATACCTTATTAATTTACAATACATTTAAAGAAGGTTATGCCTCCTCTCTATGGATAGAAAATTGTTATATGAAAACAGGACATGTCCTGGGAAAACAGGACAGTTGGTCACCCTGACAAAAGCGGCTGTTTCTTACTAGTTTAAATAACATTTTTGTGCACAGTCTCCCTCAAACATTGTGTTCATCCACGCTGTACTGTACGTAAGCAATAAGGTACAGAGAGGCTGTGCTGTCTCGTGAATAAGTAACAGCTTGAAGGGCGTTGTTAGGCACGACGTGAAGCGGAGTTACTTATTCACGATACAGCACTTGCCTCGAGTATCTTATTGCTTTTATAAAACGGTTGCCACACAATATTAAAGTAAAAAACAATATACGTGCAACTTTCTTGAAGTAAAATCACTAAAAGCCTACCTTCCGCTGGAAAAAATAGTCCATGAGCGTGAACAGCAACAACGTTCCAATGTGTAAAATGCATGAAAGCTCAAATGAAAACAACATAGAACCGCAGTGTTGCGCAGCGAATCAATAGAACCGTTGGGTGAAGCGGTCGTAGCCGTGTTTTATCGTGAATAAAGCACAGCTCTTGACCAATCAGAATCAAGGATTCGAACTACCCGTTTTATAAAACTCAAAGTTGATAATTCCGCGAATGACTGCAATTGCAGATTTCCAACAGATATGGTGATGGAGGAAAAACGCCGGACTTAAGACATTTACTGAATACCATTGATGTTTAGGATAACTTGTCCACCTCTGTTTTAACGTTTATGGTCTTGAAATGAAAAGTGAACCTAAGAATATTAGTTTCACATATGTTTGTGCATGCTGATGTTTATTAGAAAGTATTTGGACACTAAAAAAGCACACTTAATGAAAATGTTAATGTCATATGTGTATATATGTATGTATGTATGTATGTATGTATGTATGTATGTGTATATATGAAGAGCTCAGATGCAAAAGCCTCTAAATGCCATTTGAAATTTTCTTCTAAAATGACCATTTTTATCAAGCTTGTATATTTAAGTTCAGGTAATTTCACTTAAATGACAATTAATTGGTAATCTTCATTGCCATTTAAGTGAAATTACTGAACTGAAATATACAAGCTTAATGAAAATTGTCAGTTTTAGAAGAAAATTTCAAATGGGACTTAGAGGTTTTTGCATCTGAACTCTTCATATATATATATATATATATATATAGACAGCATGATTATTACAGGTGTGCCTTAGGCTGGCCACAATAAAAGGCCACAGCTACGTTTTTGCTTAAAAATATGTCATATTTTATTTAATACAATGACATTCAGGCATTCATGTTTGCAAAGGAAAAAAATCTATTATCTTTAATTAATCATTAATTGTAACAATAGATGCCTGTTTTCTTAGATTTCAGCTGTGTTTCAGTAATATAATCCTATAAAAAAGGAAAGGAAAACTTCAGATTTGGGATGGATGCTTCTCTTTTCTAACTGTCTGTATAATTTCTGCACAGGATTTCCTGTTTGTGACGCCAACTGCCAGTCAGGCAGCTCGAGCCGGGAATACTATCACTGCACTGTTCCTTTATCGACGCAAGGTCAATTGAGAGGAGCTCAATCCCGTATGTTACACACTTCAATGTTCTCAGCAGAATTTGAACCAAACCCCACCCAACACCACTCTCACTTTCTGAATGAGAAACTGTTTTAGTGATCATGTCTCTACCTGTGTTAACTCACTTATTTTACTGGATTTCCTTGATTCCTTTTGATTAGTCACTGGCCAGATAAACACTAAAGTTCAATATACACAGATATACACTAAAGTTCAAAAGTTTGGAGTTTGTCTTTTGATTCGTCACTGGCTGGGCGTACAAGAATAATGAAGACTAAAGTTTGCTTTATATATGCATATGTTGGTAAATCCTTTTTCAAGGTGATGTGCTAAACTTAAAACATTTTAAACATCATTTCTCAATAAAAAAACAAAGCAATAAAGATTGTAATACAGGTTTTATAACCTAGCATTAATTGATAGACTACCCTGAAGATGACCCTTTTACAGACCATTTGACCAAGAAGTCACTAGTACAATACGTTGATTAAAAGTGATGAAAAAATAATACACTTTTACATGAGTGGAGTTACATTGATATACATTTTAATATAAAATTATTTTTTAATTGCCTTGTCAAGATTGTATTGAAAATTGTTCACCTATAGCTAATCAGACATTTATGTTATGCATCTACGACCCAGATGTATATAAAAGAGGAATTCTAAATTAAAACAGCAATTCCTGTATTGTTCAATTCAGAATATAGAGCAATTTTGGACAGTTTTGCAATTGAGATCATTTGTTTTGGTTTATCTAGAGTCGTATTCCTGGTACTGTTATTCCACTGTGTGCAGCTCAGTGCGAACGTATGTTCAACACCACCCGCACACCTGGAGAGGAGACAGGTAAACAAACACACACACAAATACACATAAGAGAGTGATCTTGTGTTCTTGACAGTTTCTTGATCTCTCAGATGTGCTGCAGCACTGGCAGGACAGCGAGTTTGTCGCCGTGTACCACAGGGGCCGCTTCTTCAGGTTATGGGTCTATCGAGCAGGACGCCTGCTGTCACCCAGAGAGATCCAGTATCAGATTCAAAGGATCTTGCGATGACCCTTCACCTCCTTCTCCAGGAGAGGAAAAACTAGGAGCACTGACTGCAGGAAACAGGTCAGATGTTAAGACAGTCAGTGTTTGCTGTCCAGCAGGGTGCGTAATAGGGTTTTTTTTTAAACTCTTTATTTTGCATTTTT
The DNA here is from genome assembly GCA_030378365.1 of Hybognathus amarus. NCBI lineage: Eukaryota > Metazoa > Chordata > Actinopteri > Cypriniformes > Leuciscidae > Hybognathus > Hybognathus amarus. Next base: position 67,609 of record JAQIUQ010007354.1, on the reverse strand, counting down.
CTTATTACAACACAACATACAAAGAACAAGGGGCACTATATATTGTATAATAACAAAATAGTAATAATAGAAAAAAAAAATTACAATTAGAGTGTTAGAATTGTTCCACTTCTTTATATGCAAGCCATTTTTTCCAATGTTTATTATATATGTGACCTTTAATACGTAGAAAGTATGTCATTTTCTCCATTGAGTGTATCTCCTCCACTATTTCTTTCCATTGCTGAATCCGAGGGGGTCGATCTTTAGCCAAGACCGAGTGATAGCCTTTTTACATGCAATCATTAGAATTTTAAAAAGGTAAATGTCATCTTTTTGGATCACCTCACAAGGTAGTAGACCTAGCAAGAAAATCTTGGGGTCTCTAGGAATGACATAACCCATTACACTCCCAGTAATTAGAAAGATACTGTCCCAGAATTGTTCTAACTTTGAGCACATCCAAAATATATGAGAGTGATTGGCGTTCCAATGCCCACACTGTCGCCAGCATTGCTGTTGTTCACCCCTTAGTTTATTAATAATATGAGGTGTTATGAAAAATCTGACCAGATTCTTCCACCCAAATTCCCTCCATCTTTTCGAGCTAGTAGACGTCTGTTGTGTCACGCACATCGAAAGCCAATCACCCTCTGACACTTCTATACACAGCTCCTTTTCCCATTTTGACTTAATATACAAGGTATTATTTCCATTTTGTTTCTGCAGAGCTTTATACAATTTGGAGTAGGGGTGGGGAAAAAATCGATTCTTAGATGCATCGCGATGCGGACGTGGACGATTCTGAATCGATTCACAAATGTCAAAAATCGATTTTCAAAAAAAAAAAATATTATTTTATATATATTTATAATAACGTAATATTGACGCAACGTGAAAGACGGAACTCTGAAGCGCAGAATTGCAGTGGCCGGACCGTCTGTGGTGTTCACATAACAGAGACGCAGACGCCATGCGCAGACGCGATGACTGAGAGCCGAATCGCAAACCCTCCTCGTTAAAAGCTGACGTGAGGAGGGTGTGCGATAGCACGATTTTTGATCGTGGACGATTAAAATGTCTCCACTATCTGCTTTTGAAGAAATATCGTAGTATCGTGTTACAGTGCATTCTATCAGTTCAGTTCTGGAATGAATAGGTACGGGACACTGCAATTCACAAAAGTTCATTATTTGCATAAGCCTTGCCGGTTAAACATTTAATTCACGTGCTGATGCTCTGTTCCCGACACTCACATGCACTAGAAGCCTGTCAAACAGCGCCTGAACACTGGACTAAGTTATCTTTCGAGTCTTATGCTAATACTGTTAAACACATACAATGTTTACATAAACAGAATTGGCTATGTCTAAAGTGAAAGCAAACATTTGAGAGAACATCTGGTGTAATATGCGTCTATATTAAACGCGCGTACACGACAGGAGTAAATTGTACTGCCGCTCGTCCTTAAAGGGATATTTCACAAAAAAAAAAAAAATCTGTCCTTATTTACTCTAATGTTGTTCCAAACCTGTATTATTTCTTTCTTGTGCTGAACACAAAAGAAGATTTTTTTTAATGTGGGTAACCAAACAGTTGCTGGTCCCCATCAACTTCCAGGAAAAAAAAAGGATAACACGTATGCTGCTAGTTCAGGCACACATTTATTTTCCTGTTGGTTCTTTGCAATGTTAATAAAATATATTATTAACTCTTTATGGGTCATTACTTTTTACTTTTAAAGCAAAGTATTTATAGTCACACACACACACACAAAAAAAGATTCAGATAATCGATTTAGCATCGGAATAGGAAGCCCTCTGAATAGTAATACAAATCAGAATACATGAGGTGCCTAGAGATTCCCACCCCTAATTTGGAGACAGTTTTACTTGGTTTGAGCTTATAAGCATTAATAAAAACTTGAACAATGTCATTGCCCTCAGGAGAAATACCCTCTCTTATTTCACTGTTATAGAAATGTCTCACTTGGAAATATTTGAATAGGTCCCTGTTCTCTAGATTATATTGTCTCTTGAGTTGTTCGAATGTCTTGAAGGTATTACCATCTACAAACTGGCACGGGGCCATAAGGCCTTGATCTTTCCAACTCAAGAATGAAGAATCTATTTCACCTAGTCGAAAACTCGGATTGCAGGAGGGCCAGATCAAGAGTTTAATATCATTAGCCAATTTGTATTTATTTACTACCTCTTTCCAAATTAAAAGTGTATCTTCAACTATGCGATTCCCATCTTTGTTTGTAATAACTTTACCTCCTAGACGGGTTTGAGGTTGGCTCTGACCCTGGGTTAGTTCAATCAGTCTCCATCGAGCCTCGATTTCTGGGGAGCACCAGTAGACTAGCTATATATCGCATTTGAGATGCGTAGTAGTATTCCTTCAGATTTGGAAGGGCCAGACCGCCATGATCTTTATCAATCTGAAGTGTTCTAAATTTTATCCTTGGTCTAGCCCCTGCCCAAATAAATCGTGATATTAACCGGTCCCAAGCGTGAAAGTGTGAGTCAGAAATCCTGATAGGCAATGACATGAAAAGATACAAAAATCTGGGAAGCAGGTTCATTTTCACTATTTCCAATCTAGAATTGAAGTCTAGTATCAGCATTGTCCAGCGCTTCATGTCTTTTTGTATAGAGTCAATAACTTTCTCAAAATTCAAACTGAACAAATCATCTAGATCTTGAGAGATAAACACACCTAGATACTTTAACTTTTTAGCTTCCCAATTAAGTTTATAATTGTGCCGTATGGATTTACTGGGGGAGTAGTTAATGGTCAGGACTTGTGTTTTGGTAATGTTTAGGTTATAGCCAGACAGCTGACCAAACTCTGTCAGAGTGCTCATAAGTTTAGGGAGGCTTGCCTCTGGGTTTTTGGAGGTAGCGCGATAACATCATCTGCAAAAAGTCCAATTATATGTTCAGTACTTGCAATAGTAATGCCTTTAAGCTCTTCATTTTGCCTAATAGCCTGTGCCAAGGGCTCTATGAATAATGTGAAGAGCGCTGGACTGAGGCAACAACCTTGTCGAGTACCTCTAAACAGTTGAAAGCTATCAGTTAGGTGGCCATTAATTTTTACCCTGGCCATCGGTCTGTCATACAGTGACTGAATACATCTAATAAATTGATTATTAAAGCCAAAACGCTCGAGTACCTTGTATAAAAAGGGCCAGCTGACACGATCAAAGGCTTTCTCCGCGTAGAGGCTAATTCTCCATTCTCTTCAGAGATTACAGAGGTAAAGAGTTTGTAATCGACATTCAGTATTGAGATCGGACGATATGACTCACAATATTCTATATTTTTTCCTTCCTTAGGAAGGACAGATATTACTGCCTCTCTCCATGATGGCGGTACTGCTCTGCTCTACTCAGAGACCAATTAAAAGACTCCAGCAGAACAGGAGCAAGCTCCTCCTTGAAAATCTTATACCACTCATTTGTAAAGCCATCGCTACCTGGGCATTTGTTAGTTTTCAGATTTCCAATAGCTGCGCCCAATTCTTTTCGAAGTGATAGGGGTAGTTAATGCGCCATTTTGTATTGATCCTAGGGAAGGCAGGTCTAAACCCCTCAAATACTGTGTAATAACACTTTCATTTACTGGTTTTGAGGGTGTGTCTAATGTTTGATAATAATTTTCAAAGATTTTATGAACTTGATTGATATCATAAGTCAAACTATCAGTTAAGGGGTCTCTAATTTTGGTAATCGAGTGCTTCAATTGCTGCTTTCGGAGGCGCCTTGCTAGAATTCTTGTGGCTTTTGAACCAGATTCGTAAAAGGTCTGTTTTGAAAATCGTAAATTTTTCTCTATCTCCTCGTGTATCATATCGTTTATATTATTCTTAATAACTGTTATTAGTTTGGTCAATTCTTGATTATTAATACTTTCTTGCTGTTTTAGTTCTAAACTCCTAAGTGTCTTTTCCAACTCATCATATTTTAATCGTTTTATCTTCTTCAAATAGGCAGTTTTTGAAATGAGTCTGCCTCTCATTACTGCTTTAACAGTATCCCAAACCAGAGCCGGATTTACCTGACCATTGTTATTATCCTCTATGCATTCTACTATTTCCTTCTTAATGTCATTCCTTGTGGTTTCATTGTTGAGAATGCTTATATTTAAGCGCCATAAAGTTGTTTTTGGTTGGTTAGATAAATTAATAGACAAATAAACAATATTGTGATCAGATATATCAGAAGTTCCAATTTTGCATTCCTTCACTCTAAGCCTGTCAATGGTGTTCATTAAAAAGAAGTCAATCCTAGAGTGAACTTTATGTGTGAGAGAATAATGGGTAAAATCTCTCTCTTTAATGTGAAAATCCCTCCAGACATCAAACATACCCGTCTCTCTAATTAAAATGTTAAGATCTTTGCGTAATAGGGTTTTATTTCAAGCACAGCTTCCTACAGAATTGAATTACCATATCACATTCATTTATTCCATATTGTCTTCTAGACATTAAAACTAAGAGAGTTTTTGGGCCTCTGTGAATCTCTAACACATTGTTTATATGATGTAACTTATATTTACATATTTTCTTGCTGGTATCAACTGTAACTTCCTAAGACACATAATGTGCATACTGTTTTCACTTTTTGCTTGGATTGTTTAATATTTATCAGAGTAATAATAGCAGGGTAAAATGAGTCATTCTGAGGATGTCTGTGCAGCAATGTTTGAATTTTTGGGGAGCTGTAGACTCCCGAAAGGACATTAAATGAGGAATGCTACAAACAAAAGTGATGCATCCCTTGGAGACAGTACACAGCAAAATCCCCAAATATTAACTAAAGTTAATAAATAAGGGTCAAGAGCCCAGCTAAACCAAACACTGATCAACATTTTCTCCTTCAGAGATTTGGCTTGTTAACATCAGGTGTCTTCAATAATGCTCAATCATCACTCGATTATTCACTTAATTAACTCATTAACTTTAACACTGCTTTGGTGTTCATTTAACACTCTGCTCAGATATATAATTTATATAATTCTCACTTCTCAGTGTTAATTTAGCACTCTCAGTGTTAATTTAACACTCTTAGTGTGAATTTGGGGATTTTGCTGTGTAACATTAGAAGAGTATTTTCATAAGTAGTGTAATATAATTAAATTTATATTTATATTTTTTATTATTTTTGTTTTTATATTTTATATTTTATTATTTTATTTATATATATATATATATATATATATATATATATTTTATTATTTATTTTTTATATATATAAATGATTATTTTATAGGACAAACAGTGTAGGAAAAGCATAATCAAGCATGCAATATACATACTCCATGATAAATAAAAGCTGATTTAAAAAAAGCTCTAATATAAGAGAGTTTTGATATGTTTAACAGATTTGACCATTGCATTATTACAATACTTCAGTTTATGTTTTTTTTTTCATATAGATTTTTACTTTTATTCTGTGGAAATCAGTCATAATAACTTGCATTATATAAGCATTCTAAAAATTTTAAAAATGGTAAAAATTCATACCTTTCATTGAAGTAAAACAATTGAAATCACACAATGTTGAGTGTGCTGGCAGTATTGCGGGACTGATAACTTGTGTGAAGAGTATAAACGCATTTTGAGAGAATGTCTAGCATTATGTGTTGTCTGGTGTCGAGGCGGGTGAGCTGGGAACGTTGAATTCCTTTTGATTAAACGGGAAGTTTGTTTTCCTAGAGGAACACCGTAATTGTTTGGATGCCAATTAATTCACCAAATGCTGCAATTACATCATGTATCCCTGAGACATAATTGCCATCCCTTTAGGGACTTTGTAATCTTAAAAATGCAATAACTTCTTCCACTTCTGAAAGTGTTTTTTTTTCGCTGACACAATCGAACATTACAAAGTAAACTTGTATTTGGGTCTCTCCATTCTCATATTGCACATCCACGTTTGATCATCCGATTAATTCCTGATAGATTAAAAAGTCCTGTCCTATTTTTTTTATTGTTGAATACTATTGGAAGTGAAGTGGGTTGCAAGTGCCTTTTCATTTTCAGTATAAAGGTTGCAGAAGAATTGTATGGAATGCATCTGGTCCAATAAAGATCAGTTCAAATCAAATGAAAGTGATATTAAATTGCCTAATTTCATTTTGATGGCGAGACAAAGCACTGCCTGGCAAACCCCTGAGGTTTGCCTCGAAGCTTATGACTATCCAAGAAAGAGTGTATGTAGGAAGGAATACCCAAGCCATTTGGAACATCAATGACTCAATGAGGGTTTAAAGCTACATTGGCAGTGTGACAAAAATTAAATGATGAAGCACCCACTTTATGTCCATTTGATGCCACTACTTTTATAATATTTAAAGGACTGTCTGTGGATTTTTTTTTTTTAGATGAGAAAGCCTGAGCATGCATGGTGTGCATTATTCTCAGACAGGAAATGAAAGTGTGTTGTGCACTAGATTATAAATGACCTAAAATGACCTTTAGCAGAATGCAAAAAATTAATGCAATAAAACCCCCTCAAGCTCTGATGCTGAGTCAGTCTGCTATACTTCACATACTGGGAGGGTTCAGCATATCACATCTATAGGCTGAATGTCAACCTAGATAAATAAAGCTGTGTTTTAACTGTTTGTATGCATCCCTTACATATCTTTCTCTATTTATTTGAAAAGACACAATATCTGTTGTTCAGGAGCAGGATGGGAACTGTACTGCTTGTAATGATTCATTTAATACATTACTAATTCTGACCTAGATAAAACATGAGTCATTCTACAACTGTGGTCGTATTTATGTTGCCATAAAAATACAGATAAAATATCTATTTTAAAATTGAAATTTTAAAAATAACAATCACCAAATATTGAATTAACGGACAGACAGGTTTACAAACAAACAAATAATAATTTGTGCAATATTTTTGTCAACAATTCTTTTTTTGTCATTTTTTTTGACAAAATATATTAACAAAAATATTGAATCAAAATGTTGATAATGTGATGGTATAGTCAGTTTACTTAAACAGTATACAGCAGATGTTTTCCAAAAGATCAGTCAGCAAAAAGGCTATTTTTCAGGCTATTTTTTATTTTATTTTTTCATTTCATTCATATGTTGGGGCCTTTACTCTGTTAAATACAAGATAAGAATGAGAACGTTGATGAATGCTCTTCCTGATTCAAAGCCAGATATGAGCTAACTCATTCTTCAAATTTTTCCCCTCTTATATCTCTGGTGGCTATGAGGAAGTTTGTGCTTTTTCAGTTGTCAGAAGTGAATTTTTTTCCTAGATGACTCAATAATAATGCTTTAACATAACCAGGAAGTTGTTTTGTGTCTTTGAACTATCTGTTCTCTCAGAACGCCCTGGGCTCAGGTGAGGAAGCAGTTCTTCAGCTCTGGAGTTAACAAGCGATCACTGGACTGCATTGAGAAAGCAGCATTCTTTGTCACACTAGATGATCAGGAAGAAGGCATGATGGGGGAAGACCCCTCTGTAAACTTGGACCGCTATGCCAAATCCCTCCTTCACGGAAAATGCTACGACAGGTGGGAGTGCATAATAACATAACTTGTTCTTATTGAGAAACTCTGCATGTCAAGGACATTGTTTCATCTGTTCATTTTGACCTCTTTCTTTCAGGTGGTTTGACAAGTCATTTTCTGTTGTGGTGTATAAGAATGGAAAGAATGGGCTGAACGCAGAACATTCATGGGCAGATGCTCCTATAGTGTCCCACCTGTGGGAGGTGAGTGTGAGGGTCTCACATGCAGCAGTAAAAAACTTGGCGGTCATCATAGAACAAATGTCATGGTTCAAGTTTCTGTTTTAGTCACCAACCCACTGCCATGTCCTTTAAAACATTTGAATAAGCTATAAAAGTGTCTGTGGGTGTTTTGTATGGACAAAGACCGCTTTTATCTCCCCACAGCAGCTTTCGTCAGAAGTCGTGTCTTCCATGCACGCCTCCACGCATACTAAACATATACATAAAACATTTTGTGTTTAATAATGAATGTTTTGTTACTTAAAAGTAGGGATGCACAGAGACCATCTTTTTCAGAATCGCTCCGAATCTGGTTCCAGCGCAGTCTTTTTAAATCAAGTAGAATTTCAATAACTCTGTGTGTTGAATTGATAATCACTCCTTTGTGTGTTACAATGAGGAAAATAAGTATTTGAACACTGTTATTTTGCAAGTTCTCCCACTTAGAAATCATGGAGGGGTCTGAAATTGTCATCGTAGGTGCATGTCCACTGTGAGAGACATAATCTAAAATGTATGATGAATGAAATTGATGAATGAAAATCACAACGTATGATTTTTTAAAAACTATTTGTATGCAGACATCCCAACCTGCAAGAATTCATTTCCGGGAGATATATTTCGGTAACAGGATGCTGGGGCGGGCGGGAGGGCTAACTTTCGCGTTCGCGAGGCAAACTCGCAAGTTCGCAGACGTCTCTCCTTCTGTACAGTGCACGCGCAGCGCGCTATGTATGTTACGCGCGCAGTATGTCTCGCTCTAGATTCCGGGAGATAATTTGCGGCAACAGGAGAGACGCTCTCAATATGCGGGAGACTCCCGAACTTCCGGGAGACTTGGGATGTCTGTTGTATGATACAGCTGCAAATAAGTATTTGAACACCTGTTTATCAGCTAGAATTTTGACCCTCAAAGACCTGTTAGTCTGTCTTAAAAATGTCCACCTCGACTCGATATATTATCCTAAATTCGATGCACCTGTTTGAGGTTGTTAGCTGCATGAAGACACCTGTCCACACCATACAATCGGTAAGAATCCAACTAATAACATGGCCAAGACCAAAGAGCTGTCCAAAGACACTAGAGACAAAATTGTACACCTCCACAAAGACTGGAAAGGCATATGTGGAAATTGTCAAGCAGCTTGGTGAAAAAAGGTCCAGTTGGAGCAATCATTAGAAAAATGGAAGAAGCTAAACATGACACTCAATCTCTATGCAAGATCTCACCTCGTGGGGTCTCAATGATCCTAAGAAAGATGAGAAATCAGCCCAGAACTACACAGGAAGAGCTGGTCAATGACCTGAAAAGAGCTGGGACCACCATTTCCAAGGTTATTGTTGGTAATACACTAAGACGTCATGGTTTGAAACTTTAAAATGATGTATTAAGGAGAGGATGACTGGGGCCATGTATTGCAAGATTATGGGGAACAACCTCTTTCCCTCAGTTAGAGCATTGAAGAAGGGTCAAGGCTGGGTCTTCTAACATGACAAATGACCCGAAACACACATCCAGGATAACCAAGGAGTGGCTCTGTAAGAAGCATGTCATGGTTCTGCTATGGTCTAGCCAGTCTCCAGACCTGAACCCAATAGAGAATCTTTGGAGGGAGCTCAAACTCTGTGTTTTCTCAGTGACAGCCCAGAAACCTGACTGATCTAGAGAAGATCTGTGTGGAGGAGTGGGCCAAAATCCTTCCTGAAGTGTGTGCAAACCTGGTGCAAAACTACAAGAAAAGTTTGACCTCTGTAATTGCAAACAAAGGCTACTGTACCAAATATTAACATTGATTTTCTCAGGTGTTTAAATACTTCTTTGCAGCTTTATCATACAAATAAATAGTTAAAGATCATACATTATGATTTCTGGCACCTACAATGACAATTCAGACCCTTCTCATAATTTCTAAGATGTAATAGCAGGGTGTTATTTACTACAAATACTTATTTTCCTCATTGTAAACACAATCTACTTAAAACAGACAACTTTATTATAAATAAAAACAACAAATAAAAAAATATGTGATCGTAATATACGACAAAAATTCTATTATAAACTAGATAAGTGGATAATTCAGCAGTTAAATTTAGTCTAGAAAAAATCGTATCTGCCCAATTATTGTATAAAATCTGAACATTTAGTAAAAAAAAACATTTAGTGACAACAAGTACAAGAGTAACACTAAATCTGGTAAAATGTTACACAGTGCTCTTTGTATTGTTTTAAAATACATTGATGAAAAACAATATCAAAAATCAAAAAGATAAATTATTTTAGATATAGCCCTAGGCTACTATATAATTGAGACATGTTTTAAATGTATTGCACAGCTGTTTAATGAGGCGGCAACATATGATGGATAGCACAGAACAAGAAAGACTATTAATAATCTTTTATTGCGCAAAAGTATGATATGACAGACTCCAATACAAGGCGGCACAAAGCACTTCTGTGCATCCAGAGAGCAAAATGATGTGCTTGAAGCAACATGAGTCACAGTTCTTCGAGTCCGCATTGAAAAGTTTAATGCACAAGGGAAATACATATTGATGCTTAGTGTGTATTATACAGTATCTATCTATGCAATTTATTGAGCTAACCTCTTACAATAACAAAGGCGTGTATTGATGACATATATTCCGCATTAAGCGTAAATTATGGATCTTGTCGTCAAGCTCAGACGTATACCAGCGCCACACACAACGCGAGTCCCGCGGATATAAAGTAATAAGGACATTTCATTCGACCGAACTACACACAAGTGCTGAATTAATACTCACACAGGTCAGTTTATCAGACAAATGAAACTTGAGGTAACAGCACTATTTCACTTGCTCTAACAGTTACACTATCACACTAAATTTGAGTGTGTTGAATGTTGTTAGTTAGGTTGTGTGATGGCTGTATGAGAATAAGTAAGCTAGATCAAAATTAGAATAACATATAGATCATATTCTAACATTTTATCATGTTTAACTAAATAACTTTTATTAGTTTTATGTACATTTGCTCACCTGTCTAATAAAGTACCATGCAACACTCACGCGACTCTGTTGAAGTTTGTCGCAGACGTGGAGCTCTTGCCATCTCGAAAGATATTGATCTTTGTTTTAGTCGTCTTTTTGTCTCGGTCTGCTTGTCATGGTCCAAAATGTTTGAACAAAACAACAACGGAAACAATACAAGTATCGGAACCAGATACCGAGTATTGGATCGGTGCATCCCTACTTAAGTGTAAGCATCATTGTTTGGGATAATTTTTTTTCATATCTTTCACTCTCGTAGTTCACTCTGGCCACAGACAAATTTCATTTGGGTTACACACCAGATGGGAATTGCAAGGGAGAGATTGAGCCCTCCTTACTGCCTCCTCAACGCTTGAGCTGGGACATACCATTGGAGGCAAGATAAGAAGTTTCTCTTTTCTCCAGTTATACTTTCCGTGTGCCTTTCGTATCTAGGTATGCCATTGATGTCACACAGCAGGTTCTTCATAGAATCTGCAAAACATCTGAGGATACTCACAAGACACAAGAAACACACACTTACAGGCAAACACATACATACACACACAGAAACACAAACAAATGGAAAAAAAAAGACTTTTTCCTTCTTCCTCCTTCATGATATTATGAAAGAGATGCATTAACAGATTCTGTGTTTATCCACAGTAACATACAGTAGTGGCCAAATGTTAGGAGGGATATTTGGATATCTGGAGGGGATATTTGTTTTTATTAACCTTACAAATTTAATTAAACCATCAAAACATGAGAAAAATGTTATAGTTTTCAAATGTAGCGATTCTAGCTCAAATAAAGGGATTATAATTTTAATAACTGATCATGAAAATGATACGCATACACAGATACAAAGTACCCGTAAAGGGATACATGGCCAATGTATCTATATGGACAACTAAATACAACGGCTTATCAATTATTCATACAGGTTGGCAAAATAGATCAATTGTATATATCAATAATCTATCACAACAAATTATAATTAAATATTATATAAATATTATATAAATTAAATATAATTAAGTATTATTATGTAAATTGTCTAGAACAGATCAATTCCAAGAATAACCCTTACGAAATTCATTCATCGAATAATCTGTTCATCCAGCAAACTGACCGTACAATCTTTCATTAACCCTCGATAAGTTATCTTTAGACACACAAGAAAGGCTTTCTGGCCATGAAAAATAACTTTCCTGTTTTTATAAAAATACTAATTAAAGTATCAACAAATTGTAAACCTTGTAGCATACACTACCGATCAAAAGTTTTAGATCGGTAAGATTGTTTATGTTTTTAAAAGAAGTCTCTTCTGCTCCCCAAGGCTGCATAAAAAAAAAAAAAACATTAATATTTTGGAATATTCTTACAATTTAAAACAGCTTTTTTCTTTGTGGATATATATATATAGACTCGCAAGTATATACTTTACTATATATATATAGTAAAGTGTAATTTATTCTTGTGATCAAAGCTGAATTTTCATCATCATTACTCCAGTCTTCTTTGTCACATAACCCTTCAGAAATCATTCTAATATGATGATTTGCTGCTTAATTAACATGTATGATTATTATCAATGTTGAAAATAGTTTTTCATATTTTTATTTCAGGATTCTTTGATGAATAGAAAGTTCAAAAGAACAGCTTTTATCTGAAATGGAAAGCTTTTGTTACATTAAACACTATCCTTTAAAAAGTTTGGGGTCAGTAAGAATTTGTATTTTATTTTTGGGGAAAAAATAAGAAATTAATACTTCTATTCATCAAGGATGAGTTACATTGATCGAAAGTTACAGTAAAGACATTTATAATGTTAGAAAAGATTCTATTTTAAATAAATACTGTTCTTTTGAACTTTCTATTCATCAAAAAATTTTGGAAAAAAAATGTGCACAACTGTTTTCAACATTGAAAGTAATAATTATTTTTTTTAGCATAAAATCAGCATATTAGAATGGTTTCTGAAGGATCATGTGACACTAAAGACTGGAGTAATGATGATGATAATTCAGCTTTTTTCAGAGGAATAAATGACATTTTAATATAAATTAAAATAGAAAACAGTCATTTTAAATTGTCATAATATTTCACAATATTACTAGGTTTTTATTTATTTTATTTTTTTATAAAATAAATGCAGCCTTGGTGAACAGAAGAGACTTCTTATAAAACATTAAACAATCTAAAACTTTTGACCGGTAGTGTATATAGAACATTAAAGAGACAAACATTCAATTGATTTCTTCATTTTATTTTAAATGGTTCTCCTATAATGTTCTATAGAGTGATCAATCATTTTTAAAATAGTAGTTTAGTGGAAGCTAGCAGCCAAGAGTGTTACACAACCTTGTTTTGCGCAGTCAGTTTACAGCCATGTCAAACATATCAAAGTGTAATCTGAGAATCCCGCATTGATCGGAAACCTTGATTAATGTTTCATATCTCTATGGTTCACTGATGTTGTACTGGCTCGTACTAATAATTGTATACAGGACATTTGCCTTTTTTAAGGAATTGAAATCTGTTATATTTATACAGTAATTATAATGAAGTCATTGTAATCAATACTATACTAATGTCATAATTATGATTGGTGTAGCACTGTTCAGCCAAACTCTGCACATGGCTTTCTGTACACTGTCTGTGGCACTGGGCAGCTCTGAAAACATGTGTGTTTGATTAGGGATTTTCCCCTCAGCTTCTTGTCAGTGTAAGTAGTTCACTTTCAAATGAACAGTGCTGGGGATTTTCTTTGAGTGGAAGGAATAATTGTATATTATGTGACAATGGCCAGCACTCTTCTGCTACACAGTGAGAAATATTAACAATTGCAAAATAAGCTTGCAAAATAAGTAATATACAATATTATTATTAATATTAAGCATTAACAATTGCAAAATAAGCTTGCAAAATAAGTAATATACAATATTATTATTACCTCTGTAATAAAATCAGCATTTTGCAGTCTGAGATTCCAAGTTGGCCTTACAAAATGATGTTGCTGAATTGCTTGCATCCACTGCGATCTTCTTATAGCTGCTTTAACTCAATTGACTTTTAGGAATATTTTTCTTTTCCAAATATGAATTGTATTTCTCTTCATTTCCCCATAGAACTGAATAAGAAAATGGTTACAGAAACTAGAATTTCTATTTTCCTTCATGCTAAACCATGACCCTAGTACAAATGTTTAAATACAACATTTAGCAGTGTTCTTCAGGGACCAAAATAAATAATAGCCATACTGATGTCTCCTCTCCTCTGTCTTTCTCCAGGTTCAGACACAAGTTTCCGAGTCTCTTGCTGTTGCGCAAGCACTGGCTGATGATGTGGACTGTCATGTGTTTCCCTTCAGAGAATTTGGGAAAGGCCATATTAAGAAAATGAAAATAAGCCCAGATTCATTTGTGCAGCTGGCACTGCAGCTGGCTTACTACAGGGTACACGCTACACATTTTGACACAAAGACGAAAGCATTGATCATGATAAAGATAAATGATGTCTCAACATAATTGTTTCACATATTGTCAAACATTGATAACCGTTAGTTAATCATTCCTAAAAGGGTGGTTTTTGAGTATGGAACTTCTTCTTTTTTGTCCCATGAAATGTGTCCATACTTTAATTGAATAATGAATGCTCAGATGAATACATTGCATTTTACACATGAAGTTGTCTTCTAGGATAAAGGGACTTTCTGTCTGACATATGAAGCCTCAATGACCCGTCTGTTTCGTGAGGGTCGCACTGAGACCGTACGCTCCTGCTCCAATGAAAGCTGTGCCTTTGTCCTTGCACTAGAAGCAGGAGAGGTAAAAAATGCTTTTTAAAAAAATACTTCCTTCTACCATTCAAAAAATGTTTGAAGAAGGAACTGTTGAAAACCCTATCAGCAGTTCACAATGCACTTTTTACTTTATCAGCATGCCTCAGCTGACTGTAAGGAATTTCTTACAGTTTCCGTCTTGGTTATTGACAGCACTGCAATTAGCTGAATGCCAGTTAAAAATAACATGAAGTAATCAGTTATCAATTTATCAGTTCAAATATAAAACATAATATAACAATATTAAATATAACAGTAAAATACATTAATAAATCACATTTCAAATGGTCAAATAAAAATACATTGAAAACTGTTTATTTAATTTCAGATTTAAAACATTAGAAGAAAGTCCATTGACTGTTCCCATATTCAAACTGCCCAATACTTGATTTTTAATAATGTATAAAGAAAATAATTAGGCAAAATAATAAAGAAAATCAATTTGTATTTTCTTTATAAAAATGCTATTTTCAAATAGAACTATTTTTCAACATTTTATTAAATAACTAAATAAAAAAAATTATTTGTTCATTACATTAAGTTCATTAATTTTTAAGTGCCACTGTCCTCCATAATTGGCATAATTATCCATCCTTTTCTGTGAGACTGTGATTTCCTGTAACATCTTGCATGCCAATTATTTAATTTTGACTGCTTTTATTGATAGGATAGAGAACATTGCCAGAAGCTGTTCCGAAAGGCTTCCGAGAAGCATCAGAATCTTTACCGCTTGGCCATGACTGGATCTGGCATTGATAGGCATCTCTTCTGCCTATATGTGGTCTCAAAATACCTGGGAGTAGAGTCTCCTTTCCTCAAAGAGGTCAGTGTTTGTAATACCAGATTTGTGTGTTCATTTTTCAATTAGTTAAGGATAAGATAATCTCAATAAGCCACCCAAAATATATGCTTTTTCCTTAGAGATCTACTCAAAATCCCAACCTGGTCACACTAAATGCGTCTCAATAGCACTCGTTGTGTTTATCGTGCAATTTATATGCGAAAATTAGTTTTTACATGCATATGATACGCATGGGTAGGTTTAGTAGTGGTGTGGGGGTACATATGTATTATACGTTGGGTAGGATTAGTGTTGCAGGAGGTCTGTGTATTACACGCAATAAAGTGCGTATCATATGCACGTAGAAACTAATGTTCGCATTTGCATATGAATTGCATTATAAATGCAATTTATATGTAGGGGGTGGTGATGGCGCAGTGGATACGACACATGCCTTTGGGGTGAGACACCAATGTGCCTTTGTCCAAGACACTTAACCCAGAGGCGTGCGACCTCTGACATATATAGCAATTGTAAGTTGCTTTAGATAAAAGCGTCAGCTAAATTAATAAATGTAAATGTAAAAAAAACACTATACGTGCTATAGAGACACATTTGCTGCAAAAACCTAAGAAATAAAAAGTGAATAACTCTTCAACTAAACTAGTGCATAAACATGCAAAAACACATTCATTGGCAGCTGATTTGTTTGTTAAAAATGTTCATGTGTGATATAATGGGGTTTCATGGGGAGAAAAGAGTTGCAAGCGATGCATGTAGTTGTTTGTTTATTTTGTTCATGTGGCTGTACGTGACATGCAGGTTTTGTCAGAGCCTTGGCGCCTCTCCACTTCTCAGACTCCAGTGCAACAGTTAGAGCTGTTTGATCTAGTCAACCATCCTGAGTTCATCTCGTTAGGAGGAGGCTTTGGTCCGGTGAGCAACTGATCAGCACATACACATATACATAAACAGGAAGAAGCACTCCTTTGAAGCACTGTGTTCGTGTTTTGTCTCTGTGCAAGGTGGCTGATGATGGCTACGGTGTCTCTTATATCATCATGGGAGAGGAAATGATCAACTTTCATGTGTCCTGCAAGCACTCCTGCATAGAGACTGTAAGTGTGTAGCATAACTTCAGAACAATGAATTGCTTGTCTTTTTATTTTTAATGTCCAAATCATTGCATTATTTTGACTTATTGTTCTGCACTGCAAATTGGCTTAATTACAGTGTCCAGTTCAAACTTATAGGCTTTGAAGCAGCCCTTCAACTTGGAATAAACAGGCTTGGGAGTGTTTCCATACAGCTGTACTTTAATTCAGATGAGTGAAAACAGTAAATCAAATATACTTTATTAATATATTTTTTTTAATATGAAATAAATATTTTACAAAATATGTTTTACTATAAAATGAAAGCTATATATCTAACCAAGTTGTGTTCTAAATTTGAAGTTGATATCACAAAAATTGAAGTTCCCATGAGATTTTGTTAAGACGTAGTACCAAAAATTGCCACCGGGTGCCATTGAATTCCATTGAATTTAATTGTATGCATTTTGCCATAACAAATTAATACATTTCTACCCAAATATCACTTCTGTCACTAAATGTGGAACGTTGAGACTCAGACCTTTTTGACAATATGTGTTTTGTCAAGATTAGAAAAGGTTTTCATAATAAATTATGAAAGATGAAGCCCAAAAGGGGAGGGGCCTAATAAAAAAATACCATTTCTATGGTAACGCAACGTCCAATTTCAAAATGGTTTTCACAGGATGAATTCTGAGTTTGTAAGCTTTCAAATGATTCCTAATTTATGATAACTACTAAAATATGTGATATAATAATAAAAAAATTATATATATATTGTACTTTTTAGAGGACTTCTTACCTTACTTTTTAAAATATAATTATCTACAAATACTAATAATGTTTTATTATGAACTTTTAGCACTAAAAATCTAAGTTTCAGTTCTTAAAAGTGTGTGCGTCGACTTTTTGTGACAAAGGTCAGCAAACTCCTTTTAACGTTATTTTTTACTCTTGTGCACTCTTGTCATAAATTCATATATTACTGTTCATTCACAATTTGTAAGAAAAAACAGACCTAAAATATCTATTTAGGAGTCTAGTACCTTTCCAATGATATATAGTTTGTCATGACTAGATTAAGATTTAATAGTAATATAGTGAAGTAAATTTAGGTTGCCCGTATACGGACAAGTGACAATTAAGGGATTAAAAGGAAAATAACAAAGGCAGTTCAGCCAGAGATAAAATAATCCTTTGACAGCTAACATCATATTGATAGCATGCTTCACAGGTAACAGCCATCATGAAATGAATTTCATACCATTTACATGAACGTATGATATGAATAAATATGAAATTGTACATTACAATGAACCACAAACCTCACTCCAGGAAAGGCTGCCGCCATTAAATTAACTTGGACGTTGGAAAGCTAAGTGAGCTAGCAACTTCATCAATTATTCTCAAATTATTACAAAACAAAACAAATCAAGCACCGAGTGGAATAACACTTCAAAGAAAAAAACACTTTAGTTGAAGGTTACAGTATTTCTAGTCTCTAACTCTTAACATGCATTGTCATGCAACGTGCTTTCTTGTGTTTTTTATTTTACGAGTGTGAGCATGGAGAGATTAGTCACCCATGCAGATAGCGTGATGTCAATATAAGTCACATAAAAGTATGAAAACAGGAGAATCATAAGCAAACACTGCTAGTGGTCATCTACAGGCTACATAATAAATTATTAATTTTTTCATCAAATTTTCAGTATAATAAATATAAAGCAGTTAAACGAGTAGAGTACAAACACCAGGTTGCCAGGTCTTTGTAACAAAACCTACAGCCTAAAGGCCAATCCAAACTAGCCCAAAAAACTAGCCCAATGACCCTATCCAAATATCAAAACTTAATGCCATTCCCTACACCTAAAATACATATTGTTATGCTTTCTCGTGTTTGGGTTATCAGTGTCCGTGGAGGCGTGAAGAGAAGCACACAACAAAGTGAATCAATTTCAGGAACTTGACTTTATTTCTTTAGACACACTTGTACAATGCTCCTTGTACAGGTTTTATGCTCTTGTCCAGCGCGCCCACCTATGGGTTTGTATACAACCATCTTCTCCAGAGCCTGCTGCGAGCATCTGCCGTTAAACATTACAAGCAATGGCCCCACGTGATGACAAAACCACTGGCTGAAACAGAACTCATGTAAAATGTGAAATGTGATGTAAAATAATGGTAACAATTTATTTACTTAACACTATGAACAATATTTTACATTTACTGTTTGTTATGTGTTACACACAATTTCAACTTGAAAATCATATATAGTTGCCTATAGTGATTATAAACAGACTTCCCTCAAAACTTTCAATCTAGCACAATTTTTTTTTCTTGGGTAGAAAGCTAAATATTTCAATACAAGCTTTTCAGTCATAAACTATTTATGCAACATGTCAAACCTTTAAACCGCGAGAACAAAATTTACCAGCGGCAACAGATTAAAAGTAACTCAATTTCGCTGGAAAACCACAAACTTGGCAACCCTGAGTACAAAGTACAAAAAATTTAAAGGAAAAAAGTTATTCATCCAATATAGTCTGATTTAGAATATACTGTAGTTCAGGTTTTGTGTTTCGGATCCTCCAGTATTTTTTTTTTTAATAATAGACCCAGATTTTGTTGACTCAGATCTGCATGACAACACAAAATAACATATGATTTAACTTTACCAGTTAGCAGTTGGATAGTTTCTCTTCGTTGTTATTTTGAATTCAAATTTTTTGTGTTCCCTAAAAATGACAAGTGGTGCTCACTGCAGAACCCGCTCACTGAATTCCAGCTACTCCTCTGTGAACCTTATGGGTGGAGTTGTGTTTATCGAAAGAGTTTTGGATATGGTTCAGGGTGCGGTTGCACTGAGCAGATGATCGCTGCATCCCAATTCGCATACTATCCGTCCTAAATAGTATTCGAAAATAGAATTAGTGCGTCCCCAAACCGTAGTATGTTGAAATGAGTGTTTCAAAGATACCCGGATGGTCTACTTTTTCCGGTCAGAATCCGAAGTGTAGATCGATGCACACTCTAACGGCTGATATTGCCCACAACCCTTTGCGCGTTGAACGAGGATTCGGTTAGAACTACAAACGTGTTAAAAAACTACCGACAAGGAAGACGCGCGAATCCCGTGGTTATGTTGAGAGATTTAGATAAAGAGGTTTGAGTGATTAATTAAGACTTATCTGACCTGACGAAAATTAATTTATTCAATGTTCTCCACATTATATTGCATCTGCAGCAGCATTGTGAACTTTTGTAAGGATACGTTTTAGCCATTACTTTTCAAATGCATCATTATATTCAAATTGCAAAACAAGAGGAAAGTATACACATGAAAGACCCATGACTGTGTAACCCCTCACACCCGGGTCCAACTCGACCCGCTCCGAGCGGGCCTCGAACCCGGGTCTCTGGCATGAGAGTCAGGCACTCTAACAAGGAGGCTAAAGACTGCAGCCTCTAGCGTCTGTCGCTAAAGCGCCTATTGAGATCAGGGGAGTGAGGTTTACACGCACAGCAACTACTAGCTGGCCTCCGTTACACTCACCCCCTAAACCTCACTCTCATCCGGGTCACGGCACCAATGTAACCCCTACACCCAGGTCCAACTCGACCCCGCTCCGAGTGGGCCTCGAACCTGGATCTTCGGCATGAGAGTCAGGCGCGCTAACAAGGAGGCTAAAGACTGCAGCCTCTAGCGTCTGTCGCTAGAGCACCTATTGAGATCGGGGAGTGAGGTTTACTCGCACAGCAACTACTAGCTGGCCTCCGTTACAATTGCCATGACATAACATACTCCGATACGGTAGGAAATCAAATTAGATTGAATGGAGGATTTTAACTGTGACGAGATGATTGACAGGGCAGTTTATGGTGACAGGATGCACGCAGCACACGACAGAGCCGTCCGTTAAAGATGACGTGATAGTATGTCCCAAAGCTTGCCTACTTTTTTGCTATACACTCAAAAGTATGACCTTTTTCTTCACAAGAAGAGTACATATTTTCAGGGCGTAGTATAAGTAAGCGAATTGGGACGCAGGGGATGTCTTTCTAAATGGGCTTTATGCACAGCTGCACTACTTCCTGAACTTCAGCCAGCTCCTTGTTTCCTGTCTGGAATTATTGGCCAAATTGATTCATTTAGGTGTGCCTGACCTCAGTAGTCTTGGCAACAATAATCAAACAGACCTGAATTAATCAATTTGGCCAATAATTCCAGACAGGAAACAAGGAGCTGGCTGAAGTTCAGGAAGTAGTGCAGCTGTGCATAAAGCCAATTGATGCTATTTTACACATAATCCAGGGTCTCTTGTACTCCTGTTTTAGAAACTAAAATGCAGTGTTCTATTTTTCCTTGTTTATAGGATTCTCATAAATTTGGCTCTCAAATCAGTCAAGCCATGATGGATATTATGTCTCTGCTGAACCCAGACTTCAAGGCAGCAACAAAATCCAACCCTGCCAAACAGTCATAAACTTCTTACAGGAAGAATGGATGCACATTTGTTTGAAGACTGGTTTCTATTTATGTAATTTGTTGATTTTATATTTAATTATTTGATGTTTGTAGGTTTGTGGGAGCTATCTTAATGTGAATAATGAAAATAATTAGTAGAGTTTCTGGTTTTGCTGTTGCTAATTTGTTATGGCGGTATTTTGTATGCAGTATATATGATTAAAATAGGTGTTCCGAGGAATTACGTTTGTCTGTCTGATTGGGGGCCCTTTTTGTGAGAAAAAAATGTGCAAAGATTTTATTTTTTGGTACCTTAAACAGACAATTTTTGTAACTTATATTCCCCCAAAAGATGCAAATTTATACCGTAGACTTTTGTACCCAAAAGTTACAACTACCAACCTTTTGGGGTAAATAAGATACAAAGTTTTAATTTGAAGAGAAAATTATTTTGCTGGCAAGGAAGATTCCCCCTCCATTTAAGAAATGCTGCTGTTTTTTTTTCTTTTCTTTTGGAATATCACACATAAAATGTCTAGCACCTGTCAGATAACTCTGAATTGATAATTTGAGGAAATTACATCAGTACCCAAAAATTACCTATCAATCATAGCATTCTTGTGTTGAATGTCCGGTGCTCTGCTGAAATTATGTGGTGCCTTGCTAACCAGACAAACCTTGAAGAAAAAGAAAAATCTGTGTAATTGTGGTGGTAAATAAAATTCTATCACTGAATAAGAGACAAACATTTCCAATAGTCTTTGACAAGGTTTATTTTCTTGCAAGAAATGCATCAAAAATGACACCCGTGTGGTTATTCAACTATTCACTTGCCACACATTTCATAATTTAGCATGGCTGTATACATTTTTTTTGTCACAGAAAATATTTGATATTTTGTGAAAGACATCTAGATATAGCCTAATATTAAACGTTTAGGCTAAGGTTACCTTGACCTTGAAATCCATTACTAGTGCAAAAGAGAAACATGTCCAATACTATTAGCTAGCTTGCGGTCTACATATTTAATGTTAGCTAGGTCAACAAAATAAAAGTTGCAATAGAAATTTATTTATACAAGTGTATATTGTCGCTGTTGGGCAGAAACCTTGTACCTCCATATTAATTTTTATTTGTGGTCATAAAACAATGCTATCGGTCACATAAGCCATCGTGTGGTGCACTATGGCCGCTGTCGCATCATCCGGGTGGATGCTGCACATTAGTGGTGTGGAGATCCCCATACAGTTGCACTACTTCAATTTCAGTGTTATCAGTTATATGTGTGGTTATGTGTTACAAAGAGGCAAATTAACATATTTCAAGAGTTAGAGTAAATGTGTTGATCTAAACTTACCAAAAAGTTTTCTTTATTCTTTTGTTTTATCAGCGCTTGGGTCATTTTAGACCCATATGTGTAAACTTAATGTATTAACACAAAACCTAGGAAATATTAAAATATGAATTTGTGATCATTGAAAATAAAATATTTTGAATATTCATAAATCATGAAATTTATATATCATGAAATATTAAATGCTCAAATAAAATGCTCAAAATAAAATAACATAGGACATGAATAGGGGTCTTTTTAGACCCATTTTGTGCGTAAGAAGGGGTATTCATAGCTTGTGCATTAAAGGGTTAAAGATTACAATTTCTTCCACATGGTTAAAAATTACATGACGTCAGTCTCTTGCCAGATGTTTAATGGATCAACTTGCCAAAATGATGATGTTAAAGCAGTATTAAATGGATCTGCTTGCTGACAGCTGATGCAGCTCAGTAAAGTAAGGCAGAGAATAATTGGGAACTGAATTGCAGCATACTATGTATTTGTGATTAAATGATATCTGGATGGGATACTTGTTTTTAATGACCCTACAAGTTCAACCACCAAAATGAGGAATTTTTTTCTTATTTTTAAAATATTTTAAATATGAGGAAAATGTATCTGACACATTTATTTAGCAAAAAAGGCAAACAATAGCTTCAGGTTTTCCTTTTACTATGAAGAAAAAATGCATATTGATACAATCGGTTATTAAGGGGGGGGGGGGTTGACTGCCATTTCACTTTTTTGATTTTAAATAATGTGTAATGTTGCTGTTGGTGCATGAACAGTATCTGCAAAGTTGCAGTGCTGAAGGTTTAGTGTAAGCAGAGATATCGTCTTTTAAAAATCAGGAAGTATAATTGCCTACAAAAACGACTCGATTAGGACTACAGCTGGGTTATGGTACGTCACTAACCCACACATTTGCATCAACCACTCCCTCCGGAAAATGCAAAAAAGTGCATGCGCATTTTCAGCAGCTCCAGCCTCCAGCTCGTCGAGTGTGTTGTTCACGCAGCTGTCAGGTCTTCTGTGCTCGGACTTCCCACGGACGCTGTACTTCGTCAACAATGGATACAATTTATGTTTGATTATGTTCCTGAAAGTGATGATCGTAATTTAGCTCTCTGTGCTGCGCATTTTACGGAAGACAGCTTCCAGAATCTCCACGAGTTCAACACCGGATTCAACAAGAAACTGTTTCTAAAACATGAAGCAGTTCCAACTTTAAAACCAGAGGCAGCAGTTGTTGGGCCACAATCTGTAAGTAGGCTAAGACTCAATCATTTTAAATGTATTTGCATGTATAAATCCGGACGAAGCCTTGTGTTTTATTTTTTTCAAATGCCAGCGCTGGCTTTATTGCCACTATAGGCTAGTAGTTATGCTATTTTGTGTCTACGAACGCGTACAAACATGAATTTTGTATAAGTACTAATGTTGTAAATGTATTTTTCATGTATATATGTTTTATGATGTTATTTTTGATTTGATCAAGAACGTAAACATGCCAACGCTGTTTGTGTTTAACATTAGTAGCCAGTCAGTTGCTATTGTTGCCAGTCAGATGCTATTGTGTAAAACAAACGTGTATAAAGTTAAAAAAATGTAGCAAATTATCATTCAGAAACGTTTAGTAAGAGCCGTGTGTGGTGACGTTCTGTTCTCTCTTTTACACATAATCACAATGAACTCTCTTCATCAGCGGCTTTCTAGGTCTGATTCTGCCTCAAACTGATACTGCAGTTCGACACGTATTTACATCTGGACCGGAGCTCCTGACATGCCCATTTCGCCCTTAAAGGTAATGGCCGTTAACCTTCCGGACAACATGAGCGACAGTTTAGCCAATCACAACACACCGGCCCAAACTAACCAATCTGAGCCCACCACCCGTTTCTGAGGGAGTGTTTTCATAGAATCAGGAAGTGAACCGCTCGTTCATGGGACAGAGGAGAGCGCGGCTGACAATAAAGGTTAGGTTTATGAAAAATAAGGCTTTTAAAAAAAGAAAAACCACGAATACATGTTATATTGCACCCCATAAACACAATCATGCAAAGAAAAAAAGCAGTCAACCCCCCCCCCCTTAATATTTTAATTATAATTCGTTTACATTTATATAGCGCTTTTTCTGAGACCTCAAAGTGCTTCACATAGACCACCAATGTGCAGCATCCACCTGGATGATGCGACGGCAGCCATATTGCGCCAGAACGCCCACCACACACCAGCTTAATGGTGGAGAGGAGACAGTGATGAAGCCAATCAGTATATGGGGATGATTCAGGAGGCCATGATGGACAGAGGCCACTGGGCAAATTTGGCCAGGAGGCCGGGGTTACACCCCTACTCTTTCGAAAGACATCCTGGGATTTTTGTGACCACAGAGAGTCAGGACCTCGGTTTAACGTCTCATCCGAAGGACGGTGCTCTATCACAGTATAGTGTCCCCGTCACTATACTGGGGTGTTAGGACCCACACAGACCACAGGATGAGCATCCCCTGCTGGCCTCACTAACACCTCTTCCAGCAGCAACCTGGCTTTCTCAGAAGGTCTCCCATCCAGGTACTAACCAGGCTCAGCCCTGCTTCAGTGAGCAACCAGTCTTGGGCTACAGGGTGATATGGCTGCTGACAATAATTTGATTGTATGACAGCCAGGCCAAAAATTATGTCAGCACAATTTACGTTTCAATGCGTTATCACAAATAAACCAATTCACTCCAAGCAAGCAATAGGCTGACAAAAGTTTTAAACAATATATGAATAAAGGATTATTCGAATAAATGTTGATTTTCCAAGGCTGGTCATCACTTTTGACCACAACTTAAAATATAGCAAAGCAGGCTATTGTTACCGATTTGTTCTGATTTATTTATTTACATATTTATTTATTTATTTTATTAAAGGAGGAACAGCATTGAATTGGTCTTGTATACAGTATTATTCAATTATACTGTAATTTGTAATTGTTGACTATATGTGCCTTTCAAATGGCTTCTTGTAGAGATCATCTCAAACATGAGTAGGCATATGTTCAAGCAGATTTTGACTTTCTTTTACCTTTGTAGGTGACAAACTTATCTGTTGGAGAGACACTGTAAATAAGGTCAAATAGTATTATTTTTATATTACACGTTGCCAAACAAAAAAAGTTTTATTCACATTAGAACAAAACGGTGCGGCGAAAGGGGTGGGGACTTAAAACAGCAGGCGGTTGGGTTTTAAACAGCACTGCTCTTAGCACAGTAAACCCACCCAACGTATAAGAACATCGTTTACTCTAAATAAACTGTCATATTCCACTCCGTCACTTTCTCCTTTCTTCCTATCTGGTATCTTAGGGGGATTTTAAACTCCCGGCAACACAAGGGGGCTCGTTGCTTTGAGGCATGGAAAGCGAAAGTATGTTGTAGATCAAGACAAGGCGGCTAAAAGGTAAGGCGTATATTTGAGAGAGTGCGATTAGATGCATGATTTTCGAACTTAAATCTCCATGGGGGTTTAATTATTAGGCTAAAACGTGTAATGTTATTTATTTACTTATTAAATATTACTACAAATTATATAGTTTCAAGCTATTGTTTGGGTAGTCATATATTATGCTGCTATTCCGGATTTTTCTGTCCTGTTTTGGCGGCTGTTTGATAATGTAAAGCCGACAGTATCGGTATTATTATCGAGTGGAATGGCAGCTGACGTTTTCTTGCCATTGACTCGCGCTGCTGAACTGAAGGCTGCTGCACACCTGGTGACGGCTGGTTCTGGGGAACATGTGCAGTTTTTTGGCAGCGCAACCGCTGGATGTTTGTGCGAAACGAGGTTTTCATCCTTTTTTTGTTTGGCAAAAAATTAGTTAGACATTGATTTCCCCAACGATTGATGACAGCATTTTTGTAATCACACAGCAGGCTACTAACGGTTCAGATACGTTATTGTATGTCTGTTGTTGCATGCTTTAGGCTAAGTTACTATAATATTGCATAGCCTACCTTCAGGACATGTGTAGCCTATCCATTGCCGTAGCCAACTATGAGGTCATCGACCTGTTTGTCTATACGTATTTAATATGATGAACACTGTTCTGTGGTGAACAGTGTTAACAGTTGATTTTCATTGTCCTTTGTATGAAAATCAAGTGTCCAATTCGCCTAACGTTACTTATACTACGACCTAAAAGTATCGATCTACTATTTTTGTGAGGAAAAAGTACATACTTTTTTAGCAAAAGAGAAGGCAAGCTTTGGGACATATTTCTTGGTCATCTTTAACGGACAGATCAGTCGCGTGCATCCATCACCATCACCGTAAACTGCCCTCTCGGCTCTAGGTCTAAGATGCTGGATTACTTCCGCCAATCCTGAGCTAGTTATCACATCACCTTGTAGGCCAAAACGAGTTAGCATTTTAGCACTCCTGGTTCTTGCTAAAAAGCCTGAAATAAGGTCTGTGGTGAACAAAGCATCTAATAATTTTTTTATTACTTTTTTTCTCTAACACACAGTTATAACCTGCTTGTGTTTTTTAAACTTTATTGTTTATCTGCTTTTTTTTACTTTATACAGGCTTCAAATTGTATAAATGTTGGATTAACTTGTAGCCTAAAGATTATCTTGATAGACAAAACGTGTAAGAGTCACAACTCTTTGTTGAACACAGATCTTATTTTTTGCGATTTTCCAAAAGTCTATGGGGAAAATGCATAGCTTTTCGAATAGAGGTCTATGGAGGGAACCCATGCACCGTCATCACTTCGGCACTATATAGACCAGTGGTTCTCAACCTCTTCTGCAGGGACGCCCTTACAGGACATGTTTCTGTTTTAACCCTGAAATGGCACACCTAATTCAATTAATTAAAGGCTTAATGAGTATTTGACTAATTGATTAATTGACTAATTCCTACTTTCTACTCTAATAATGACTCATTAAGCCTTTATAATTAATTGAATCAGGTGTTCCATTTCAGGGTTAAAACAGAAACATGTCCTGTCAGGGGTCCCTGCAGGAGAGGTTGAGAACCACTGCTATAGACCATAGGCTTGTTTAAGATGAGCAAAATCTGCGCAGAACCGATCACCGGTGATCAGTGCGAGATGCATGCCGATAGATTTCCATGACGCATGCGCGAGAACTGAACAAGAAGTAGTAGAAAAATAACTTGGTTCTCGCGCATGCGTCGTGGAAATCTCTTGAACTCTCGTTAAAGCCAACCATTATATAAGGCTTTGTGAATGAATAAACAAATGAGTAAGCGATTATGAAAACGGTTTTCTTTTCAATATCAAACTTTTCAGCCCTATTGCACCATGACATTAAGTGGTATGTGTCACTGCAAATGCTTCACAGACCAGCGGTTACTTCCTGTGGCACATGCCAATTGCAATATGTCATTGGATGTGCCACAACTTCCAAGTTCAACAGCATGTGCCACTGGCCCACTGCCATCGAAATGTCAGTTTCACAGACAAGGTCATTGTTTTATCTCAAGATGCACAACACCAGTAATGTAACATAAATGTTAAAACCCTTGTGAACGATCAGTATGACACTAATCTGTGCTGTAGTGAAAGGGCCCAGTGCTTCATTACACTTTCATTGATATGTTACTCCATCTGGTTACTTTACATCTATTAATGTGGTGTAATTCTGTGTTTCTCAAATCCAGTTCATGGCGACACACCTAACAGAATGTTTTAGATGTCTCACTAAAAACACCTAAATTAACTCATCAGCTTTTTCATGTGTTGAATAGGGAGACGTCTGAAACATTCTTGGAGGTGGGTCCCGACGACGAGTTGAGAAACAGATTTTGTGTAATCACATGCATGTATTTGTTCTTACTGATATTAATGCTTAAAGCTACACTGTGTAACTCTTTTAGTTTATTCTTAGCTAAAAACACTTAGTTCTTTCAAAAATATATGTGCTCATTAATGTTTAATTTCTTCGTTCAAGTAATAAAGTATTCTCGTGAGTGTATAATATGCCATTGAAAATACATACGGGTAAGGGGTTCTAATGTTCGTCGCCATGTTGCCCCTCCATCTTGAAAGAACATTAGCCAAAGAGGGACATACCCGTTAATTCAAGCTTCGCCTTTCACGTTTACGTTTGAGTTAACACTCATGGATGAGGTTGAACTGGAAGCCATGTTAATCTTGGACTACATTGGCCACCGTAGGAGTTAAAAAGAAATCGGAATTGAGAGGAACAGAAACTATATTCACTGGATGATCATATACCTTTTCACCACTAGATGAAAAATCACACAGTGTAGCTTTAAATGATGTATACTTGGTTGGCAACTTCAACCAGATTTATAACAACTTTGACAGGATTTATAACTGGGTATACACTCTTTCCAGTTCAGTATTAATATTGCTGCTGTTATATTTGCTCTGTGTCCTTTAAGTGAAAATCCATTAAAGTTACTCTAGAGGCCACTAAATCATCTATGTTGGGAACCATTAGTCACAAAGATAAAAGAGACAGTGCATTTGTCTAGAATATGAATCAATAAACTGAGTCCATCATAGAATGAGCTAATTGTCTATTTTAAATTCATATGGTCTCTTTTTTCTTAAACATTTTCTCTCTCACTCTGACTCTCTTCTATGTTCCCCTTGTTATGCATCAGCAAGGCAAAGCGTTGTGTTATATGGAGCTGAACTCTGATGGTTAACAAAGCACCGTAATGATTGGGAAAGTCTGGACACTCATCACTGTGAGTTCTAATCAATAAGTCTTTGCTAATTAGGAGGTCCTTGGAATGAAATGTTTAAGCCTTTTAGTGAGAGTGTTGTTTACATTGTTTGGACATTGTTTTACAAGAAGCCTAGTCACAGTGTTTTACAGACTTGTGAGACAAATTATTTCAAATGATACAGTAGCTCATTTGATTGCTTCTCTTTCCCTCACAGGCATTTTCATTCATCACGTATATTCATCATGCCCAATCTGAATGCATGCCTCAAGATTTGAAGACGCATCTGGTGAGTCCTTCCTTCATGTTTTTGATATTTTCTGCTCCACACAGTATTAAATTCAGTCTAAAAGTGGCCAGTTTAAAAATGTATTAGGCCACTGTAGGTTAAAAAGGATTGAAACAGTGATTCAGACAAATGAAATTAGTTCTTAGAAAGGCTCTAGCATCATTTGTTTGCAGATGCCACTTGGTTTGATATTTTGAGTTTAATGTAATGACATTTCTACTACAAGTGTTATCTAAATACTTGTTGAGGTCACTGTAAATACTGTACAGAAATATCCTGCTGAATGACTAAATAAGCTTAGTGAATTCATACTCTAGACGATCAAGTACATGGTCAAATATTGTTGTGTAATAACCACTAAAGTGTAAACTGTTGTACCTGACAAGCATGTGCTCGATTCATGTCTATTGTAGTAGTGTGGTGTCTTTATTTTCACAAAATCTCGCCATGTATTCAATCTTAGCCATGTATTGAAAATCCATTAAAGTTACTACTTTAATCCATTAAAGTTAATCTAGCTATGTATTGAACATCCTCGCATTCTCACTATTATCATGTATGGACATTAATGAGGTTAATCAGGATAATCTACAATAATTGTAAAAAATTAAACCACTTTATGATACAAGATGATATCCTAATCACCCTTTCAGATGTTTATTTAATGATTTACTATAAATACTGACTGTGTGATTCCTTAAATATATACATTATGTATACATGTACTGTATCTTTTTTAAATCCTTATAGTATGATGAGTTGTTGAACGACCACATATTTGAGATTAAGATATTCCCATCTGAAACAAAGGTAAGGGCAAACAACATAATATTACTTTTATTTACTTTATATTAGAAGTTGTGTGTAATAAACAGTATTAGCCACTTGCAATGTTGTTGTCCTACTTGTATTTGTACAGAAAAAGACAGAACTATTATATAAAAAAATATTATCTTAAGCCACAAAACTGCAATTATTCGGCCAGTCTATACTGGTATGGATTTAAGTTTAAATAATTGAGTTTGGTAAATATTATGTTAAAAATGTTATGATATTTTTTCTGTTTAATCAGTGTGTCCTGTGTGACTGTTTTTTTTTTTCAGGAGAACGAGCTTCTTTCAGTAATAAACACTCTATGTTCATCCTGGACTAAAAATAAGAATAAGGATAAAGATAAATTCAAGATACTAACAAGTTTTAAAATAATGCTAGTGAGTATACTTCTTATTCTATCATATTCTGTCATTCTGTTTTGAATATCGATATAGAATTATTTCTGACGGCATGATTTTTCTGTTCTTCTAAGCTATTTTTTCAAGAAAGCAATTTTGAAATGATTTGTGCGAATCTCAACTGCACAGACGGTTACAGCAGTAAGCTGGGTTAATGTAACCGTATTTGGTGATATGTATAGAAGATCTTGCAATGGATCAATATCAGGTATGGACATATAACCTTTTATCATCTACCCTGTTTCTTTCCCTTTTCCCCAACCTTTACTCATTCATAGTATGAATCAGTGGCCACCACAAATCTCATTGGCAATGACTTCCATCTATTAGTAGCTGAAAACATTTAATAAGCCAGAATATTTAATAAACAAACAAAATTGCATGGAGTGGTAAATATGTTGTTATGAATGAAAAATGCAGATTTTGCTCACATTCTCTCACTTTTCTACTTAGATCTGAAATGTCCATCAAAAAGTAAGTTATTTGACCTTGTCTCCCTTGTTTTACTCTTTTTTACTCTTTATAAAAGGGAGTTGTTGTTTTGGTCATCCTTTAGTTTAGGGTCCTATTCTCACTATTAACCAACTATTAACTATGACTTTTGCCGCAATAAACTCCTAATTACTGCGTATTAATAGTCAGTAAGATAGTTGTTAAGTTTAGATAATGGGAGGATTAAGGGATGTAGAACATGGTCATGCAGAATAAGGCATTACTATGTAATTTATAAGTATTAATAAATAGCCAATATCCTAGAAATTTGCTTGCTGATAAAGCAACTATTTAATAGTGAGAATTGGACTCTAAACTTTCTTGCTAACCCTAAACGTTCTGGATAAACATGATATAAAGCGGAAAACGGTGCTAAAAAATTGTGTTTAAACGATAACTGATTGTTTTTCATACTTATACACAAGCTGTGACTTTTGTGTATATGTATGAAATGTTGTGGATGTGATATTAAATTTGGTCTGGATGTTTCTAAAATTGAACTCTTACTGTTAAATTTTAATTATTTCTTATGAAACTGATTTCTATAGCTCTCTGAGCACACAGTACATTCATCTCTGTGTGCTGTAGCACATAAATCATTGCTGTATGGTGAAACTATGTGTAATATGCTACATTTTTAATCACATAGGCAAAACAACGACCAGCCCAAGCATCACTGCTGCTGAAAGTAAGATAACTCAGTTTTTAGTTTATTTTCACATATGCAAACACCGATTTTTTAACTCATTCACAAGAGTTACAATTTTAACAGATCATTCATGTACAAGTATAATATGGATATTAATATAAATATTCAAAGTTTATGTTAGATTTAACTATTTTAAACTACATAAACTAAACAACCACTACTAAACAAACCAAATTATTAATATGGTGACAACTAGCCACTAAAGTATCTCTTTTTCTGTCTGCTTTTTGATAAGCATCTCGTTTTTTTAACTTGTTGAATCACATTTGAACCTGAAGATAATGTTTGGGTAAAACCTCGTTTTCAAAGGATAAAGGATTTTTGTTGTTGTTGCAATAACACAAAATTTATAATTTACATGCCTTTGGCTCTTTAAAAAAATACATACTGTATTTTTGTAGTACAGATTTTGTCAAAAATGTTTGTACATATATCCACTTTCTGAGCACATGACTGGTATTAAATTGTTCTGTTGAATCTAACTCTAATATATTCTGTTTTTACTAAATTACATAAGAGACAACATTTGTTACAACAATCGATTCAATCACCGTAGCTAATAAAAGTAAGCAAAGTCAGTATTGTATTCAAATACTCAAAACATTTTACAGCACAGATGCTTTGACTGTCTTCTGAATTGACATCATACCACGTTTTCTAATACTTAGGCTCACCACCTTTAACAACGGTCAGCCCAAACATCACTGCTCCTGAAAGTAAGCAAATTCAGTATTGAAGACATCATTGCACGGTTTCACAGACATTTACAAACTCTCTCATACATGCACAATATGACGGATAGCCTGCTCCAGACCGCACTGGATTACACTCCTTTACACTCTTATTAAAAGGTTTAATGGGCTTCTATATAGAATCATAATCTTTTACTCAATGTTAAAGAACTGTAGGGAATACTCCTGTTAGCTCAGATACAGGGAATATCATTTTAATAACGAATCATAAACATGATTTGGAATCCCCCTACAAATTATAAATTTACTCGTAAGGGAATGTTCTGCATGAATGACTAAATACAACAAATTATCTTCAGTTCTCCTCACAGGTAGGCAAAGATACAACAATTGTACTATCAATAATTAATCACAACAAAATATAATTAAATATTAATATGTCAATTTCCTAAAATAGATTGAATTCCCCATGTGATTAATTTAGTACCGACTAATCTGTTTTGTTCAGCAAACTTTTCAGGAGAAGCTATTCTTTTAGAGAGTTTTAGGAGAAGCTATTCCTCTGGCCATGAGGATTAACGTTCCTGTTCTATAACAATACTATTTAAGTATCAACAAATTTGTAAAGCACGTAGCTTGACCGCAACATTAAATGGAATTTGAAAAATGTGCATGAGACAGTCAATAAAACGAATATAACGTATTTAATAAATGAAACTACATATACAGGTGAACTAAAGTTGCACGAAATAAATGTATATACAACAGACTAAAGCAACAAAACACTGACAGAGAATCTAGGAGAGCGACTGCTGAACCCAGGGGGGAGGGTAGACACAGAAAGCCAGCAAGAGACTGTCTTGCTAAATGGCTGATGGTGAAGCCGGCTAAGGGAAGACAAAAGACACAGCAAGCACAAGAACACGACGGGACTAAACTAGTTGAGACAAGAGTTAGCTTTGACTAGAAACGATACTAGATTGTCAAACAAACAACACAAAAAAAGTCTATGGCATATAGAAAGCATACAACGAACTGGCAAAACATGAGGGCAAGAGAACACATATGTATGGAGCTGAGAGCAAGAGGAACAGGTGACAACACTCAGACAAACAAGGACCCAACTAGACAAGAGTGCGTGGTACTGGGAAACAAGGAGGCAGGAACAGAGTAGCACATGGTCAACACAAACAAAGACAGAGCCATATGTCCAAGCACAACACAAACAGAAACATGAAACAAAGAACACAGACTGTCGGGGCAGAACTCTGACAGTTTTCTTCAAGACTAATGCCATTGTTGGCACAGTCCTGTTAAAGTGGCTGCCGCTGAGTGAATACTAAAGGCATTATACTGCTCATTACAGATGAAGCTGCTCTCACAAGAGACAGACTTACTTTCTGTAGATGCTGATGAAACAGTTGACAAATCTACAAAATATTGCATATTCATATTAAAAACAGAATGACAGAAAGACTGGTCTCCACATATGTGCAAAGCAAGCATATTTCCAGTTACATTTCTGTTTTATTCAAATCTGATCAAATTTGTACTATTTGTTTGTCTAAACAAAGGTAGGATTTAATGCTTACTGTATTAAATGCAAATACTCTTTAGGTACTTAATTTAGGAAAATGATTATCGTTTTTATGGTAACTCTACAGATTTGGGCCTGGTTTCACAGGCAGGTCTTAGATTAGGTCAGGATTAGGTCTTAGTTAAATTAGGACATTTAAGTAGCTTTTATAAACATGCCTTAAAATAAGAACATTACTGTTGTGCATTTTGAGACTAAACAATGGCACTGAAATATTTTAAGATATGCCAGTTCAAGTAGTTTTCATGAAAACAGCGGAAATCTAGGATTAGGTGCTTCTGAAAGTAAGCAAATTCAGTATTGAAGACATCAATGCCCGGTTTTACAGACAAGTCTTAGAATGTCTTCTAAGCTCTATAGTCTATTTCTCTATCTCTTGTGAGAGCAGCTTCATCTGTAATGAGTAACATAATGCCTTCAGTATTCACTCAGCAGCCACTTTAACATGATAGGAGGAATGTGCCAACAATGGCATTAGTCTATAGAAGAAAGCGTTCTATATAGAATTCTGTCAGGTGCAGAACTTTTTAACGGGTTCCAATCATAGGATCATTTTATGGATTTAGTTGTAAGTAATACATTAATTCTACTACATTTTATGAATTAAACATTTCATAAACATACTTTATCAGTAGAAAAAATTTAATAAAACATTAAACATGAAAGTACTATGCAATCATTTAAGACATTTCTTCTTACATAGAACTTGCATTAAGGTTCTTTAACATTGAGTCAAGGATTAGGATTCTATATAGAACCCCATAAAACCTTTTTATAAGAGTGTAAAGGAGTGTAATCCAGTACGGTCTGGAGCAGGCTATCCGTCATATTGTGCATGAATGAGAGAGTGTCAATCATTGGGTTTTGAAACATCTTCTACAATCAGTCATGCTGGTCAAAGTCAACATTATGTATACAAACTCGTACTCGCTGACTTGCTGATGACTGGCTGATAGATATAGCAGGTGCACTAATAAAATTTCCACAATTTGTGCATTTTCACTTATTACTAATCTCACTAATGTAGCCATTTACTAATCACTAATATTTTTTTTACATTGCAATTATTACTAACATTTTTGTTCAATAGAAATTAATATTTATTGTTTTCCCCTATTAACCATATTAGAAATTCGCCAATTTATCATGAATTCTCATACATGATCTTTTAAGTCTAATGCTTTTGTATGGTTTCCCCTTTTATTACAGATGAAGCATTAAAAGATGCTCAGAGTAAGTGTGAGAGCTGTGGGTTTTTCTGACTAATTATTTTCTGCTTGCTATTCTTCTCTCTCTCCCTGCAAATCTCTTTGTAAACAAAATATTTCATTTTTTGCAGGTACCATTAACACATGTTATGGAGTCCTTGTTTTCTCTCTTACTATTGAATGTCTGGTCTATTCCTGTTGGTGTAAACCATTTCCAGGTAAAACAGTCTAAGCATTGATGTGACTTGTGGTTAGTCTTTTTAACCTCAGATTATGCTACTTTTTTGTCTAATGTAAAAACTTTTTTATTTACAGAAAAAAAGTCTACACCTAAGCAGGTGAGGCTCTTACTTGCTTGGCATTTCTAAACCAAAATGCTGTAATCACCCAGGTTAGGGGGTTTAGCTGTTTATATATTAAACTTCATTAATTTAGCATAGCACACAATAATCATTAACTTGAGTACTGTGTCATTTCCTTTTTCTTTTAAAGGGATAATCACTTTTAAATAAGATATTTTGAAGAATGTTGGTAACCAGTTGACAGTTGATGGTAGCTTCCATTGTTTTTTTTTTCTACTGTTCAATGAGCGCCTTCAACTGTCTGGTTACCAACATGGTAACACTTTACTATTTACAGCCCTGCTACATAAAAGAGGATCCATAAATCATTTCAAATGAAGTATAGAGTATTTATACATTGCATACTGAGCATTTATTGCTACCTGTTCAGGGAAAAATAGCGTAAACATTTGATCAAATTTGAAAATGTAAATAATCTGGAAATCATTTATTTGCTTACATGGCAATCTTTTTTTATTATTATTTTAACTTTTTTTCCTTTAGAATGAATGTAATATTTTGTAGATTTGTCCACCACCTTTCCAGGAACTTCCATTAATAAAGCCAGTAATTTTGTCTCTTATAAGAGCAGATTTTTCAGTGATGAGTAGCATAATGCCTTTAGTAGTGACCAATTCAATTTGTATAGTAATAAAGCTTTTTTTTTTTTTTTTTTTTACAGACAGTTGGAGAGAATGCGCCCCTTAATCAGATCTGATTTAGGTAACACCAACTTTAGCGTTTAGAAAAGGGTTACAATGTGCAGGATACATATCAAGTTTTTACAACCTGGACATTGTTCAGCCATGTACACATCACATTATAGAGAAGAATGTTTGATTAATCATATTTTTCTTCTTTTTCTCTCTTCTACCCTCCAGTAAATGGACATTTTAGCGCTTCAGTAAGATGGACTTTTTTTAAGCTGCTCTTCTTCTTTTATTTTGTTTTTCAACAATAGAGGTTAAACATCTAATCTATTTTTCCGTCAACAGTGTTTGAGAACAGTTAATCCATGCTATTCACCTGCCTTGTTCCAGTTGACTGTTTGGAATTGTTTTTTTTTTTCAGACAGTTTCTGTGGTTATCTGTTATTGCTACCATATGTGCATGGCACAGTTCTGTCTTTGTATTTGTGACTGATCATCCCAAGTACAGCTTTATATTCTCAAACATGTCCACACAACCTGTGTGTTTCCATTTCTAAATGTGATTGTCTTGAATTTACCTCCATAACTGTTATCCTTAATCTGTCAAGCACCTTAACTGGTTTTTGAAGTTGCCATTTGTAAGTCGCTTAGGAAATAACTGTGTCTGTTAAATGATTAAATGTAAATGACTCAGTGTGCACTGTGATGATCCTGTCAGTTATGATATGGTTAAAAAAAATCTATACCCTTCAGTGGTCAGACCTTGAATGGTTGTGTCAAGGAGTTTATTTAGGAAGGAACAAGGGCCAATAGTATTTACAGATACTGCTACAATATATCTAATATATCCTGTCTTTTTAAGCAGTTATTTTATTGTATTGTTTATATTGTTTATATTTTGGTATATTTGTGTGTTTGAGGGTACATGCAGGCATCATTTATGTGTTCTGGGTATCTCAGAATGTTTAAATGTATTTTATTGATCTTTTACTGATCCTTCTGTGTATGTAAAAGTGTCTCTGGCAATTGTTTGCTGCAAAATGCTCACAATAAAACAAGAAATATGATGTGTATCTTGAACCTCATTTAATTTCACTTAAAAGTTCTCATTAAAATTTTTAATGACATTTTCATTTTCTTTGTCTTCATTACCAAGATGGAGTTATGTGTTTGTTTGCTTAGCCTACTCCATATTCTCATGAACAATCGCTAGTGGGTTCACAAAGAAAGAAAGAAAGAAAGAAAGAAAGAAAGAAAGAAAGAAAGAAAGAAAGAAAGAAAGAAAGAAAGAAAGAAAGAAAGAAAGAAAGAAAGAAAGAAAGAAAGAAAGAAAGAAAGAAAGAAAGAAAGAAAGAAAGAAAGAAAGAAAGAAAGAAAGAAAGAAAGAAAGAAAGAACTGACCATATTGAAATAATGCTTTGTTCATTAAAAATCAAAACAACAAACAGACATTTTTCCGTAAAAATTATAGAGAAGACTTTCTTTGTTCAACAGTTTTTGTTTGTTTTGTATTTCTTGATTTTATAAAATCATGCCTGATTTAATTAATAAAACACTGCCTTATGTCATTTTCTTTCTCTTTTAAAGGGATAGTTAACTTTTATATAGAATGTTTGTTACCTGACAGTTGATGGTAGCCATTTACTTCCATTTATTTTTTTTCCTAATGGAGGTCATGTTTGCCATCAACTGTCTGGTTACCAACTTTCTTTGTAAAATATCTTCTTTTGTGTTCAAAAGAACAAAGAAACTTATACAGATTTGGGTAAGTAAACTTATACATGAGGGTGAGTAAATGATGACAGCGTTTTCATTTTTTTAGCGTGAACTATCCCTTTAAGGAGGAAAGCCATAGGTACTTTTATTTTGACACACCTTGTATCATCATGCAGCTAACCCTTAACGTTATGTGCTAAACTCAATTATATGAATACAACGTTCTCTCTTATTGCCTGTCTGAGTATCGCAGTGAGTATATCATGCTGTAAACATGCTTGCTTTATGTTTTTATATCTGCTTGTTCTCCAACCGCAAGCGCGCGTGGGTAACGCGAGCTTTTTAGTTTTTCTTCATAAGTTAGCTGTTTAGCACTGCTGCAATAACTCACTCTCCTGAACACCTTGATTTGATTACCGTTCCGATTACAATCTTAACATTTGTGCTTGATGTACTAATTTGTCCTGTATGGACGTCCATGTGTGTAGGCATGGAAACGGACGCGTCTTCATGGGTGTTGAACTAGAGCAGAAACAGCAAGAAGAGCTGTATCAACAACTTTTGCTTCAGGTGAGTTAACCGCTTTGACACAACTAAGCTCAACAAATACATAAGTGCTCTGTGGTGTTTCGAATCAGGTCTCAAATTATAAACATTATCAAACTTAGTGGAATATGGAAATTCACAGTAAACGAGCACGATTACCAATGAGTTTCATTAGTAGGCTAGTGCTATACAACAAACATGCACATACAGTCGTGGTCAAAATTAATGGCACCCCTGGTATTTATGATGAAAACTGGCTGTAAAAAAATAATTCTGCATTGTGTATCCATTTGATCTTCCATTAAAAAAATTGGCAAAATTCTAACCTTTCATTGAAGCAAAATAATTGAAAGTGGGGGTAAATCACACTATAAAATAAATGTTTTTCTCCAAAACACTTTGGCCATAATTATTGGCACCCCTAGAATGTTTTATGAGAAAAATATCTCTGAAGTACATTCCCATTAATATTTATTTTTTTAAGCACATCAGGGTGACTAGGAACATGAAATTGTCCAGCTATGACTTCTTGTTTCAGAGGAGTTTAAATATGAGGAAGCACAAAGGTCAGATTCCCTGAATCATCCATCACAATGAATAAAACCAAAGAAAATGGTTCTGATGTGCATCAAAAGATTGTTGAGGTTCACAAAATAGAAAGTGGATGTAAGAAAATAGCTAAAGAATTGAAAATTCCCATTTTGACCATCAGGGCAATAATTAAGAAGTTATAATCAACTAAAGATGTTACGATTCTGCCAGGAAGAGGACGTGTCTATTTTGCCTTTATGGACGATGAGGATGAAAGTTTGAGTGTCCAAAGACTCTTCAAGGATCACAGATGGAGAATTGCAGAGATTAGTTGAGTCTTGGGGGTCAGAAAACCTAAAAAAAAAAAAAAAATCAAACAACCCCTACATCCCCACATGTTGATTGAGAGGGTTTCAAGAAAAATGCTCCTCGCTCATCCAAAAACAAACTCCAGCATATTCAGGTGTCAGACACGACTGGATCTTAAAAAGGGACTGGATTCTATGGTCAGATGAAACTAAAAAAGGGGCTTTTTGGCAGCAAACCCAGCAGATGTGTTTGGTGCAAACAGGGATGAAGAGTACCCCATGCCTACGGTTAAATATACTGCTGGATCTTATATGTTGTGGGCCTATTTATTTGCTGGAGGTCCTGGACATCTTGTTCAGATACATGGTATTATGGATTCTATCAAATACAAAGAGATAAAAATTAAAAACCTGACGCCTTCTGCTAGAAATCTTATAATGGGCCGTGGTTGGATCTTCCATCAGGACAACGATCCAAAACAAAAATCAACACAAAAATTAGTTACGGAGCACAAAATGAAGCTTCTGCCATGACTGTCCCAGACTCTGACCTGATGAGTGGTCTGAACTGAAGAGATGAAGCACCAACATGGATCTGGGAATCTGAAGGATCTAGAGAGAGTCTTTATGGAGGAATAGTCTCTGATCTCTGGTCAGGTGTTCTCCAAACTCATCAGGCGTTACAGGAGAAGACTCAGATCTGTTATCTTATCAAAAGGAGGTTGCAAAAAGTTTTTAATAACAGGGTGCCAATAATTATGGCCAGAGTGTTTTGGAGAAAAACATTTATTTCATAGTGTGATTTACCCCCACTTTCAAATCTTTTGCTTCAATGAAAGGTTAGAATTTTGCCAGTTTTTTAATGGAAGATCAAAAAGATAAACAATGCAGAATTATTTTTTACAGCCAGTTTTCATCATATTTACCAGGGGTGCCATTAATTTTGACCACGATTGTAG
The DNA here is from genome assembly GCA_030378365.1 of Hybognathus amarus. Classification (NCBI taxonomy): domain Eukaryota; kingdom Metazoa; phylum Chordata; class Actinopteri; order Cypriniformes; family Leuciscidae; genus Hybognathus; species Hybognathus amarus. The sequence goes on along the minus strand of JAQIUQ010007354.1, from coordinate 27,344 downwards.
TTCACTCGAAAATGAAAATGCTGTCATCATTTACTGATCATGTATTACTGACTTTCTTCCGCAAAACACAACTCAAAAAATGTTATGATTGACAGAAGTCATCATTCATTCTTCAAAGCAAAGGAAGATATTTGCTTTTAAAGAAATCGATTTTTTCAGGACTACAGCCGGTAGGAATTACATGACATTACTCCTGGGTTAGTGACATCACAAACCCTAAAATGTAGATTAACCCATCAGAGACTTATTTTACATCTTGTGAAAATGGCACTATACCACCCTTTAAATCTTTTTTTTTTTAAATTCCATTGCTTTACCTTCAGTTATTATTGAGTATTTATTTTATTTTTATCAATACTCCCTTATAAATGCATCATAAATAAAATAGAGAAGGTTACTAACATATTGAGCTACAGCTAGTCACTGGTGCTTACAAAATCAGATAATAGGTTTGGTTCCCAGGAATATACAGTATATAGACCATTTTGCAAGATGTTAACAACACTGGTCCAGAAACACTTTCTGTTTCAGTTTGTAACTGTTTTCTTTATTTCACATGTAAAGACAACATCTTAAAGATGTTTGTTTAACTTTTTCATTCAGTTGTATATGTTCTGTTGGTTGTATTTTATCCCAGCTTTTATGTAGTGTTAAAAAACTGAAACAGGAAGTGCTTCTGGACCAGTGTTGTTTACACCTTGTGAAATGGTCTATATGATAAAATATACAGCTTGAATGCAATGTAACTCCATTGGATAAAGGAAACTAAATTGGGGAACTTAATCTGAGACAAAAATGTTATTTTCCAACATCACAGAGCATGGGGAAAATGCAAAACGACAGTCCCCTTTCAAAAGTCATCCCGTCCACAGCCAGGTTAGTCTGATATTTCAAAACATCTTCTCAGTATATTATATTATGTTTTTTTATGTTTGCTGTCCACAGCCAGGTTAGTCTGATATTTCAAAACATCTTCTCAGTATATTATATCATTAACCCATCCAAATTCATCAGAATTTTCTCTCTATGCCAGGCATGTGTGTGAAGACCTCCTCAGTGTCAGAAAAACAGAAGGTCTTTCTGAATATCTGTCAGTCACAGGCGGTACCGCCCCCTCCTCCTCTGTCCCAGGAAGCACTCGTGAAACTACTGGAGTCAGAGGACCCGACGAGTTACAGAGTGCCCATGAGTCTCGGCGAGCCACACACGGAAGTGGACAACAGTAAGAGACACATTTACATTTTCAAATTAACCATTCTCCTTTAATTTTTGTTTTCCCTTATCCAATCCAAACATCTATTGTTTCAATGCAAGGTCATTTGTTGTCTGATCTGATTGACAAAAAGGGAAGAAATAAAGTATCATTAACTGTGAATGGCAAAACAACCACCCTTATTTGTGATAACCCTTAATTATCCTTAATTTCCTTCCTTTAATGATAAAGCATTTGACTTGAATTCAGAATATTTTTTATGTTTGCCAGGTTCACACGGCTGTACTGTGTATGACGTTGTGATCAATGACGAGTTCTTCCAGAAATGTCAGGTATGTGTTTTGTATGGACACATTGAAAGTACCCCAGGAATATGCAACTGTCATCCTGCCTCCATATGAAGAGTTCAGATGCAAAAGCCTCTAAGTGCCATTTGAAATTGTCTTCTAAAATGACCATTTTATCAAGCTTGTATATTTAAGTTCAGTAATTTCACTTAAATGGCAATGAAGATTACCTATTAATTGTCATTTAAGTGAAATTACTGAACTTAAATATACAAGCTTAATAAAAATGGTCATTTTAAAAGAAGATTTCAAATGGCATTTGAGGCTTTTGCATCTGAACTCTTTATATCATCTCTCCCTCTTCACAATTGTCATCACCGTATGTCTTGTATCCAACAGAAAGATACCCTCTTCCAGCAGTTTCTTATTGCAGTTTCTTTGGAGGGACTGGAAAACAAATACAACCTTGAGTTAAGCAGAGGTCATCTTAAATAAAGAACATCTGATATTCAGTTCTCTGCATGTTTCTATTTTCAGAACATGCCTTTTCCATGTCATGTCCACTAATCCTATCTTTTGTTTTTGTTTTTTCAGATATTAAGATTTTGAAGAACAGGAAGTTCATGGGCTCTGTAGCAGAACAAAGCATTCGTACCAAGAGCAAGCCAATTATCCAGGAAGTTACCTCAAAGTGAGTTCTTTATCTCTTTTGTGGATTGAGAGTGGCGCTGAATGAAGCCGGTTGTGAGAAGGACTGGGAGATCAACTCTAATAATACAATTAATATTCATTACGAGGCATACTCTTTAAATTCTTCAAAAAACTTACTCAAATGCCTTTTCTTTTATATATTTAAAATGACTTGCAGATTTATAACTTTATTACCTCTGAAGACATTATGACTGTAAACAAAAGAATTGTGCGGCTGATGCTCCTTTGGCAGTGTTGTGCCTGAACGCGTTCAAATATTGGGCGAATGTGACCTGAACGTACTGTAATACTGCCTGTGAACGTGTTCATTCTGGTGTCTGTGAACGCACGCTCTTTCAGTTTAATTTCTCACAATAGGGTGCCAGATTTCTTTATGCCTCGTTTCCACTGAGCGGTACGATTACGATTCGGTACGCATTTATTTGCGTTTCCACTGTCAAAAGTTGTGAATGGTACCAAAAAGCCGAAACCGTACCGTACCACTATTTTGGGTACCCTTCGATTGGGTATCCTAGCACAGTGAAAGGGTACTAAAGGTGGAGCTTAGACGCTCGCGCTCGTGTCCCCGCCTGGAACAGCCTTTCCGCGGCTAGTCGCTCTGATGTTTGCCGCTGACTCGGACGTCTCTGTAGTGGTTAAACATGAGATATAGTTCGTCTTGTATAAACCTAACAGGTGATCTTTGGTCTCGTGAATCTATAATTCGTTCCCTGGCCAATAGCTTTGGGAGAAGGCTACGTGAAGTTTCATATCTTTGAGCGCTGAATTTGTATATTTGACTGACTGAATTGTTTCTTTATGTTATTTAAGCTTTACTGTATATCTGTTTGTACCTTTTACTAATACTTTTATAATGGCTATTATTGATAAAACTGAAATGCAACAAAAAGAGATAATTTTGTCATTTTTTAAATTGTATTACAAGATAATCTGTTGTTTATTGCAACATTTGTACCAATACGAAATGCAATACATTACATATTGCCTGGAATATGTTTAATATTTTTACATTTAAACGAAAAGAGGCAGGGTTGTGTTTTATATTTAGTTTTGTTATAAATATATTACATACATGCAGTGAATATAATCAATAGGCTATGCGTTGCCTGAACCACATTTGTGTGCTTTATAATGTTTAAAATGTATTGAAATGAAATCGAAAAGAAGCAGAGTGGTGTTTTATAACATATTTCGTTTTATTATTGCCTAAAATGTACATACAGAGATAACCGGAGTGCAGAGCCAGAGCGAGCTGAGTGTGCGTTCAAGAACGCGCTGTTCCATTAGCAGAATCACTGGACTCGCGTCCTCTGGATGATTCTCCTGAGTCGGACTTTACGATGGCTACTTGGTATTGAGAAACGCCTAATGCCAGCGCTTGTTTCTAGTGACAAACATGCTGAGAAGCAAGAACAAGATCTGCTGTCTGTCATCCATTGTTGTTTACTATGTCGCTTTCTTCGCGCGAAAATGACGTCGATCGCTTCTTCCAGCAAACACCACGCCTATCAAGTAAGGGTACTGTTGGCGGTGGAAACGCAAGCCTGATCATGGTGGACCCGACCCGACCCGTACTGTACCGTACCGTACCCCTCAGTGGAAACGAGGCATTAGAGCGTTCCAGGTGAAAACCCGGCTAAAACACACATAAACAGGACTTAATATGCAGCGAAAAACACCAATCTGGCAACACCAGCCACCATGCACCGTGGCCGCCATCGACAAAGTAGCGAGTGAGGAGGTGTCTTATGATCATTTAAATGGGTTTTATGACGAGTTCAGTGAGGATGGGAAAAATCGTGCAATAAAATAATTATCCTGTCGAATAAAATAATTGTTGTCTGTGGTTGTATATGGGCTGTGGCAATAATAATAATTTTTTAAAAAAGCTCACAACATATGGAAAAAAAGAACTAAGAATTAACTAGTTCATTTTTTGAAGTATGAACTATAACCTGAACTAGTTCATTTTAAAATGTGTAAACTGAACTTTGAACTAGTTCATGTAGAAAGTGAACTTTCCCCACACTGTCCTTTGGTTATGGACAGCTTGTCCAAGCGTGTGTGTGCGCGTGTGGTCCATGAGCGTGCTCACCTCTGGTTGCAGTTTTGCTTGTACCTAACTATTATTATTTTAATTATTTAAGTACATAAGACACTTAATATAAAGTAAGAGCAGTCATTTTTATATTGTTCAATTTTCTGAACACCAACAGATAAATACCATGATACTTATAATGCACCAATGTCATCTTATGAGATGTTTCTGCTTAGTGTTGCCACATCACTTATTCTGTAGATACCAAACTATAAGTACATTTTATTTTACATTTTCTAAATGTACAAAAAGTGAATTAGATTAGATATGAACTAAAGTTTAATGACGTTTGTAGATTTTCAAGACGTGCATGATCATATCAATTGAAAGTTTGACATTTGTAAGCATTTTACTTTACATTAAATGATATATCTTAATCAGTAAGGAGTGATTAATAAGTTAATTAATAAAACATCAACAAATGCATTGTCATATGAATAAATATGAACTAATGATCTGTTAAGAATTAAATAGTGTTTGTTAAGGATTTAATAATGAAAGTTATTATTATGTGTGTTACCAAATGGCATAAATTAATAATAATTATAATAAATATGAATAAATTATTAAAGGTGCTATATTCTAAAATGATTCCCTTTGTTATAACCTGTGTGTGAAGGGGTTGTAATCACGCATTACAATATTGATCCACTTGTCGGGTTTTGCTATTATCTCTCTGAAGGCCAGTATTCCTATTTCTATGTAAGGTCTCCGGGTCAGATTTTCTGTGTAATCCATCATGCGTGCTCCCGAGCCTCTCTCTTTTTATACACAGTCTATGCATCAGCACGGCAGCTTTAGACATGGAGTCTGATAACACAAAAAAACGACCTGCCTCCAGCACAACACAGACTCAACACAAACTCCACATAAATTTATAAAACAAAACGAAACAAATATGTATCTGCTGAAGCTCGTCAGGCCAAGACGTGAATCGGATTTGACAAATTGTTTTAGTTTCATAGTGGATTTATAGGACATGTTTTAAGTATAAATTGTACATGTAATTGTACATACAGAGAGATGGAGATAATGTTAACAGCATCCTATCAGTTGTTGTTGATGGCTAGAACTAGCACTAGAATTGCTCTAATCACTTTGTTCTTTGTGGACAGAGAACCTCACTCCTTGCCTTCATCAACCAAATGGTACGTATATTTGGAGTTGTTTGAATGCATTTGTGCATCTTATCTATTTGTAAATAGTTTGGTTTGACCCTTTCAAATGTGTTTTGAAACCAGAGACCAGTGTATTTTTTTATGCCCCAGTTGTTATGTTCAGTGTGATATATCTTTATTGTGAGGCAGAGCTTCACCTGAAACTTAAGAATGTATGCCTTTATTGTGCTTCATGAATTCCAGTCCAGAATTCTGTTTATTAGTGGAGCCCTCAATTGGAAATGCGGAGTATCTGATTGCTGAGATCTTGCTTCCTGGAGTGGTGAGTATAATGGTTGCCTGGTTCTGGACTACATTCAATCATTGTTAACAAAAAGTAAGAGACTCTAGGCTTTACTGTGTTTTCATCGCCAGATATCTGCTCGACTCTCTTGTTTTGGATTTGGGAGAAGACAGACTAGTGCTGATTGCTCGACCTGCCCTTTTCCACCTGGATATTTTCTTTCCTCTGCTTATTGACCAAGAAAACAGTGTTGCCCAGTACAACACAAATACGCAGGTATGTTCTGTCAGAAAACTGTGCTTTTTTCTACACAGGTATTTGTGCTGGTGCAGATATTCAGTATGTCTCACTTCGTCTTTTCGTGTTTTCCTTTCAGACGCTCACAGTGACCATGCCAGTACTGTCTTCATAAAATCTGCAAGATTATTATTTAATAATAAACTGACTTTATTTTGTACACAGAGTGTTGTGTGTTTACAATTTACTCAAGATTTATTAATTATCAAAGCTATACCTTGACCTAGACCTTCCACCAGTGATTTTTAGAGATTTTTAACTGTGTGCTTTAAACAGTGAAGAGAAACACTTTTGAGAAAGACCGTCATGTAGAGAGTGAAAATCATATAGCAAAACCTGGAACCTATGAAAGAACAATCTGTGGTCTGATGACAGGGTTCCTGCAGGGTCTTAAAAAGCCTTAAAAGCATTGGATTTATGAATTTGGAAATAATACCATTAAAAAGTCTTGAATTTTGATGTCTGGGTCTTAAATTGTGCTGTATGTTAGTGTTTATTTCATTGACGAAAATAATGATGAAAACCTTTGTTCACTACATTTGTTCACATTTGAAAAATAAATGAACACAACTTGAAGGATTTTGTTTTTCTTTGCTGGTAGGGACGTGAAATAGGTATTAATTTTCTATATAAATGATCTTAAAAAGACTTGTTTTTTACATTAATGAAACCTGTAGGAACCCTGGATGAGTACAAAAGCTCTGTTTGGTGCAAACCCACAGATCATCTCCGCCATCAGTGGTGTTTCTCTTCATCTGTTGTAACAGGCAGACAGAAAAAGAGTTGGCCTGAAAATTTTTTTTTGGATTTGCTCAGATTTGAAGTGGGCAAACACAGCTGTGAGTGACCTAAAAGGCACTAGATGGACTACAAACAAAAATGTTTGCTAAGGGATAAATACTTGAAAAAAAATAAGAAATGTCACTTAAGCTGAAGATATTCATATTCTAAATATTACAAGACTGCAAGCTAATCTAATTTGCAGGCAAAGATGCTTTGTTTTATCATTAAAATAAAAAAAAAAACAATAGGCTACGTGCACAAGCGAAGTCACAACTTCCACTATTGTTAGAAGTCGGCATATCAGTTTCCGGTTCTACGACTGTTCAATCCGCATCCACTAATAAACAAACAAGATGATTTTGTGGTCAAAATGATAAAGATTGACCTGAAAATGTTGTAATTTCACCATAAACGAGTTTAATTAAATAAAATGTAGTAATCTAACCATAAATGCACATTTAATCAAAGAAAACTACAATTAGCTTCAACAAGGCGACAGAATGAACAACACTCAATTGTGGTTGAAAAACAAGTTTTTGTGACATGCAAGATCTCATTGTTTTAAAATTGAAATGCAAAAGAAAAGGCAAGTCGGCTGCTTTTGTCAATTTTAAAGTCGGCATGAAACGGAAGTTGAGATAGTCATTTGTTTCCTTGTCGTGACGTATATCCAAGTGAAACGGCTTCTGAAATTAGAAAAAATGTAGGGCAGGGCTTGATTTCATCCTTCGGGAATTGATTGGATCGTTGGAGGTTGGGCGTTGTGAACAATTTGAATGCGTTCTCTGAGAGGCAGTGCACCGATAGCCGCACCCTCATCGGATCTGGCCGCACACTTTTGCCATTCCATGTGACCAAAAGAGAGAGAGGTCGTTTTGATGGGGAGAGAAAAAGTATGTATTTGATTAAAGATTTCAAGGGTACATGAATTTTAAAAAATAATGAAGTGCACGGATAAATCATTTATAATAAACACTACAATATTACATATAAAAAGAAGATTTGTCAAATTTGATTTCATGCCGACTTTAAGTTTTGATTTAATTTTTTGCGATTTTAATATACTAAATATTTGACCGCTTGCTTGAACAACTTAAGTGGTGCATGGAATAATAGCCCTAACTTACGTTGTTTAAATACAAAGAATCGCAATGCTGACACAACTTTAATTATTTTTTTTATTTTTTTTAAGTTGTAGCATAACTTCTGGATTTTAAATAAAAATAGTAATGTGTTTGTGGAACAGCAGTGCATCAGTTATTCCATATCAGTTACACGCGTTGCTCCTGCACTACAGCTTGCACTGCAAACAGGGTGTGTGTGAAACGGGCGTTAGATCCACCTACAGTTCTTTGATGTGTTTAAGAACTTTTTTGTACAACAGCAGCACTCATCTTGTTTGTTTATTAGCGGATGCGGATGAACAGTCCTAGACCGGAAACTGATATGCTGACTTCTAACAATAACGGAAGTTCGTGACTACGCTTGTGCGCGTAGCCTATTGAACTGAAATCTATTGAAGTCTGTTGTATTGTAAGCCTAGCAAATTTGCAAACAGTGAGAACTGAAGATGTTGCCTTGAACCTCACTTCTTATAACAGCAAATTCCCCTCTACCCATCCTTTCCCTCAAACGTGTCTTGGCTCTTACCTTATTTCACTTTGTGGCAAATAGAAAATATGTCTTCTGGGAAGAATTGGGTCTAAATCCCCTGTGTTATTTTTGTCCCCAACTGTCCCTTTGTTTTTCTATTTCTTTTTATATCCCTGTGTTTGTTGTGTGAGGTCATTCCCCCTGTTTCCCCTAATCCTTTGTGGTGGTCATCTTTCTGTCCCTGGGTTCATTTCTAATCCATCCATGGTCCTATACTGTAGCTGCTAACACCCTCCATCTGTCCCTGTCCTCATATAAAAACAACCCATTGTCCTGCATTACAAAACTCTCATAATTCACAGGGACTCTCTCATCCTCTGTGAGCCTGTGTTATCCTTTTCCACCGTGAATCCATCCTACATCACTTAAAGGTAAAAGTATTCTTGTTCATTCTTAAACAACTGCATTTTTTTTTCATTTTGTTCTTTCCATCTCGATAAAAGTAACTGAATTTATCAGTATAGTTCAGACAGTAAATTAGCTACATTTTATGAAATCTGAAGGTCTGTTTGTTATTTTTAGTTCTTGTGTGCAGTTATAATAATGTTAGTTGTATATGATAATGTGTTTTCATTTCCTATACCTGACTATTGTGCCACTTTAGAAATATGTAATAAATAACTGTGGGCAAAACAGTAGCTGGCAAACAACCCGGCACAAGTGCCTGTAGTAGTCTGTACTGATTTGTGTAGAGTTTGAATGCGTCCCGGACTAAATGCACTCATGGGACTATTAATAAAATTCACTCCAAGAACAATTTGCCTTAACTCATGTAATCCTGCATCCATGGCTAAAACGATTCTATCAGAATTTTGTGGTTAACGCTGCAATGACTCTCCCTAACCTTACATGTCCCCAAAACACCCTCTTTGTCTGCCACTTTCCCCATCTCTGTTCTTAAAATGACTCGTTTCTATTCCTACTTGGGTCGATCCAGAACAAGGGGCATCTTTCATTTGTAATTTGATCATTTCATGCAGAATTTAGCCAGACCCGTGCCCTTTAGATGCTAAGAATCTCATTAACAAAGTAAGGGCGGGCTGTTGAAAGGCGGGTTTTAGATGGCTCTTGCTTGCAACCCTTTGTCTGGAGACAGTAAAGTACAAGTTGAGTGGTGACAGCTACATGCCTCATAAATTCTCTCTGCCAATGACAGTGCAGCTATAAAATTGTTTCAAATAGCAGATATGAAATGGCACTGACAGTTAAAGACTGCAGTCGAACAGTCTGTGCAATTCGTGCAATCAAATCCTGAAGTTTCTATTAGGAAAAACAAGCAAAGGCTTGTACATATTGGGGATATTGTATTTCACCCTGTCTTTGTCTCCACATTCCCACCTGTTCTCACTCCATGTATCTTCATATGAAGCATTCAACATGTTGTCAGCACTTGGGAACAATGGAACAATTTAGATCCGGTGCTACTTTTGTTTTGTCACTCTCTCCCGCGCTCTCATCCTCTTTCTAATATGATTGCGAAATGTTAAGTTATGTGGTTCTGCTTGCACTTTCAGACATTCCTTCCTGTCTCACTCTCACTTTCTCTTTCTCCTTCTGTCATTCAGTTTCATCATGTCTGATGTAGAGGAAGAATATGAGTGAGTAATGTTTCTATTTGACCATTGAAGCATTACATTTAAAGGGTACTGTAATGTTTACTCATTCATTTCTCTTCCCTGAATGGGCCGTTAGAGAACAAGCAGCGGGTAAGTCTTTTTTTTTTTTGCCTATATTAAACTATGGATTAAGTGATTATCAGTAAAGCCTTGGTATAATGTGTACCGAGAGGCCAGTTATAGATCCCTCCAGAGGTCCAGCTGAGCTACGTACAAGTCTGATTGGGTGCTTAGACTTGTTACCCTGCCTTTTCCTGGAAGGGTTATTATTTTTACACAGTGATCTCATGTTTCAGCTAGCATACATCCCTAACAAATGGTGTGTACTTACATAATCCTTTGCACACACTTATTTATATACACACTTATATTCTTTCCTGAATCCCTTCATGTGCTCTATCTGGCACAGAATAGATATTCACTTGTGTTTTCCTTTCATTTATCACTGTCATTGAGGAGCAGAGGAGGAAGAGGGGAGGAGGAGGAGGAGGCTGTAGAGGATGCAGGATCAGGTAAATTTGACCTCAGTGATGGTTTACTTTAAAGTATCAAACTCTCAAAAGTTGATGAGAAAATAAAAGAACATGCAAAAATAAATATTCTAAAATATGAGATAGCATGTATGCACTTATTTTACTCAAGCAACGCTGACTCATCACTAGTGGAAATAGTGAATAGGGAATAGCTGTGATATCCAGAAAAACAAAAAAACAAAAAAAAAAAACAGGAGGTTGCATCTCAATCACCCACTGATTGGCTTGTCATCAATGGGTCTGTAAATCTACAATTACTTTGGGGGAATTACAGCCACATAAAGAGACCAGTATGCTCAATGAAGAGCAGGAGTCAAAGTTCAATCATTCGACAGAGAGTTTATTAAAGACAGTTTTCTCCACACTTCCAAAGGCCATAGAAAATAGGAGCCAACCTCAAACTAACTTGGGATATGGAAACACTTATAGTCATGTAATCAGTTCACATCATTTCTATAGGTTCTGTTTGGTTAACAGATAATCCAACCGAACATGGTATTCTCTTCTTTACGCATATGAGACATATTATCTTTGACACAGGGTCACAGGTCCTTAATTCAGGGAGGTCTCTTCTCATTCTGTTGAATTCTACTATTCCTTTGGCATGGTCTCTCATAATAATAATAAACAACACCTGCAAGCACAATTAGATAAAACACATGCAATTGCTGTGTCTGAAATCACCCATTACTCACTATATAGTGGACTTATAGTGAGCTCGCCATTTTGTAGTGCTGTCTGAATGTATAGTGATGATTATTATAACCTATATAGTCCACTCAATGTATCCCAGAATGCATTTTGAAAAGTAGTGTACAACAGATGGTCACTAACCTAAGCCCTACACACCATCATGCCTGATTGTAAAAATAAGTTATTATCATGTGTGGAGTAGCGCATTATAACAAAAGCGGCCAGAAATCACTTTTGGAGAAATAAGCTCAATATAATGTAATATATTTATTTTTAAAAATCTATTTAGCCCAGAGCCGGCTCGGCACCAGCTGACAGATGATGTAATCAACGGCGCCGTAGAGACGATCGAGTAGTGTCTGAAAGTGGCTTCTATTATGCTGGTGAGCTCACTAGTGCTCTGCTCTCTAACCCCAACATAGGGGGTAGGGAGTAGTGCTTTGAGTGGAGATTTCAGACACAGCAAATATATTTTCTCTTGAAGGTTGAGTTTTGTCAGAACTCACTGGAACAGAATATGAAAACTACATCCACACAGAGTACAAACTTCTACACATGATTCATAGCTTAACAGAGGGTGCTATAAATCCTAAAAAGAATAACACATGCTAAGTATGCATATGTGTGTGTATGTATATATATATATATATATATATATATATATATATATATATATATATATATATACAGCCGTGGTCAAAATTAATGGCACCCCTGGTAAATATAATGAAAACTGGCTGTAAAAAATAATTCTGCATTGTTTATCCTTTTGATCTTCCATTAAAAAATTGGCAAAATTCTAACCTTTCATTGAAGCAAAAGATTTGAAAGTGGGGGTAAATCACACTATGAAATAAATGTTTTTCTCCAAAACACTCTGGCCATAATTATTGGCACCCTGTTATTAAAAACTTTTTGCAACCTCCTTTTGCCAAGATAACAGATCTGAGTCTTCTCCTGTAACGCCTGATGAGTTTGGAGAACACCTGACCAGAGATCAGAGACTATTCCTCCATATAGACTCTCTCCAGATCCTTCAGATTCCCAGATCCATGTTGGTGCTTCCTCTCTTCAGTTCAGACCACTCATCAGGTCAGGGTCTGGGACAGTCATGGCAGAAGCTTCATTTTGTGCTCCGTAACTAATTTTTGTGTTGATTTTGATTTTTGTTTTGGATCGTTGTCCTGATGGAAGATCCAACCACGGCCCATTATAAGATTTCTAGCAGAAGGCGTCAGGTTTTTATTTTTATCTCATTGTATTTGATAGAATCCATAATACCATGTATCTGAACAAGATGTCCAGGACCTCCAGCAAATAAATAGTCCCACAACATATAAGATCCAGCAGTATATTTAACCGTAGGCATGGGGTACTCTTCATCCCTGTTTGCACCAAACACATCTGCTGGGTTTGCTGCCAAAAAGCCCCTTTTTTAGTTTCATCTGACCATAGAATCCAGTCCCTTTTTAAGATCCAGTCGTGTCTGACACCTGAATATGCTGGAGTTTGTTTTTGGATGAGCGAGGAGCATTTTTCTTGAAACCCTCTCAATCAACATGTGGGGATGTAGGGGTTGTTTGATTTTTTTTTTTTAGGTTTTCTGACCCCAAGACTCAACTAATCTCTGCAATTCTCCATCTGTGATCCTTGAAGAGTCTTTGGACACTCAAACTTTCATCCTCATCGTCCATAAAGGCAAAATAGACACACGTCCTCTTCCTGGCAGAATCGTAACATCTTTAGTTGATTATAACTTCTTAATTATTGCCCTGATGGTCAAAATGGGAATTTTCAATTCTTTAGCTATTTTCTTACATCCACTTTCTATTTTGTGAAGCTCAACAATCTTTTGATGCACATCAGAACCATGTTCTTTGGTTTTATTCATTGTGATGGATGATTCAGGGAATTTGACCTTTGTGCTTCCTCATATTTAAACTCCTTGAAACAAGAAGTCATAGCTGGACAATTTCATGTTCCTAGTCACCCTGATGTGCTTAAAAAATTAAATATTAATGGGAATGTACTTCAGAGATATTTTTCTCATAAAAAATTCTAGGGGTGCCAATAATTATGGCCAGAGTGTTTTGGAGAAAAACATTTATTTCATAGTGTGATTTACCCCCACTTTCAATTCTTTTGCTTCAATGAAAGGTTAGAATTTTGCCAATTTTTTGAATGGAAGATCAAAAGGATAAACAATGCAGAATTATTTTTTACAGCCAGTTTTCATCATATTTACCAGGGGTGCCATTAATTTTGACCACGACTGTACAGTATATATATATATATATATATATATATATATATATATATATATATATATATATATATATATATATATATATATATATATATATATATATATACATATAAATATCCAGCTTGATGTCTGTGATGGACTATTTATGCCATTAAAGACTGTAATTTAAATACATAATATAAATTAATAGAAATAGAGAAGAAGTGAGATGCTGAGGTAAGCGCCTGCTTAAATGCAATGTACAATGATTGACAGAATGATTTGATAGAACATTCTGCAATAAAAAAACCATAAAGATATTGATAATCAGTCAATATCAAAATACACATTCAAAGACCGAAGAGAGGATTAACTTTATCTTGTTAACCAAAAGGACAGAGCATAATGGCAATGAGCAGCCTTGTGATATATGCATCTCTGAATTCACTGATTATTGACGAGTAAATAAATGTTTTTTTCTATATCTGTTAAAGGGATTTGTTTGTTAGATTTATTTTGATTCCCATATTTCTTTGGATCTGTATTACAGAAAAGCAGGAGTACACAGATTATCAAGGTACTTTGTTTATCTTCATTAAAAAAGACATGCACAATCAGGATAGCATGTAAAAAAATACCTTATATGGGAGGTTGATAGCATGTGTTAGTCGGTCAGTCTACATTTTTTTTTCCATGTTGCACATCCATGTTTGTGAATATAGTGTTTTGGGTGCCCTTTTCAAAAGATAAGTCTAAGTCTCTGATGTCCCAGAGTGTGTATGTGAAGTTTTAGCTCAAAATACCCCACAGATATTTTTATATAGAATGTTAAAATTGTCACTTTTTGAGGGTGAGCAAAAAAGCACAGTTTTTGTCTTTCCCTTTAAATGCAAATGAGCTGCCATTCCGGCACAGGGGGCGGAGCTTCAAGAGCTGTTTGTTATCAGTTCCTATAGACCTTATGCACCAGAGAAATGTGGGCGCCGTCATCTTTAGAATATTGTCTTTGAACTTCCGGTTTCCCGGCTCGCTTTGTATTTTTCTATGGCATCGCTGTCGAGGAATAATTAGCTGGTGAAGTGGATTTACTTATAGTAGAGTTAACAAAAATGATCATGAGCATGGTAATGTTTATCATAAGCATTGTAAAGCAAGATGTCTTAACAAATGTTGACCGGGAAATTTTTTACGAGCAGTTCATTCATACCTATGCAAGATCGCTGTCAAAATACAGACCGGAAGGCAAAAGACAACGAGCGCAGCGCTGAAAAGGGGTGGGGCTACATAAGGTCTATAGGGGATTATCACTGCTTCCGGGTTTCATGGGCGGGATTCGTCAACTTTGTGCATGTCCACTTCCGAACGCAGGTCAACAATGGCTGAGACGAAGGCTTTATATGTCACTGCTCTGTTCCACTTTGTAAATCTAACCAACAACGCCAACCCTACGTAAGTTTTCATGGATTCCCGACTGAATTAAGTATAAGGAAGAACTTGATTAAAACTTAAAAAAAGTCTGATTCACTTTAGTGAATCAGACTAATTTACCAGGGATGCCATATAAATACTTGTAAGTGTAGTCTGACATCAGTTCGCCAGCAAGATCAGTGATTCAGCGGAAGTGTCAGTGCACAAAGATCACTGAATCCGGAAGTCCTACGTATCAGCATTTGTTGCTGTCCTTAAAAAGCTATTTCTTTAAAAGCAAATATCTTCATTTGCTCTGAACTTTGAGTGTTGTAACTTTGGAGATGTTGTTTATGCTCAAACAGCAACTTAACACACTAACTTAGTTAAAAAAAGTTAAATCAATCAACCACCCCTATAAATGCTATTCAAACGTACAGCACAATTTTTCTTTTTCCATTTCCAATTTCCCACTGTGTCACTTTGGCCATAGTAAGTGAGCTCTTAAAGCTATATAGTAAACCACATAACCAAACATTTACAAGAACACTATATTCACAAACATGCAAGTACAACATGGTAAAAAAGTGTTATGTATGTATGTATGTGAACATATATAGAGTGTCTAATGTGTGCTGATCTACTAATTTTTTTGTCCATCGTATTTCCACATTTCCCATTGTTCTCTTATGTTTCTGTATTCTTTCAATGCTGTATTGATCAGAGGAGACTCAGGAAGAAGGTAAGGGCTTTTAAACAAATGTACTTCCTTTAACTCCTTATCTTGATCCCTTAGTTCTGTGTTGTTAATCATGCTGTTACATCCTCTGTCTATAAGAAACATTTGTGGCTTTTCTTTTTCATTGACCTGCATGACATACAACTGTTGTTAATTATTGTTAATTATTGTTGTTAGCCTGGTTAAAACCAGACCATTTCGTCATAGACAAATCATTTCCAGAGGGGCGTCACCAACGGATGTCGCGGGTAGACCTAAAAACAAACAGAGCGATGAAGGAGATGATGTATGCAGAGCGGCGGCCGCGGAGAAACATCTCCGAGTGTTGTTCTTTGCTCGGTTTTTAACAAAAAGGAAACGTTCAAATAAAATAATTCCCTAAAAACAGACGCGATAGCTGATTCTGAGCGAATGGTGTTTGACGGCGGCATCTTTGTAATGTAGGCTTCAAAATCCCAGCGTTGTCGTCATCGTGTAATGCCCGCCCCGTTTCTGATTGGTGCCACGATTTCTGCCGACTGGAAATGGGTTTGAATGAGCTCTTTGCCAGACTTACTTTCAGAGCAAATCTAAATTTGCTGGAAGTTGTCTGGGTTTTCCAGGCTAGTTGTTAACTGTTATTAATTATTAAAATTTGTGCCACAAAAACAAGTGTTTTTAAAAATTGCTGACATTGCAACATGTGCACACCACATGTTTTTTTGGAAATGTTACCATGGCAACAAAGATGCACACATTGTCACATGACTGAACCTGGGTGTTCCTTAAATGTCCCTTAGCAACACAATCTTTTCAGATGATCACCAGTTTGTCACACCCACGTCACAGTTCACTAAATTTACAAATTCTTGGAAACTGTTAGTATAATGTAAGTACACAATAGAAAGAAATATATAACACTGTGCAAGTGGTTTTTGGATATTTTGATACAAAATTCTTACATATTGTACCTTCAATACAGTATGTGTAATACTGACGTGTTCATGAAAGAATAGTTACAGTTGTGTCTTTGTTTCATATTTCTTCAGAGGAACCAGCTTTATAAAAAAAAATCCAGATCATTTTAAAATGTGAAATGGTCAGACAGAAAAAGACTGAAAAACATGCAACCAGTATAGGGAAGCATATTGTACGGTTATGTGGGCGAACAAGAAATGCTGTATAATGACATTTTACAAGAACTCCCTTGTTTCTTTTTTTTGTCTCTTTTATCAGAGGAAGAAAGACCACGCCCCAAGTAAGTGTTTCAACACTCATTTATCAAACCACAGGCAGGCTCTGCATTTTCCAGATATCTTCAGGCACTTAATCCCCAAAATCTCTTGCTTTTATCATCTCCCATACAGGCCCATGGCTCCACAACTTGCCCCTCCAAAGATTCCAGAGGGCGATCGGGTAGATTTCGATGTAAGTACCTTCTCAGTTCAGTTCATCAATTTAGGATGAATTGTAAAGTGAGAATTACTTATAATATGAAGGGTTCACCTTTTACATCCTGAACTGTGTGAATGTTTATAAAGTCATTTGAAAAATATAGGAATGAAACCCTTTTTCAACATATGGATATTGGATCTTCATTTTAACATAAATAATAATAGGCCTACTAAAAACTATAATTATTTGTAAAATGTCCTTAATATAAATGAAATATTTGGTCAGGAAAAAGATAGGACTACTCCACATTTATTTTCTTAAAATAAAAAATAAAAAAAGGTGCATCACATCATGTGGAAAAGATTAGAATATCGTTAGAGAGGATTGTGGAGGAGCCTGTCTTATTTAAACCTCAGACATTTAGTTTGGTTCGCTCTTGATTGTGGAAGTGAATGAAATGATTAAAAGAGCTAAGGTTGTATATTCTTTATGAGTCTGGGAAGGAATTTTAACTCTCTTGTTCTAACCCTCAAATCTGATAACACTTTTAACCCTTTGGGGTCAATTTTTATTTTATCAAGGATAGTAACATGAGTTATGTTTGGGGTCAATCTCACAAAAATTATGTTTCCCCTCGCCCATGGCACGGGAAACATCAAAGTTCTCACAAAAATTATGTTTTCCCCTGTATTACTTCAACAATTCCCCTGTATTACTGCAACAAAACACTATATTCACAAACATGCATGTGCAACATGGTAAAAAAAAGTGCACAGGGAACATTATACAATTTATAATGTTCATTGTATGTAATATTACAATGAACATTATAAATTCAAATTATAACATGTTATAGTGACCTCAATAAAACAACTAAAGCAAATGTGTGTGAAATTTTAATATTTCTTCTGTTTTATTATACATCTAAAAGAGCCTTGGGTCAAATTGACCCCAAGGAACACTGATGTTACAAAATTTGTACAGGACTTATATAAAAAATATTAGCAGGTTAATTTTATGTTTACAGAGTTGTCCGTCCCCATTAAATTAGGAAAGAATTAAATCTGAAGCAAAGAATTATGTTTTTACAGACGTTAAACATTGAATGGGGTCAAATTGACCCCAAGGATAATAGGAGGGTTAAAAATCTCTAAATGATTTAAAATCAGCCATTCCACTGTCCAGAAATGTATTTACAAGTAGAGAACATTTAAAACAACTGCCAACATACCCAAGTCAGGCAGTCCGAGCAGGTTTAGCCCAAGAGCAAACCGCAAGATCCTTAAAGAAGTCTCTAACGACTCCTAAAATGTCATCTCGAGACCTACAAGTAACTCTTGCCACAGTTGATGTCAAAGTACATGCGTCTAACATAAGAAAGAGATGGCACAAGTTTGATTTACATGCGAGGTGTGCAAAGAGGAATACCTTGCTGTCAAATAAAAAAAAAACATCAAGGCAAGTCTAAAGTTTGCCAGAGAACACCTAGACAAAGACCAGGACCTCTGGAACAATGTGCTTTGGACAGATGAATCTAAAGTTAAATTGTTTGGGCCAAGTACCAGAAGACATGTGTGGCACAAACCAGACAGCATTTGAGCACAAGAACCTCATACCAACTGTGAAGCATGGGGGTGTAAATGGTTTGGGGCTGCTTTGCTGCAGCAGGGTCTGGCCAACTCATTATCAGAGAATCCACTATGAATTCTTCATTGTATCAGATATTTGGGGAAAATGTAAGACCGTCCGTCTGAAAATTGAAGCTGGAGCAGATGTGGATTATGCAACATGACAATTACCCGAAACATACCATGAAATCCACCAAGGAATGGCTTAAAAGAAAGAAATGGAGAGTCCTGGAATGGCCAAGTCAAAGCCCGGATACTGTGGGTGATTTGAAACAGCTGCATGCAAGAAACCCCTCAAACATCACACAGCTGAAAAAATTCTGTATGGAGGAGTGGGAAAAACATTCTCCCAGCTGATGTCAGAAACTTGTAGACAGTTGTAGGAAACTTTTTATTAAGGTTATTTCAGTCAAAGGGGACAATACCACCTATAAGGGGATAGGGTGTCCTAACTAGGAATTGGCATTTTTTGTATTTTTTTTTTGTTAGATAAATGACATCATGGTTAAAATTTCATTGTTTTTGGTTCAATTACATCTCCTTTATTGTTTGAAAGATCAAATATTGGATATGTCCATGTTATGGTGGGTCCAATGAAAACTAAGCAAACTGTTCGTTTTTATTGAGGTTGGAATAAATTCATATCCAATTGATTACCAAATGTGATTAAACATAGCATTCAGTTTGGACTTCATGGAAATTATGGCTTCCTATTTCTAATCTATATATTTTCCTATCTCAGGATATTCATCGAAAAAGGATGGAGAAAGACTTTCTGGAGTTGCAGACTTTAATTGATGTCCACTTTGAGCAGAGGAAGAAAGAGGAGGAAGAACTGATCGGTCTCAAAGAGAGAATTGTACTTCAGTCTTGATCTTTTCATATTTTTTCTCTTTTATGACTTTATTTTACTCTTTGCTTTGTACTCATTTTGGCCATTCACTCCACCTGTTCTCAGGAGCGCGCGGGCAGAACGAGCAGAGCAGCAGCGTGTTAGAGCAGAGAAAGAAAGAGACAGACAGACAAGGATCGCGGTAAATTAGAAGTCAAACTTCTAGAACTTACTAGAACTTCTAGAACTTACTAGAACTTACTAGAACTTCTAGAACTTACTAGAACTTCTAGAACTTACTAGAACTTCTAGAACTTACTAGAACTTCTAGAACTCTACTAGAACTTCAAGAACTTACAAACAAATAGTAAATAAAATGCTCAACTGCTCTCAAAGTTTTATGTGGAATTTAATACAGAATATCAAAATCGATGTGAAATATAATGTCTGCGCTCGCTCATCAGGAAGAGCGCCAGAGGAAAGAGGATGAGGAGGCTAAGAAGAGAGCAGAAGACGATGCCAAGAAGAAGAAGGTTTTGTCCAATATGGGGGCAAACTTTGGTGGCTTCTTAGCCAAGGTAGGTTACTGAGCCTTACCATAAATACAGTAAAATACCCTTAATACATGTTTGTACATATGTATGTTTGTCTTTTAGGCAGAGCAGAAAAGGGGGAAGCGTTTGACTGGACGAGAGATCAAGAGAAAGACGCTTTCAGAAAGGCGCTCTCCACTTGGCATCGAAAATCTGCGAGAGGATGGCTTGAGGTGATTACACACATACACATCCATGTTATATCTAATATAATCCTTTTTTTCTCCATTCATGCTCCACGAATAGTTGTTTGCATCATCACCTGTTCCTTACTCCCAAAAAACAGGAAGCGAGCTCAGGAGATGTGGAACTGGATTCACCAGCTGGAGTCAGAAAAGTTTGACCTACTGGATCAAATGAAGAGACAGAAGTATGAGGTGTGTTGACTTTGTTTCCTGAACTGAGGTTTGAGAATGTGATGAAAGATTTCACTGAATGAAACCTGACTGTGTTTGTCTTGCAAATACTAATCTGTGCTTTTATTAGTCAAGCTGGAGAAAGTCAGATAGAGAGAATAGAGGGTGTAGAAAGTGAAAGCGCAAAGAAAACATTTAACTGTATTTATACTGAAATTTGCTTCCTTCTCAACAGATTGTTGTTCTACTGAACAGGATTTCTCACGCCCAAAAGTTGTAAGTCACATTAAGTTAATAAGTTTATTGTTTCAAGTCATTCTAAACATTATAAAATTCATACAGAAACATGAGTCCCTTTGCTAAGAGACACGTCTCTGTTAATATGGCGCCGTGGGTATAGTGTTTCCACCACATCTTGACGACAGATTAAAAAAAATATGTTCTAAAATCAGCTCAAAATATCAAACATGTTGGATATCCACCTCAATGGATTCATTGTCTGAAGCTAAAAATATCTTTGCCCATCACAATGCAATTTTCTGTGAAATCTGACTTTGACTTTTGACAACTAGCATCGACTTGTCCATTCTGCAAATCTGGGAAAAAAAATCTGAACAAAAGTCATATAGTCAATTCCTGCCTTAAAGGGAAAGTGCATCCAAAGATGAAAATTCTGTCATCATTTACTCACTCTCATGTTGTTCCAAACATGTATGCAATTCTTTCTTCTACTGTTCAAAAGAAGATATATTGAAAAATATTGATTGCCAAGTTTCGGTTCCCTTGTTTACTAACATTCTTCAAAGTAACTTATGTTCCACATAAGAAAAAAGTCTTAAAGGTGAGTAAAGATGAGTAAATGATGACACTTTTTTTTGGGCTAGCAAAAATTAGGCTTTACTTATTTCTTAAGAATTTTTCTTTCGTGAAAAAGACTATAATAGCAAAAATTGTCTCTCAATTGTTCTGATGGTGGAACATCTCATTCTTTATCACAGCAAAAAGGTTCATGGTAAAGGAAAAGGTCGGAAGGTCGCTGGAAATAAGACATTGGAAAAATTCTGAAAAGCCAATACGGAAGCTATCACTTCTGCCAATTTCACAGCATCTCCAAAAGAAAAACATTTCTGAATATGTTCATAACCTCTCTTAGATCCGATGTGCTTGGATTAGTTTAATCACTTCTGCTTGTTTTATCTCTCATTTGTAAGGCACTTTGGATAAATGTGTCTTCTAAATGAATAAATATCAATGGAAACTGCATCTGATTCATCACTCATTTCCAGTGAGTCTTTTAGCAAACTAGACTGGTTATGCAACTGAAACCACTTCACTCTGAAAGAGAAGAGGAATGAAAATATACTGGAAATGAAAATAAACTGTCAAAGAGAAGTGTCATTAAAAAACTTGCCGTACTGTTTAAAACGGCCTGAGAATGCACAAAAAATGTGGTTTCCATCTCACATGTTTGGCTATTAATAGCAAAAAGTCATTTCCATGGACTTTCTTAAATGTCTTTTGTTCAGTTTACACTGGGATTGCAGAAATAAACTGGGATGTTGGCATTTTGCCAAGGTACCCAAAAGTTGAATCTGTTATGCTCAGGTGAAGTTGTGCTGGATTGACAGTGGTAAAAATAATTGTGTGAGGGACTGTTCACCTCTTTCATAAGCCATCATTATGCCATATTGCTCCCAACAAATATTTGTTTCAATTACAATTTTAATTGTAACAGAAAAAAAGGTGTGGACCGTAATGTAGCCTACAAGCTAAGGCTCCATGAAGCATCAGCAGGCCCACATCAACACTATGCGACATAATGGAAGCCTAAGCAAGGATTTAACATACATTTTGTAGATTAACTCATTAGAGTGGGCAGCATTTATAGAGTTAATTAAAACATATAAAATAAACCAAAATGACAGACATCTTTACTCTACCTGAACGCGTTGATCTGCTGTCGCCATCTGGTGGCCGGCGAATGTTTGTTCACAATAAATTAGTACATTGTAGGCCTTTGTCCTACACCTCACGTGACAAATAATCTAGAAACACTAAATCAAAACCCTGAAAAATAAGTTTAGTCAAGTGTTCTCTTAGTATACTTCTTTTAGACTAAAAATAAGAAAGTATAATTGCACTTACTCTGATTTATCCTGACAGTGACAGAAAGGTCTAATTTGGCCAATACTTTAACTAACTTTTTTGACTGAGATATACTTAAAAGTATTATTAAGTTTTCTAAGTATATTTGGCATGTAGTTTTGTTTACTATTTTGATTGAGTAGCCTATTAATTTTTTTTCACATAGTTTCATTATAAACTTCAGTATATTTTTGGAAAATATTGATTTATAATCTCTGTATTTTGAAATGTATTGATGTCCCTAATTCTGAGTATCTGAATTTTTGTGTTGGCTGTAGTCCACTGATAGCATACAGAGGAATTTATTTCATATCTACTTCACTATTTCCCCGCCATTGACTGAATCATCCCCTCCGGAAGAAAGTCTGACAAATTAGTTTTTCTCAGCTTTTTAAATGAAACTTTCGAACACATTAAATTCAAAGGACGCATGAAGCTAGAATAAAATGTTTTGAAAATGTAAAGAGTTTAAGTACAGTTAAGGTATATTTCAAGTACCGGTAGCCTATAAAAAACAATAGCCAACCTAAAAAGGAAAATTGTATTATACTTAAAGTGCAAAAATAATACATCAATAGTAAACTTTAAGTATGTTGAATGTTATATGTTTTAAAGAAAGCTTACATGTATAGCTCATAAAACTAGTGGTTTACTGAAAATGTGCTTTCATACACTAAAAAATGTGCTACATATTTGACTAGTAAACTTGGTTCACTTAAAAGGAAAAACTTAGATGTAAACTAGTTGTGTACTTTAAGTATATACTGCTACATTTAATTTAAAGTATTAATAGAATATTTTATACACAAAAGTGGGCCAATTTAGTCCCAATTAGTATCAAAACAGTACATTATATATACAAATATACTTAAAAATACACTTGAAGTACAATTATTTTTGCTAAGAGACCACAAACTGCCCAAACTGTTGGGCATTATGACTGTAAACATTGTTGCTGTGTGAACATATACACAAGAGCCTTTGGGAAACAGAAGAACAGCAAAAACTGCAGTGTTGTAGAGCGACAATCGCAGATTCACCGATATCATGCTAATGTAGATTACCACTGTTGATAAGGAGATTTTAAAGATTAATCATATTCTGATTTGGTTGGATAAACTATCTCAGTCATGTCCACTTGCTATCATTTTGCCTAAGTTTGCAATGTACTGCCAAATCCTTTTAGCACATCTCGTGTTTTCATGTTAATCTGCCTGTTTTGTAGTCTTTTATCATCATATTTAACCAGTTAACTAACTTTACATTTAAAATGCATTTATCTATTCAACCTTCTCCAATCTCTCTCTTTCTCTCTCTATGACTTTGCATGTGTGTCCTTTCTGGTCTCCTTCATCCTCTCCTCACCCGCCCTTCTCTTGCTCTAATTCCCTGCTCACATGTATGGCTTAGTCCAGTACTGCACTTGGAACACAGCCGAAAACAGCACAAGATTAATCCAGGCTTCCACCTACAGCCGGACAACTCTGTAAATACTGCTGAACCCAACCAGACAGTTACTGCAGACATATTAACAGACAATAAGGGCTGTTAATCAGACAAAAATATTTATCACCGATTAATTACTAGGTTCCACCCCTGAGAATTTTAAACACATCTTAAAATCTGTTATAATATCCAGTTGCTGTTTTTATTGTCAACTTGGTTCACAGAAAAGACGAGGCAAATCAGGACAGTTCTCACACAGTTATAGACATATACAAGACTTTCAAACAAAACACACAGTTATCATCCACATACACACACGTTTACATAATAAACAATCAAGATGAACAGAAAATACATAATAACATTTATAAAAGTTAATCCTCCTTTGTTTCACAGTAAAGAAGGGTACATGAAATAATGACGTTAATAACGCAACAGACAGAAGCTTTACAGTGACAGGACGTATGAGATTTAAATAATGTTTTGCCAAAACTTTTATTTGAGGGGTGGATAAGTAAGATATTTAGCGGATAGGTGCTTTAAGGGCGGCGTCTACTTCTTCTTCAGGCTGAAGGGTGTGCCACTGGGCCACAGGTCGTCTGGGATTGGCCAACATGTCTGACCAGTGTCGCAGACCCACCTCACTGAGCGCCAAACCCAATCCAGCACTTCCCAATCGCATCATTGCTTCCCAGTTTATCATAGTCATAGACAGTGATCAGCACCTGGATCTTCTGCAGGGACACAGAGGAGCAGAGAAATATAGGTCAATACACATTTAATCCACTTTGTTCTTTGGCCCCACTTTATATTATATGTCTTTAACTACTATTTACTAACATTTAAATACAATTCATTTTTCAAGTGTTTCATTTTATATGGTAACACTTTACAATAAGGTTCATTTATTAAACATTAGTTCATGCATTAACTAACATGAACTAACCATTTGTTACTGTATTTGTTATTCTTTGTTAACGTTCAGTTAATACAAATCTAGCTGTTCATTGTTTGTTCATGTTAGTTCACAGTGCATTAACTAATGTTAACAAGATTTTAATAAAGTATTAGTAAATGTTGAAATTAACATTACCAAAGATTAACAAATGCTGAAGAAGTATTGTTCATTCTTTGTTAATGTTAACTAATGTAGTAACTAATGAACCTTATTGTAAAGTGTTACCTTTTATATAAATACATGCGTGTAATTCCAGCTGTCATTCATTTCTGTAGCGGCATCAATAATTATACTGTTAACCCTTCCCTTACAACTTAACCCACCCCTAAATCTGCCCATTCCATCTAACCTTACCCATTTCCCACCTCAATACAACATGAACACAATAAGTACATTGCAGGCTACCTAACAAATATTATCTTTTGATTTTAGTACATAGTAGTTAAAGACACCTAATAAAAAGTGTGACCCATATATTAAAGACTCAGATGACTTTACTAGTAATTAGCGATATAATCGTAGTGCATTCATAGTAAAAAGGTTGCATTGTATTGTCAATCTGTAAATGTATCAGAGATGCAAGTATTGTCGTGTTTCAAACAGATATATTTACCTGAATCTGAGCGAAGGGGATTTCAAAGCTGAAACTTTCATTGAAGTAAGGGTTCAGTGTGTTCTGCTTAACTGTCGTCTTCTTCTTCTTGATGCGCTTTCCGTTGTGTTGCAAAACCACTTTCACAAAAGGATCTAAGAAAGAAAAGGAAAGAAAAATATTAGGAAAGAGATAATGCCATTGTCCAAGGATAAAGACAGAAATGCACATTCGTTTCCAGTATAGAAATCTAATTATATTAATATGAAGTCACATTTGATGTGTAGAGAATCATTTCATTTTAATATCAAGTACAGCACAGGATGTAATCTAATGCTAGTCACCTGATAAACCACCCACATCCATCTTCTTCAGGTTTTTGGCTTCCATGATACAGACGGTCAGTTTACCGGAGGTGGGCACGTAGCGCAGGGAGATACAAATGTCTCCGAGCTTTTCTTGCTGTTGAGAAGGAAGAGGAGTATGTTTAGCTAAAAATCAACAAAAATACACTATGTGTACAAAAGTTTCAAGGAAAGCCTTACTTCCTCTTTCTCTCCTCCAACTAGGTCTTTCCATTCGTGTATGGGCTGGCCCAGGTCAATACTGTTCATGGCGATTTTGATCTCTCCAATTACGTCATGTTTACCAAAGCGGTCAAAGTCAAACACCTGCAAGACCAGAGTCTGCCCCGCTAGATCATTGAAGGGGATCTGGAGACAGAAAGAAAACATACTATTTGAACACTGTACCAAAAGAAATTGCATTTGCTGTGTTTAGAGAAAAAATCAACTCAGTTGCTTATTCTACAACAAAATCAAGCATAACAGATAAAGTGTATGACAAATCCCCCAAAAAATGCACGATTGTAAGGACATAACTGCAATACCTTAAATATGAATGTCTCGTTGAAAACAGGACACAGGTTCTTGCGCTGGACCTTTGTTTCAAACTTTTTCTTCTTGTCTGGGAGCATATAAACTTTGACATAGGGGTCAGGACGTTCCACCCAGATCCATGGCAGGAAGGTCTTGTGCTTGCAGGATACCGACAATGAGCTAAAGATTGTTGAAG
This sequence comes from Hybognathus amarus, assembly GCA_030378365.1. Taxonomy (NCBI): domain Eukaryota; kingdom Metazoa; phylum Chordata; class Actinopteri; order Cypriniformes; family Leuciscidae; genus Hybognathus; species Hybognathus amarus. The sequence goes on along the minus strand of JAQIUQ010007354.1, from coordinate 670 downwards.
AGGTTGTGGGTCAGGTGTTTAAAATCAAGTAGCTTGTCACACATTCTTTAAAACGAAATTTTTGCTGATTTGTATAAAAAATTATCAAATCATCTCTTAAATAGCATGGATATTATGAACATCCACTCTCAACCAACCTGATTTTCAGTGAAGTTATAATCCAGAGTGTATTCCAACTTGCCATAACTTTCTTTCTCTCCCTCGCCCTCTCCGTCTTTAGGTTGTTCCTATGGGAGTATTAAGTATGGGCAGTATAAATGTAAAATACGTTACCCATTTCTTTTTAATAAACCAAAATAATGAATTTAACAGAAGCAAGATCTGACAGAGTTCCATTTTCTGCTTTGAGCTTCCAAGTGCTCTCACCTTGCCGGCTTCCTCATCTCCCTCCTTTTTCACTCTTCTTCGTCCTCCCTTCCTCTCTCTGACTTTCTTAGTTTTCTTCTTCCCTCCCAAGCACTTCTTATAGATACAGAAAGCAAAGCAGCCAACCAAGGCTAGCACGACCACAACTATGGCACCAATAGCCCACATGGGCACTGTGCAGTAGAGAAATAAACAAAGAAAGTTCAAGTAAAAAATGGATTAAAGCAATAACAAAAAAAAAAAAAAAAAAAATGAATAGATGGATGTATTAATGGATGGATGGATGGATTGAGGGCTGACAGAG